>NW_021024516.1:1062124-1200889 GCF_004153795.1 Camellia sinensis
TCATGATGCTACCCAGTACTGTGCGTACCATCAACAGGCTGGTCACACCACCGACAATTGCTTTCGTCATTCTCCCCATAAAAAATATTTAGGTGGCGACTCTGTATCTGGCAAAGCAGTCCATGTTTGGCACTTCTTTTTCTAAAAATCTGTTTCTCAAAACGATTTTCCGGATTTGGACTCTTTGGTTCAGATTAAGAACCGTGACAATTTGAGAGTCCGAGCTGTAGTGACCCCAAATGAACAGAACGGGACTCACCCTCCTGGGGCGTTCGGGGACGTCTACAGGTTATTGGTAGTGCTTGTTGAGCCTACTTGCAAAAACCAACCTAGGGATTACCTGTGTCGTATTTACCACCCCTAATAATTCAAATTTGAAATTTGAATTTGATGAGTTTGCAAAAAATGTTAATGTAAACATGGTGGTTTTCAAGAAGAGCATGAAATGAGATTATCTTTGAAATTGCATCGCGTGGCATTTGCATATGCACTAAATGCTAGAAAAATTTGCATAACTATAAATACTTTGTAAGGATTTCTCTATTGGGCTTATTGCTCACCCCTATGAGATTTTGGTATAGGAAAATACGTGGTGATCCCGCCAAGTGAAGGGCGTGGATAATTTGTGAAGAGTATATAGCTCTATTTTGTTGTCATTTAATTGCTAGCCAAGGGCTATTTTTGTATGGGTCCGAGAGGCCACTTTTGTATAACTGGGCTTAAGCCTTGGAAGTTGTAGCCCATGAGGGCATTTTATTTACTTTGAAACTTGACACTCTACATGCTATAGGTTCATATATTCAATATCATTGAATGTATAATTTGCATGTGGAATTTTTGTATAAAACCAGTAATTAAAGATGTAAAGGTTGAAGGTTTTGTTATATATATACATTGTGAATGTTGGTTAAAGTATTTCATCTTGATGGATTATTTTCGAGGTGTTACAATTACTAATGTCCAATTTTTGTTGCTAAAAATATAATAATGACACTTTTTGTAACAAATTTTTTTGGTCCCTAAAAAATAATTTTATCTCTAAATTTTGGTTTTTAAAACCTTAATTTTTTGTAGTGAATGTTTGTCAAATATAGAATTTTGGCCCCTAGATCTTTAATCAAATTGAAGATGAATAAAATATTATTTTCAATCTAAATAACTGGAACTCCTAATTCTATCAAGAATCTCTTCTTATTTTGCATATGCTTCTCTCTTTTCAAATCATTATGCAGGATTCGCCAAATGGGCAAAATATTTAACTTTATGTTTACTTAACTTTGGGTACTCTAATATTTTTTTATTAAGTTTTAATTTTCTTAAATAAGTAATGAACATATATCTAACTCTTTAATCTCATAATAACATCACTTCCCTAATATCGTTTTTCATATAACAAATCTTTTATCTACAATAGTATCATTTTTTTTTTCATTTTTTCATGCGTTGATACAAGACATCTTTCAACACTCCTCCACCCTAAAATATAAATTTCAGATTTTGATTCTACTTCTAATTGTGCTGAGCTATAGAAGATGTGAAAAAATTGGATAAAATCATAACTGGACATATCGCACCCATCTACATAAAAATAAGAAAGTAATTTAAAAACACAATTTTTATACATAAACTTAACAAGTTATAAGTTAAAATGGTGGATGTTTTAGTTGCAAATGAAATGATCATAAAAGATTAGATCATTCTATATAAAAATTCAGTTTTCCATAACAATATCCTAAAAATAAACCCAAAAAGTTTCTTTTGTTAAACCCAGAGTGGTGTGTGTGTAAATTAAATGCATAAAATAAATAACAAAATAAAATAATTCAGAAAATAATTATATAAATTAAATGCTTACAAAAATTAAAGTCGAAGCTTGTGTTAGACACAATCTCCTTAAAGTAGATTTCCTCCTCGCTCTGGCGCTTCAAGTTTTAACTGGCGTTTACTTCTCAGGATGCAACGACTAACACTTGAATTTGCAGCACTACAAATTCAAGTCTGGCGAACCAAATTATGTTGTAACTCTTTCTCTTTCTTTTCCTAAAAATAAATGCAGAAATAGATGCTGTAGCGTAGGAGGACGAACTGGAGAAGAAAGAGAAGAAGCTTGGAATTTTTTAGAAGCAAATGAATGCTGGAATGGCAGGGTATATATAGGAAAATGGACAGTTATTCGAACAGGTGCCAACAGATATGAACCTATTCGGACAGATTCAATAAGCAAAAAACCTGTTTGAACTGTTTGGATAGATACAGATCTGTCTAAGAAAGAATTCAACAGACATGAACTTGTTCGGGTGGGTTAGGATATGTTTGGATGAAGGAAAAAAATTGGACCAATTTATTTTGAATTTTGAAACCAAAATAAAAAATAAATAAATAATTTACAAATGTTTTTGGCCCAAAAAGACAAGTATTGGGCCGGACAACCCTAACCCAATCTTACACCATACACCCGCGCCAAAGCCCAAGCCTAACCCGCCTGACAGGACAGACGGCGGCGCACGCGTGTAGTTTTTGTTTTGGGTCCAATGGGTCTAGTCCACTTTATACATAACCTCACCTTTCCACAAACTTGGGTACCCCTTGGGAGCCATCCCAAGTATCCCAAGCTAATGTATATAAACCTATGCAAAACCTTAAGCCTTTTCAATGTGGGACAAACACATTTCACAAATGTGTAAGAAATCTACCTAAATCCATTTCCATGAACCCGAAAATGTGCGTTGAATTCTCATTCATCCGGAAATGGTTTTAAACAACCAAATATATAGTTTTTATTCACTACGCGGTATTAAACATGAACCCAATAAAAAAACTTTAGAAATAACGTTTGGGTTCCACCTTAATTAATGCTCAAAGTTAGCAAAAAATAAGGATTTTGTAAAACCATTTTCCAACAATTCCCCACATGAATGGAATTCACGAGAACGAACATGCAACAAGATACAAACAAAGAAAGAGTACATTAAGAAGATACACCATATCGAGATAGGTAGCTTTTGGCTTTGAACCTCCTCTGTGAAAGCCTATCGAACTTACTGGCTAACCAGTGGACGCGATACCTTAAACTGTTCAGCTGTTTGTGTAAAACAAGACAATAGATTACACATAGTGTATCTGCAATCACAGTTTGGTTCTTACGGTTGTGTTCATTTTGGCCCTGAACAATGCCTTGTAATTTATGAGTGCTCTAGAGAATTTAGCCTTTTCAATTCTCACAGAACCGGCCTAGTTCACACTCATATAGGTGACTTCTTATTAAGAGTATCCTGCTATATCCCACTTGGATGTCCAAAATATAAGAATCATTAAAAGCAAAGCTTATCCTACTAACGCTGCAGGTATTACTCTTCTTATCATAGAAATGGGTAGAAGTAAACCTTTTTAGTGATATGTGAAGTCATCCATAATTCAGTTGTCCTTTTGAACCTAGATCTTGGGATCTCTAGTCAACTAGATTGGATTGCCATTATGGCGACTTTTTAAGTAGCAGGCTTTAATCCTATTCCTCCTCGATAAATGGTACACTTGTTATCTGGCTAGCCCTTTAGTCAACGGATCCTCAATATTCTCCTTTGACTTTACATATTCTATGGAAATTATTCCATGTGAGAGAAAATGCCTAACGGTATTATGTCTTCGATGAATGTGTCGAGACTTACCGTTATATATATGATTCTGTGCCTGTCCTATTGCTGCTTCACTATCACAATGAATACATATAGCTGGCACAGGTTTAGGCTACATTGGAATGTCTTCTAAGAAATTACAAAGCCATTCTGCTTCTTCTCCTATTTTATCCAATGCGATAAACTCAGATTCCATTGTCAACCTTGCTATGCATGTCTGCTTGGAAGATTTCCAAGAGACTGCAGCACCTCCCAGGGTACAGACGTATCCACTAGTAGATTTTGAGTCTTTAGTATCCGATATCCAATTTGCATCACTGTACCCCTGAAGTACTCCTTGTATGCAGACTCTTTTCGGGGGAGCTGGAAGTTTTGGATCGTCCCTTCTTGTTGAGCTCCGTGGTTAATGAGTTGGAGTCGCTATCAGTATCCTTTGGTCGGGCTCGAGGTCGTTGTCCACCGGCCCTCGGGGGTCGTTCAGGATCTTGGCGCATGGCTTCTCTCGATTTTGCGACTTCGAGGGCCAAATCTTGACGGAGACGTTCATTTTCAGTGATCATGTTCTTCAGTCTTTGTTCATTCTGCTTTGCTTGTTCGATGATCGCCTGCATTGTCTCGTGTGCTGAGGTCGTTGGTGAGTCGAAGTTTAAGGAACGTCTTGCAGCGATGGTTTCTTTTTCGAGCATATTTGCTAGAGTGAGGTCATCTCCCTGTGCGGTCTCGTCAATGGCTACTGGAGGATCTTCACGCCTGCCATGGATGTATTTGAGTATTCCTACAGACGGCGCCAGTTGTGGAGAAGTGGTTTGGAAATACTCTTCGGATCCTGGGAGACACTAGTGATCCTCAGCTAATCACCTGAAAAGATACAAACACTCCGGTCGGGGGTGCCGGAATTAGCACTCCGACGGACAAGTTAGTTCAGACACTCAGGATAGCTTCTTTACTAAGTTTTGTGAAGTGATTCTTACATACCTTTCTATAACCGTTGTTCCTGTATTTATACCTGTTCTTTTTGATCCTCGGGGCCAGGGCCTACTTTTTAATCATTGTCCTTTCTTTTATTCGGCCCTAAGGACTTACACTTATTCGGCACATATATTATATTCGGCTCCCCACTCTCGTAGGATATAGCCGATTAATATCAGTCTTCCAATGGTACGCACCATCTGATTTTTCCATGTATTCGGCCCCCACACAATCAACATGCGAATAGATGTTATTCTTGTCACTGGAAAATAGGTGTCAAAATAATAAAGGCCTTCCTTCTGCTTGTATCCCTTAACAACAAACATAGCCTGTTATTTATCTATTGAACCATCTACTTTCATTTTTCTCTTGAATATCCACTTATATCCAAGAGGTTTACATCCTAGTGGAAGATCCACCAATTCTCAAGTATGATTTTGCAGTATTGATTCAATTTTACTATTCACAGCCTCTTTTCACAATGGAGCTTCAGGACTTGACATTACTTCCTTGAAGGTTTGAGGCTCATTTTCTAATAGGTATGTCAGAAAATTTGGACCAAATGATTTACAGATCCTAGTCCTTTTGCTACGTCTAGGTTCATCTGCTTTATTATCATTGTGGTCTTCACTGCTACCCATAGCAGTATTAAAAGTTCTTTTATTTGAACTTGTCTCTTCTGTTTCCTTGCAGGGAAAAATGTGTTTAAAAAACGACGCATTCCTTAACTCAATAATAGTGTTTACATGCATATCAGGATATTCAGATCTATGAACTAAAAATCTGTATGCACTACTATTATTTGCATAACCAATGAACACACAATCAACGATTTTTGGTCCTATCTTAGTCGTTTTGGGACTAGGGATTGCTACATTGGCCAAACACTCCCACACTTTGAGGTAATTGTAGGTAGGTTGTCGATCTTTCTATACTTCATAAGGTGTTTGATTGATTTTCTCATAGGGTATCCTATTAAGGATAAAATTAGCAAACAAAATCGTCTCCCCCCACAAGTTCTGAGATAATCCTGAACTAATTAACATGGCATTCATCATCTCTTTAAGAATTCAATTCTTTCTCTCAGCAACTCCATTTGATTGAGGAGAATAGGGTGCAGTGGTTTGGTGAATAATATCATGTTCAGAATAAAATTCCTCAAATGGTGCATCATACTCACCACCTCTGTCACTCTTCACTATCTTGATAGTTTTGCCAAGTTGATTTTCAACCTCAGGTTTATATTGCTTAAAAGCTTCTAAGGCTTCATCTTTACTTCTCAATAAGTAAACATAGCAATATCAAGTGCCATCATCAATAAAAGTAATAAAATACTTCTTAACTCCTCTAGTTTGAACAAATTCTAAATCACAAATATATGTGTGAATTAAATATAGAGGTTCAATACTTCTTTCTATTTTATTAAATGATGCCTTAGTGAGTTTTGCCTTAACACAAATCTTACATTTACGATTAGGATCAAACTCTAAGTTTGGTAAACATTCCAAAGCAAAGAATTAAAATTAACATGTCATAATCTACCATGTCATAATAAAGAAGATTCAGTAACATAAACAGAAGATGTGTTCTTATTATTAATAGCCAAATTTAGTACAATAGTATTTACATTGAGCTGAAAAAGCCCATCACTCATATAACCTCGCTCCATATACATGCCACTCTTGGAGAGTACAACCTTATCAGATTCAAAGACTAATTTAAACCCATTCTTGACTAGCAATGACCCAGAAATTAAATTTTTGCAAATTTCTGGCACATGGAGTACATTGTTATGCGTGAGTTCTTTTCCAGAGGTCATTTTCAACACGATCTTTCCTTATTCTTCCACAGTTGAAATGGAGGAGTTTCCCATAAAAAGTTGTTCCCCACTTTCCACCACTTTGTAGGTTGTGAACATCTTCTTATCTACACAGATATGGTAGGTTGCTCTAGTATCCACCCACCACTCCTTGGGATTGACCTCCCAATTTGCTTGATAGACTACTGTAGCAAGATTGATGTCTGCCACTTCATCGAAAAAATAAAAATCCTCGGCTATGTTGGCTTGTGTTGGCTTTTTGCTCGAATTTCCTCCGTCCTTGCGAACGTGACAATCCTTAGCGTGATGTCTATCTTTGCCCACACAAAACACTTGCCTTTGAACCTATTACTGAACCCATTGTTCATCTCTTTGTTATTCTTACTTGTAGATCCTTGTTTGGGACCATTGCCATCATACTTCCATTCTTTGTTGTTGAACTTTGACCCTTGTCCATGTTCCACAACATTTACTTTAGCCTCCATGACATGGTTTCTTGACTTCTTGTCGGAACCACGGTTGTCCTCCTCAATTCTGAGCCACACTATCAGTTCCTCCAATTTCATCTCCTTGTGCTTATACTTTAGATAATTCTTGAATTCTTTCCAAGATGGTGGCAACTTTCCAATGATTGCCGCTACTTGAAAAGATTCACTGAGAATCATCCCTTCCGCATATATGTCATGGAGAATTAATTGGAGATCTTGAACGTGGCTAATAACCGTTTTGGAATCCATGATTTTAAAATCTAGAAAATAGTCGACAACAAATTTCTTTGTACCGGTATCCTCTATCTTATATTTATGATCTAGAGCTTCCCACAATTCTTTAGCGGTGTTTTTGACACTATACACATTGTACAGTGTATTGTCCACTCCATTAAGAATATAATTCCGACACAGAAAATCACCATGTTTCCATGCATCGACTGCGGCAACTACTTATTGGTCAGTTTCTCCTTCGTTCAGTGCCGGAGCATTTTCATGAGTGAAGCGAGCCAAATTCAAGGTTTTATGATAAAACATCATCTTTTGTTTCCATTTTTTAAAATCATTTGCATTGAATTTTTCTGGCTTCTCCCCTTGATTTATTGGTACTGCCGGAGTCATCACTGGCACAACAGGTGTAGGAGTCAGAGTAATAACAGTCTCAGTACTGTTTATTTTAGTTGTCATAATTCTGACAAAATAATAATACACCAATTACAAATTTATACAAAAAAGAATTTACACACAAAATAAATAGAATAATATTTTGTAACAAAATTCCAATGATAAACAGTATATTACTACTATGTTATCAAAGAAATCATTAAACAGTATATTACTACTATTAAAGAAATTAAACAGTATATGACTACTATT
The DNA here is from genome assembly GCF_004153795.1 of Camellia sinensis. Taxonomy (NCBI): domain Eukaryota; kingdom Viridiplantae; phylum Streptophyta; class Magnoliopsida; order Ericales; family Theaceae; genus Camellia; species Camellia sinensis. The sequence continues at coordinate 1,069,909 of NW_021024516.1, forward strand.
TAATTTCTCGAAACAAAATATTCGTCTATCTAACGCAAAAATAAATAAAAATCGAAATTCTACTTTAGGATTGTTAAACCTAGTGTGTGTGTGTGTGTGTGTGTAAATTAAATGTATAAAATAAACAACAAAATAAAATAATTTAGAAAATAATTATGTAAATTAAATTATGAATTAAATGCTTACAGAAATTAAAATTGAGGCTTGTGTTAGACACAATCTATTTAAAGTAGATTTCACCCTCTCTCCGGTGCTTCGAGTTTTAACCGGCATCTATTTCTCAGGATGCAACGACTAACACTTGAATTTGCAGCACTACAAAATCAAGTCTAACGAACCAAATTACGTTATAACTCTTTCTCTTTATTTTCCTAAAAATAAATGCAGAAACAAATACTGTAGCATAAGAGGACGAACTGAAGAAGAAAGGGAAGAAGTTTGGAATTTTTTTGATGCAAATGAATGCTGGAATGAGAGTGTATATATAGGAAAATTGGTGGTTATTCGAATAGGTGCCAATAGATATGAACCTGTTCGGACAGATTCAATAAGCAAAAAACCTGTTTGAATTGTATGGACAGATACAGATCTGTCTGGGAAAGAATTCAACAGGTATGAACCTATTCGGGTGGGTTAGGGTCTGTTTGGATGAAGGAAAAAAGTTGGACCAATTTATTTTTGTAACACCCTGAAATAATCTATCATAAATTAAATACATCAATCAATATCCACTAAATAATATTAGCGATTCTCCAATCTTTACATCATTAATCAACAAGGTTTATGCAAAAGTTCCACATGCGAATTACACATTCAATGATATAGAAATACATGAATCTATAGCATGTAGAACATCAAATCCCAAAAATAATATAGTGCCCTCATGGGCTTACAATTTCTGAGGCTTAAGCTCAGTTACACAAAAATGGCCTCTTGGACCCATACATGAATAGCCCTCGGGTAGCAAAATAAATCACAACAAAACAGAATCATTTACTTTTCACAAAATATGTCCACGCCCTCAACTCAGCGGGTTCACCACATCTTTTCCTACACCAAAATCCCATAGGGGTGAGCACAAAGCCTAGTAGAGAATCCTTGACAAAGTATATACATTTATGCAAGATTTTCAATATCAAATGCAAATGCCATGCAATGCAATGCTAATTAAAAGAGGATTTTATTTGCATGCCTTTTAAAAAGAATTACCATGTTTAACAATAGCTTGAGATCTCAACAATTCCGAAACTTACAATTTTATTCAATGGGGCAGTAAATACGACTCAGGTAATCCTTAGGTTGGTGTCTGCAAGTAGGCTTATCAAGCACTATCAAAACCCCACTTTACCGATTGCTAACCGGAAGGGAAGTGGTACCTGCTCCACATGTGTTTTCGGTCTTTTACCCCGGACACTCAGGCCAACTTAATCAATTTCATCTACACCTCCTATCCGGACTTACCAACGTATTTACCCCAAAACATTTCGATAATTCTCATTTCAAATTATTCTTTTCTCATTGCGAATGTTTCCAAACTCAATTCAAAATGTATAGTAATCAATTGAATGAGTATGTAATGCAACAATTATCAATGCCTCAAAACATTTCTTCATTTCCAAGTATCTCAACAATAATACAATAACATTCACATGTTCATTTTAATCTATCAACACGTAGCAACATGGAACTCATCAATGTTTTGAATATCAATTTCCGAAATCTTATATGCAATGTTTTGAATATCAATTTCTGAAATCACAATTCTTATATATCACGGAACTCAACAATGTGTTATTTCATAACTACATATGTCCATGCATTTAACCAATAAAATTCAAGTGAGGCCTCCAAACCCTCATACATCAAGAAGTTGTCATATTACAACAATAATATGAAATTTTCACTCACTCTTTCATTTAATTCAAGAAAAATCCATTAATCCCTACATTGTTTCTAAAACCCCTAATTTCTAGGTTTTTCAGAAAAACCCCCCAAATTCTCTCATCCCTTTACAAAACCTCATTAAATACCTCAATCTCAACTCATATGGTTCAACATTTCAAGAAAAATCTTTTAAAAGAACAAAAGGTGGACTTATTCTACAATACCATCAATTTCTTGAGCCAAAAACCCATTTTCGAAATCAACAAGGGAGAGTTCTCCAAAAATCAATCAAAAACTTGCAAAAACATATATATAACTCTAAGTAATTTCCTACCTCAAGTTTGTTAAAGAGATGAGATGAAAAACCCCCAAATTGATGGTGTTGAAATGTGATCTCCACCGCATACAATGTAGCTCTCAAGAGGCTTTACAACTTTGATGAAGAAACTATGGACAAATTTCTAATGGATGAAGAAAGATCAATGATTTGATCTTGTTTTGGTGTAGAAAATGTAGAGAGAAGGGAGAGAAAATAGTTTTTAGAGAGAGAGAGGTGTAACAAAAGTGAGATACAAACAGCCCAAAAAGAAGAAAAAGCTGAAAATTCGGCCTCACCTACAACCGCACGTGTGGCACCCATGCTCGAACGTGCGGAGCGTGCCTTCCGCACATGTGGCCTTCATCCCTGCACGTGCGGCCTTCCCTCTCCCGCACCTGCTGCCTCAACTGCTTTTATTTCAATATGCACCCAGTATCTCCCCTGTTTTCCGCACGTGCGACCTAACCTCCCACATGTGCGGCCTCTCTTCCGTACGTGCGACCCAAGGCCTCGCACACGCGGCCCTGGTTCCTCGGTCCAAATATTTTCTAGATCGATTCCAGATACTCCGGACTCGATCGTGCACCCTTTGAAACAAGAAAAAAACAAACCCGAAATAAACAAGTACAAGAATTTGAGAAAAGACTTCCGGACACAACAAACCCAATGAAGACAATAAGTGAAGTAACGTATAATGAAACCGGTCATCGCAATTTTGAATTTTGAAACCAAAAAAAAAAAATTGATAAATAATTTATAAATATTTTTGGTCGAAAAAGATAAGTATTAGACTGAACAAGCCCAACCCAATCTCACACCACGCACCCGGGCCCAAGCCCAAGCCCAAAATTCCCACTTTACCCATAACCTCACCCTTCCAAAAACTTGGGTATCCCTTGGGGCCCATCCCAAGTATCTCAAGCTAAGGTATATAAATCCATTCAAAACCTTAAGCCTTTTCAATGTGGGACAAGCACATTTCACAAATGCATAAGAAACCAACCTAAATCCATTTCCAAGAACTCGAAAATGCGTGTTAAATTCTCATTCATCTGGAAACGTTTTTGAGCAACCAAATATATGGCTTTATTCACTACGTGGCATTAAATATGAATCAAATGAAAAATGTTAAAAATAACGTTTGGATGCCACCTTAAGTAATACTCGAAGTTAGCAAAAAATAAGGATTTTGCAAAGTCATTTTCCAACAGCTTTCATATGGGAACTAAAGTCTCCTCCATTTCATTTTTGTGGTAAAAAAAACCCTTGACACCAAAACAAACTCTCCTCATTGCATGCATGGCGGCAGACAAGCTCATCTTCCATTTAACGCTATTATACGCCTTTCCCCTAAAATTATGAACCAACCCAGAAAACCATTTTCAGCTTTTCAACAACTTTGAACATCGCTTTCCTCTTTTGAGTTTCCCCAAGTACTGCATGTACCTTATGACCATATTTTATTAAAAATTGGTGAAAAAGTGAATGTTAGAACCCTTGCTTTTTTACTTGAGTTTGGGCTTTGGAGGACTGTCTATGAAGTCCTTCTGCTGTTTCATATGCTTTCCCTTTTTTTGTTGTTCAACAATAAACATACCCACAAAGAAAAGGAAAAGTGAAAATGGTGTCCATAAGGTTTAGCAGCTTTGTACTTGGAATTTTGTTCATTTTAGTAGCACTAACTAATGGACTCTGCAACATACAACCACAAAGGTAATTCCCTTTCCCTTCATTAACTTCTATAACTTGTATTACATTTATTTAAAATATAAGCAACGGCTTCCTAAACTTGTTTCAGCTAAGGAAGAAATGATAATGGTGGTCACTGATGGAAATGCTTTCATTGCCATAGGACACCCTCCTTCCACTCTTGAAAAGGTAGAATTTGTTTTTTATTTTTTATTTTTTATTTTAAGGCCGTAGTTTGGAGGAGAGAGAAACTCGAATTCTTGATCTCCTAATAATAAAGTGTTAGGGTTTTGGGCCTCTGGCTGACTATTATCATATAATCGACCTTATTATTATCTATGTTTTCAAGTTTATAGAAGAGAGGGATTTAAACTCTTGACCTCCCACCGAAGTGTACTAGGATTCTATGCCACTGACTCACTATTGTCACATAGTTGATTCTTACTGTTATCTACGTTTTGACTTAGTATGTTTTAATTATGAAGTGTCTTAGGGTTTTGGGCCTCTAGCCAACTATTATCACATAATTGATTCTTGCGATTATCTATGTTTTGAGATGTCCTAATTATGAAAAAAACATGTCACAGGAAAATATATTCGTCGTGCCTAGTGCGGTTGTTGAAGTTAACAATGGAAAACTTGAAGGAAAAAAAATGATGAAGAAAGTGGATTTGGGGAAAGAGATGGTGAAAAGAGAGGAAGGCATGAAAATCGGAGAAGCTCCAAAGATTTCAGGTGCAAACCGCTCTGATTGATATTGTAAACATCAAGGGAAAGGAAAGTTGAACATAGAATGCAAATTGCTTGGTAGTAGTAGTAGTGGCCTCCTATGAAGGTTGAAAAGGGACGTTTTATGCCTTTCATTGCTGATTATAATGTCTCCAAATCCCACCCACCTAAAAATAACTAAGGAAAAGTGTGCATTTTTTTGGAAAATCATTTCTTCTTCTTTGTGGTAGTGTTTTTTTATTATTTTTATTTTTAGAGAAAACAATTGCGGAATATGATACTTGTATAAATTACTTTAGACCTACATAAGTGATTCTTGACGAGTGGACAATAGATATACCTAAGTTTTGCCCAAAGGAAAGACTTATGTGATATCAATAGTTCATCATAATTCTCAAAGCTTTAATATGTATATTGTTCTATCTTATTTCAGTGAAAATTCCCACCTCATTGCACTCTCTTGCATCGGGCGTCCCTCTACTTACTGGCTCGAATTTTTCAGAATGGTATGACCATGTTCAGTTTACACTGGGTGTGTTGGACCTCGATATGGCATTGCTTGAAGATAAACCTGTAGACAGTAATGAATATAGTACTGCAGAACAAGTTGCCATTTCTGAATCTTGGAAAAGGTCCAATAGACTTAGTTTGATGTTCATGAAGATGACCATTGCAAATAACCTCAAGACCTCCTTACCTCAAACTGTTAATGCATTGGAATACTTAAAGGTTGTTGAAGATCGATTTAGATCTGCTAACAAGTCACTTGCTGGCACTATTATGGCTGAATTGACAACAATGAAATATGATGGCAACCGAGGAGTTCAGGATCACATCCTCAATATGGCTGACAAAGCTGCAAAGCTTAAAGCTTTAGGAATGCAAGCTGATGAAACTTTCCTCGTGCAGTTTATTCTCAACTCACTTCCATCATAGTTCGGCGCATTCAAAATTCACTATAACACCAATAAAGATAAGTGGAGTTTGAATGAACTGACTAATATGTGTGTTCAGAAGAAAGTGAGGTTGAGGGAGGAAGGGCGTCAAACTGCATTGGCTGTAACTCATGGAGCTATAAAGAAAAAGAAGGGTAAGTTTGTAAAATCAAAGAAAAATCCACCAAAGAAAAAGAATGAACCTGGGGAAGAAAATCAGGCTTAGAATAGTTTCACTGTCAAGTGCTACTTTTGTGGCAAGAAGGGACATGTGAAGAAAGACTGCAGCAAGCGAAAGGCTTGGTTCGAAAAGAAAGGTAAGAAATTTTCTTTTGTTTGTTATGAATCAAATCTTGATGAAGTACCTTCTAATACGTGGTGGATTGACTTTGGGGCCACGACCCACATTACAAATGACATGCAGGGATACCTCTCAACCAGGAAACCGAAAGAAAGTGAAAGATTTGTCTATATGGGGAACCGTCTCAAAGCTGAAGTCGTAGCTGTAGGAACCTATCGACTGATCTTAGAGATGGGTCATTAGATGGATCTAGAAGACACTTTTTATGTTCCTTCAATTTCTAGGAATTTAGTTTCGCTATCTAAATTAGATCGTGTTGGATATTCAGTTTTATTTAATTGTGGAAAACTCAATTTAATGTTTAATTCAAAAGTGATTGGTTCTGGTAATTTATGTGATGGTTTATATAAAATTACCTTAAATCATGAGTTTGCACAATCATTAGTAACTCTGCATTCGAATATTGGTTTAAAACATGGTCTAATTAATGAAAAATCCTCAATCGTTTGGCATAGACAGTTGGGGCATATCTCTAGAAATAGAATTGAAAAATTGGTGAAGAATGGGATTTTGGAAAACCTAGACTTCACTGATTTTCAGATATGTGTGGATTGCATTAAAGGAAAGTAAACCAAACACACCAAGAAATGTGCCACAAGAAGTAATGAGCTTCTTGAGATAATTCATACAGATATTTGCGGGCCACTCAACATCCCATGTCATAGTGGTGAAAAATATTTTATCACATTTATAGATGACTTTTCACGTTATGGATATGTGTATCTAATTCATGAAAAGTCTCAGGCTATTGACATCCTTGAGGTGTACATAACTGAAGTCGAGAGACAATTAGATAGAAAGGTTAAAATAGTGAGATCAGACAGGGGTGGTAAATATTATGGTAAATATGACGAGTCAGGCCAAAATCCTGGCCCATTTGCTAAATTCTTAGAAAAAAAAGGCATTTGTGCTCAATATACAATGTCTGGTACACCACAGCAAAATGTAGTTGCTGAAAGGCGTAATCGTACGCTTAAAGATATGGTTAGGAGCATGTCAAGTTACTCAATTGTACCTATTTCAATGTGGGGTGAAGATTTAAAGACTGCAATGCATATCTTAAATAGGGTTCCTAGTAGGGCGGTCCCAACAACTCCTTTTAAGTTGTGGACTAGTATGAAACCTAGTTTGAGACACTTACATATTTGGGGTTGTCCAGCAGAGGCAAGAATCTTCAACCCACAAGAGAAAAAGTTGAACTCAAGAACAATATCTGGATATTTCATTGGTTATCTAGATAAGTCTAAAGGGTACAAATTTTATTGTCCTAATCACAGTACGAGGATAGTGGAGACTGGTAATGCTAGATTCCTAAAGAATGGTGAAATTAGTGGGAGTGAGAAAACATGAGTGGTGAATTTCGAGGAAATTAGGGTAGATGTGCCAATATTTGACCCTTATCGAAAAATTCTTGTTCCTCAAACTATTCCACAGGCTAAGGGAAACGAACAACATAATGAAAATCCTTCACCACCTCATGTTTCACCACTTCATGAAGATACAACCATTGAAAATATTGTAGAACCACCACAACCAGCAGTTCTGAGAAGATCTCAGAGGGAAAGAAAGCCTGCCATTCCAGATAATTACATGGTGTATCTATAGGAATCTGATTTTGATATTGGGATTAACAAAGATCCAGTCTCATTTTCACAAGCCATGAATAGTGATGATTCTTCTAAATGGGTCAATGCTATAAATGAAGCGTTAAAATCCATGGAACAGAATAGTGTTTGGGATCTCATCGAATTGCCTAATAACTGCAAAAAGGTCGGGTGTAAATGGGTCTTTAAGACCAAGCGTGACGCAAAAGGTAATATCGAACGATTTAAAACCAGACTTGTTGCCAAAGGTTTTACTCAAAAAGAAGGCATAGACTATACAGAGACCTTTTCTCCAGTATCTAAGAAGGACTCGTTTAGAATCATCCTAGCATTGGTAGCTCATTATGACTTAGAGTTGCATCAAATGGATGTGAAAATTGCTTTTTTAAATGGGAATTTGAATGAAGAAATTTATATGGAGCAGCCCGAAGGATTTGCAAAGAAAGGTAAAGAACATTTAGCTTGCAAATTAAAGAAATCCATATATGGCCTTAAACAAGCTTCTAGGCAATGGTATTTAAGGTTTAATGATACCATTACCTCTTTCGGATTTAAGGAAAATGCAGTTGATCAGTGCATATATCTGAAGGTTAGTGAGAGCAAGTTCATTATGTTGGTGCTATATGTGGATGACATTTTGTTAGCTAGTAATGACCTTGGCTTATTGCATGAAACCAAGGAATATCTCTCCAAGAACTTTAAAATGGTCGATATGGGTGAGGCAACTATGTTATTGGCATAGAGATCTTTAGGGATCGATCTTGAGGATTGTTAGGACTATCTCAAAAAGGATATATTGATCGTGTTTTGGAGAGATTCAATATGCAGTTTTGTTCAGCCGGTGATGCACCCATCATGAAGGGTGATAAATTAAGTGAAAAACAGTGTCCAAGGAATGACTTGGAAAGAAAACAAATGAAGGACATTCCATATGCATCAGCTGTAGGGAGCTTGATGTATGCCCATACATGTACCAGGCCAGATATTAGTTTTGCAGTTGGAATGTTGGGAAGATTCCAAAGTAATCCTGGAATGGAACATTGGAAAGCAATGAAGAAAGTTATGAGATATCTTCAGGGAACAAAGGACTATATGCTCACCTATAGGAGATCAGAACAGTTGGAAGTTATCGGATACTCAGACTCAGATTTTGTTGGTTGCCTTGATAGTAGAAAATCTACATCAGGTTTTGTTTTTCTACTAGCTAGTGGAGCAATTTCATGGAAGAGTGTGAAGCAGTCCACTATTGCTTCATCTACTATGGAGGCTGAGTTTGTGGCATGCTTTGAGGCTACAAATTATGCTTTATGGTTGCAAAATTTCATCTCAGAACTTGGTGTTGTTGACTCAATTGCCAGGTCGCTGAAGATATATTGTGACAATACCGCAGTAGTTTTCTTCTCTAAGAATGGAAAGTACTCCAGTGGTTCTAAACACATGGAAGTAAAGTACTTGGTTGTTAGAGAAAGAGTCCAGAAACAACATGTGTTAATTGAAAACTTAAGCACCTCTCTTATGATTGCTGATCCATTCACAAAGGGATTGCCACGAAAGACATACAAAGAGCATGTTATCAGGATGGGTCTTTTAAGCAACCCTTGATGTGTATGGTTAATTCTGAGTGCTTATTTTTATTTGACATTATTTGCGCAATAATAATTTTGTTTCTAATTTTCCTGTTTCTAAAAGTGTGTGTACACATTAAATTGAATATTGATAAACAGGGAATGTCTTAACAAGACAAATTACAGGGGCTTTTCAGGCAAATAATTATATATCCCGATAATGGACTGGGTTGGTGAAGGTTATCGATGGTGTAGTGCATAAAAGAAAATATGACATAAATGTTATATAATCGCTATGACTCACATTGGTGATCTGAAGTAATCACAGTATTATAGTTTCTAATATATCTGAATTTATTGGCTATTTTTAAAATTCGTGATTACGTTTCAAAGTTTTTAGTGTGGAATCCAATGAGTCATAATTGCATCATAATCGGCTTAATGGGCCAAGTAGGAGAATGTTGGATTTATTTTCTAGTATGACCCAATAGCCTACATAGTTTTTACATGTTATAATTTATTTGGACTCTACAATTAGATAAAGCCAATATTATATATAAAGTTCAGTAATTAGAATTTTAATATAATCACTCTTCTAAGATAAGAAGGAAACCTTGATGGATTAGGAATTCTTCTGATAGAGTTTATCTGGCCCTCTTCTCTCCTTTATATAAGGATGGGTGACTTCCCTTTTATATCATAAGTATTTTCTATCACTCTAAGTTTTATAGTCATCCTAATTAAGAAAGACAAAGAGAAGAAGGTGAGTCAAGAATTAAAGGTTCAACTCTAAGGGGTATTTTCTCAACTTCTCTAATTCAATGGTTGACAAAGGTATGTTCGTTTTATTCTTGAGTTGTATTGAATTTAAGATCCTGTTAAGCTTAATTCCGCATTATTATTATTATGGTTACATATATTATTAATACTTACAAAAACAAGTGCGGAATATGATACTTGTATGTATGCGACAGAGATTTTAATGTTCAATAGAAAATTTTGATTTTAAGTTCCAACAAAGTTCAAATTTTCTTTTTTTTTCTTCTTTTTTTTAATGGTGCAATTAGATTCTGGACAATTGAATGGATGCTTGGATTACTACTAAAATGGTTGGTAGTATGTTGGGTTATGTGCATAACTGTTGACCAAACCAGAATAAAGGGTAACAAGGGAAGAAGATGGATTGTGTATGGTTCAATTTGAATATTTCTTTGTTTGGATGCAGGAAGGAATATGAATGTGCCAAAGAAGCCCCTTGGAACCTCACAAGAGCACATGCATCATCAGGTTAATTTCTCTCTCTCTCAATTTTATAATTGTAACATATTTAAAGTTATAAACACAAAATAAATATTCCCAAAGACATATATGTACACGTACCGATGCATAAGTTGGTTTGATTTGAGTGATTCGGAAAGAAAAATAAAATAGAATTACCTTATCCCTTCTTTCTCATTTGAATGCTTATGAAAAATGATAAGAAAGAGAACTCATGACACACAGTGACACAGCTATCCTTTCCTAATTTTGCCATTTTTAGTGAGTGAGAAAGTTAGCTTTCAAAATATCAAATTTGTCTATCAAAGTTAAAGGAGAAAAAAAAATATATCATTCATACCCAGACAAGATAAAAGTTATTTTAGGAAAATAAGATCAAAACAGTTTCTTTTGTTTTCTTTTAAGTTGTTTATATCATTTAATTCTAGTGGATCTGTTTTAAATATCAAAAGATACATCAGCTTAAAAAACTGAAATGGACAAATTGCATTAGTAATCCTGGTGGTTTGTTTCATTTGTCAATTTAGTTGTTGTATTTTTAATTGCATAAATTGTGGCATTAAAATTTTAAATTATGTCAATTTAATGCAATTAAAAATGTCTCTTAAAAAATTGGACTGAAATTGAGGAAAAAATTATACATTTAAAAAAATGAATGGGCCAAATCAAATTTGATGCACCTTGTCAATCACTTTGAGGACTAAGGTGATAGAGAGATACGCATTTAATTTGATATAATTCATTCATTTTTTAATGACTCTTGAATTTTGTCTAATCTCTTTACAAACATTATTAATTGAATTAGATTGACACAATATAAAAAACAAAATGACAAACAGATGCAAATGAAACTATAGTGTTAGGTTTGTCTAATCTCTTCGCTCGAGCAAGCATCGCGATTCAGATTTCTATAAGTACGAGTTTCTGTCAAATTTTAGGATTACTTCTCTAGATCTTCTTCTTGGGTTCTAGGATTTATATCTAGGGATATTTTGCTAGTTTTCTTTGATGTTTTGATTGAGTATTCAACTCATGATTTAAAGAGTATACATTAAAGGATTATTTGATTGTTCTACACAAAAGAGAGAGTTGATCTTCGGCGGATTCTAAAGAATTCGAGCCTGAAGTTTTGGTGGATTCTGGAGTGGCTCATCGTCAAGACAATTCCGAGGTGAAGACGGGATTGGAAGAGGCACATGGAGGTTGGTTCAATTCGGGCGTGGATTTGCTAGGTAATTGAGAGTATACCTGTGTAATTCCTTTATATCTTCTTAGTGGATTGTTTTGTGGCTGTTGCTCGTGATTTTTTTATCACAATTGGAGGTGTCCAATTGTGGTTTTTCTACGTAAAATCATTGTGTCGATTTGTCTTGATTGTTTAATTGGGATTGATTTGTCTTGATTGTTTGATTGGGATTGTTATATACTGCTTAAAATTGATACATAATCATAAATCAACATGTAGGGGATTTCTAGATTTTTCATATAGGAACCCAAGAAAAATTATAAAGAAAAATTTATTTGTTTAGTATTTTCCTCTCCAAACACTCAACTTTCGCTTTACCTTTTCCACAGAATGATGCAAGCTTATTAAAGCCCAAACAGTTGGGCTCCAAAAGACTGGGCAATTCAGTGAAGGAGTCAGTTGATCTCCACAAATCCAACACACTATGCTCCCAAGATTCTGAAGCAGACACAAGTAAGGACAGATTGGGATGTTCAATTCCTAAAGTCTCAAAAGAACTAATTGATTCATTTCAAAATCTTCAATCCCATAAGCTTCTTGATGAGACCTCTTCTGGGATTGTGAACCTAATGAATAGAGACTATCCAGGAGCAGGTAATCCTCCTCACAACAATTATGAGACTTTGCATCAACAAAATGAGATACCTTAGCTTAGGTCTGTTTCACAATTTTGTTGAAGAGTAGAGGGTTTTCATGTTCTCATAATGAAATGTTGAAGAGGGTATCAATTTTGTTAGTTTCATGAGACTTATGGTAGAGTTGTGGACCTATCATTTTAAAACTAAAAAAATCAAATCGATCGATATGTTTTCTAATATAAATGATGTTACTGACAGCTCATTTTGGTAAATGATTCCATATAAATTTTTTTTAAAAAAAGTATTTTCTGTTCAAACAATATATGCATACAAATTAATATAGATAAAAAAATGGAGTATAGTTGTGAGCCAATCACTTCAATTTATAAAACCCATCAATAAGTTTCTTAATGTTAAAAATGTCACTAACACATTATTATGATGAATAATTCTATACAAATTTTAGAAGAAAAGTCTTTTCCATCCAAATACATGAAAAAACAACAATTAATGGTCCCAAAGAGCCATCAGGAGGAGGCAAATTGGAAAACAAGTTAAAATTACCCACATTCCCTTCTATTCCAAAATTTTCCATCATACAAAGCGGAAAATCGGAAAATCAATGAGAATTTATTTCATATATTCATGGGCATGACCACATGGTACTTAGGGTTGTTTGGCATGTGCTATTTTAGTACATCTTTTTATTTTTTATTTTATTTTATTTAGATTATATCACTTCTTATTTAAATTACATTATTTCTCTATCAATTAATATTACACATCATTTTTATAAAAAATTTAAAAATATATTTATTTAAATTATTCTAAGCAACTCCTTAATAAAGATTTCATTTTCTATTTGATGTTAAACTCTTTTGATTCTCTTCTTTCATGAATCCCGCAAAATCATAACTAAACTCCACGCCTCAGATCAAATGTTATTAGTGCTCTATTATCATTTGACAATGATCTATAAGATCAACAATTTTGTGTGCTCCATATAACAAATTTAATTCTAAATTTGGCATAAATGTTTGGATTGGTGTGTCGTTGTGAATGGGCATCTTCTGGGCTCTTGCAAAGTCAAACTTTACTTATCCAATTACTCAGGCACACGTTTAAGTTCACTCAGAAATTAGACCAAAAGTCAACAATTGATCAATAGAATGCATCTTCTCTTCTGACATACATATATAAAACTCAGTCTTCGCAACTCACTAACTCCTTTGATTTTGTTAATCATAAATTCAATGCTCTGTTATATTAAACAAATAAAACATATAAAATTTATTATTACATTTGTCTTTAAAAAAAATATAGATGATTTATTTTGAAAAATATAATTATTTTTTATTTTTAGTGATAAATACAATAAATTGAAGAAATTACAATTATTGAATTAATCTAATTTTTTTATAAATAAAATATATAAAATTTCTAACAAAATAAATTATTAAAATAAAATCCATACTGAACCACATAAACTCAAACATCGACCTCCGTACTGGATACTCTTATACAACTCACTAGCTTCCTTGCTTTTGCTAATATAAATTCAATGCTCTATTATATTTAAATATATATATATATATATATATATATAAAACAAAATTTATAATCATACAAAATTTATCACAAAAGAACAAACTTTATTTCAAATCCGAGGTCCCCAAGGAACTGAATTAATCACACGACATATCTGTTATTGAGCTCACCTAGTTGCTTCACGAATTTCTCCAATTCTCTGGTTGAGCTTCCTCCTTTCACAGGAGCATTCCTGGCCATGTTACGCAGCTGCATAACTCGGGCTCTCTCAGTCCGAGACCCAATTACCGACTCACCCAACACTCGAGTCAACTCGTCTACATCTGGAACATTCTGTGATCCTCCTTCACAAGCTCGAATTGCCACGCCGAGTTGGTTCACCAACAACTTAGCGTCGGTGAACTGGTCCGCATTCATTGTCCAGGTCAGCATAAGTACCCCAGCTGATGTACCCTCTAGCACTGAGTTCCAACCACAATGAGTAACGAACGCACCGACAGCTGGACGTCTCAATATTTCCACTTGCGGGGCCCATCCCTTTATTATGAAACCTCTATCTCCCACACGATCCTTGAACCCATTTGGGATGGCGCCATCATCACCTGCCACGTGTCTTTGATCAGATGCCTTCACACACCAAATAAAATGCACCCGACTGCACTCAAGCGTAGCCGCCAACGCTTCCTTTTGCTTACTTGTTAGTACCACACGGCTCCCGAAGCACACGTAGACAATCGGATCATCAGCCTTACCATCGAGCCACGTCATGACCTCATGAGCTGGCACCGTACTCGATCCACCGCGGTTAGTGAGTCCCACTAGACCACTATCTTTTGGAGGCAATAAGGGTCCCACAGCCCAAATCCGATCGTGCCCCATTCCTTGATATGATCAATGTAAACTTGTTCTAACTTAGTGAACGAGTTGAACACGACACCCCAACTCTCATTATTAGCCAACATCCCATTTCTGAAGAACTCAGTTCTAGGTCTCTTTCCTTGAAATCATGATAATAAGGTGTTATTTGCCACCAAGGGTAAATCGAAGAATTAGGAATTTCCAAAAATGAAATCAAAAAATTTTCATTGTTCGGATCATTGTTCTTGGGTAGGCCGCGCCACAGGGAATCCAAAATCGACGCGGTAAAAGCGCTAGATGGCCAAAAGGCAAGGCGTGGCATGCCGAGATGGGTTGCGAGGCGGTGGGTCCATCCAAGGAAGAAATCAGATACGATGGCTACAGGGGGCGAAGGGTGGAATCGAAACCATTGGAGGATAGGATCGTAAAGCTCACCCGTGGCGCGTATTTTACCGAGAAGGCTTGATTGTGAGGAAGTGAAGGAGTGTGGAAGAAGGAGAACCAGGGGTTGGATGAAGGAGGACAGGTGGCTAGAGAGGATTGGTTGGAGAAGAGGGAGGTGAGATGGGGAGACCAGTACAGTGATGGTGAGGCCGTGGGTGACTAACAGGCGGGTGAGATCGAGGAGAGATATAATGTGCCCCGGCGCAGGGATTGGGTAGACGAGGATATGTGCACCGGAATTACGAGGTGTAGTAGACATGGCTATAACAAAAATTGAAGGAAAAGTCTTGGTTTCACAGAAATGAGAAGGTTTGATGTTTTTTTATATTGTTTGTAAGACTAGTGATTATTGTGCTATTTTATACTAGTCAGTTTCAAAACTTACTTTATGATAAGATTTATACGTCATGCCTTGCGACAAATCAAGTCAACTTTCCCCTGGATGGAATAGGCATCTCCATGTGCTGCTTTCAGAAATGAAATGAGTGAGACCTCAGTGAGGGTGACCCCATCACCCCCAGTAAACGCTAATTGATTCAAACAGTGGCGATACAGACCCCCTAAAAAACAGACTCCCTTGACCCCCTCTGAGGTGGCACCTGCTGAAGTCATGTAAAGAAGAATTGCACAATGAAGAAGGTGTGATACACGCACCTGAAAGACAAAAAAAAAAATATACTAAAAACAAAGACAAAAAAAAAGCGGGAACTGATCTTCGATCGCATCGTGCGTCCGCCATAGCTCTCTTCCGTCACATCGCATTGTGCAGCTTCTTCCCCACCCCTGTCCGTCTTCTCTCTTCCCTTTTCCCTCTTCCATCGTGCGTCCGCCATAGCTCTTCTTCGTCGACCATAGCTCTCCGGCCATAACTCTCTGTATCTTGCTCGACGGATCTTCGATCGCATTCCGATAGCATTTTGTCAGGTAATGTTACCCGAAAACCCCTCATTCTCCCTCTCTCTCTCTATCTACATACATTGATCAATCTTTGTAGACCGAAACCACAAATGGTTATAATAGAGTACTAAAAGGGGTCAAACAAAAATGAAAAAAAGGAAGAAGATGAAGTATATAAAAAAGGTACATCCAGTCCCAGAATAAAAATTTCCGTAAGAATTTTGAAGTTATTTTCAAAATCATATTCTCACACTATAGGATGATATTTGGTAACTCATTTGGAAACTGCCTTCATAGGTTGCAAATGTGCAAATTTTGATTGTAAATTAGGCTATCTTTTTATGCTCGGTGTTGCTTGCAATTATTCATTATGTAACACCTGATAAACTTCATAATGTGAGAAGAAAAACTGTGATGTATAACCAAACCAAGAAGAAACTGTGATGTAACACCTGCAATTATTCATTATGAAACATCTGTGATGATTGAAATACAATGTCTGTCTTGATAATAATTTTAGACAGACTAATGTCTGTATTTTATAAGATGAAATACAGTGGTGATACAGACCTAATGTCTATATTTCTTGATGATAATTGAAATACAGTGGCGATACAGACATAATGTCTGTATTTCTTAGTTTCATAATGAAACGAATTTGAATGTTGAAATGTATGAAACTAATGTCTGTATTTCAACATCCGTGGCGATACAGACATTTCAACAGCTAAAACTAATAAGAAATACAGACATTTCAATTTTATTATGAGCTAAAATTATTAGTTTCATAACAGTTTCAAAGTTTCCAATCATCTTATAAAATAATTATTCTAAAATCATCGTTTTTTAATTTCATTTTTGATTCTCATAGAATGGAGGTTGATTCAAATGGTGGTGACAATCCTTCAGTAAATGAGGGTGAACAAGTTGAATCTGATTTCCGATCCCCTCAAAAACAAGTTGAAGAACCTAAGAAGGGTATGTGTTTTAGCTTAAGGGAAGAAGTGTATACATTTTATGCCACATATGCTAAGCATGTTGGCTTTTCTATAGCTCATAGAGCACAACATTTTGAAGATGATGGCGAATTAAAAAACTTTGCAATTGAATGTTCTCGAACGGGGGAGAGAAAAAAGAAATCAGAAGTGAACCCTTTGAAGCCATCTTTGTCTTCAAAAATTAGTTGCAAAGCAAGGGTACAAGGTACTCTACAAAAGAATGGGACATATATGTTAACCACAGTTAACCTTGAGTATAATCATGATTTGATTCCCACCGACTCTCGTCATTTTGCAATGAATAAGAAAATTCGTACTCTTGTGAAGAGAAGATTAGAAATCAATGATCAAGCAGGGATTGGGGTGTCTAGGAACTATCATTCAATGGTTGTTGAAGCAGGGGGATACAAGTCATTGACATTTGATGAGTGAGATGCAAGGAATTATATTAATAGAGCTAGAAGATTAAGGCTTGGTGAAGGTGATGCCGAATCACTTCAAAGTTATTTTATGAGGATGCAAGCACATAGTGAGAAATTCTTTTATGTGATTGATGTTGATAAGGAGTTTTGTATTAGAAACTTGTTTGGGGCTGATGCAAGGAGTCGGGCTATGTATGAATCATTTGGAGATGTTGTTTCATTTGACACAACTTATTTGACGAACAAATATGACATGCCATTTGCTCTATTTGTAGGAGTCAATCACCATGGACAGTTTATTTTGCTTGGTTGTGGATTGTTATCTAGTGACGACACCGACACATTTGTTTGGCTATTCAAGTCGTGGTTAAGTTACATGTCAAATAATCCTCCAAAAGCTATCATAACAGATCAGTGCAGAGCTATGCAAAATGCTATAGAAATTGTCTTTCCATAGGCCCGACATCGATGGTGCTTATGGCATGTAATGAAGAAAATATCGGAGAAGTTGAAAGGATATGCTCAGTATGAACCCATAAAGTTGGCTATGCAAAATGCAATTTATGATTGTTTGACAAGAGATGAATTTGAGGAAAAATGGGAAGAGATGCTTACTAAATTCAATCTTTATGATAATGAGTGGTTGGGGGTACTATATCATGAGTAGCATCGATGGGTTCCTGTATATGTTAAAGACATTTTTTGGGCTGGCATGTCGACAACACAATGAAGTGAAAGCATGAATGCATTTTTTGATGGATATGTCAACCCGAAGACTACATGAAAACAATTTGTTGAACAATACAACAATGCGTTGAGAAGTAAGGTAGAGAAAGAGAAGAAATCAGACTTCAAGTCTCGACACAAATTGTTTGATTGTCTAACTATATATGGCTCTTGGAGAAGCAATTTCAGCAAGCCTACACCAATGCAAAATTCAAAGAAGTTCAAGGAGAGTTGAAGAGATTAGTGTACTGTCAGGCCTTGATTGTCAAAGAGGAGGGAGCAATTCGTACATATAATGTCCAAGAAGCGATGGTAGTTTGTGACAAGATGAAGCATGTGGACTTTGTTGTGCATTTTAATTCAATTGAATGTGAAGTTCAATGTATGTGTCGGTTGTTTCAATTTAGAGGCATTATGTGTGCTCACTCACTCGCGGTGCTTGTGAGAAGGTACATAAATGAGGTGCCAAGTAAGTACATTTTGCCACGTTGGAGGAAAGATTTGGTTCGAGAGTACACATGCATCAAAACCACGTACACTGGCTTTGGTGATGATTTTAATACAAGTTGCTATGAGAGGATGAACAAGAAATTGATCGCCATTGTACAACTTGCTGGTTGTTCGGAAGGGAAAATTAAAATTATAGACCTTGGGTTGGATGAAATGAAGGATAGAGTCATGCACGATGAATCGGGTGATGGGAGTAATTTGCCACCTTCTACTAATAGGATGCCATCATCTAGAAAAAGTCCAATTGCCACTGGTTGTACATCGAGTGCTAGTACGAGGAAGGTGGTTAGTCCTTTGGTTGTTCGGCAAAGAGGCCGTCCAGTTACGAAACGAAAGGTTGCCAAAGTGGATCAAATAGTGAATCGGTTCAAGGCAACGACAAAAAAACAAACAAAAGCAAAGGTAAATTGTATATTGAATTGAACTTGTATATTGAATTAAACTTGTTTTTTATTTTTTTAACAAACTCTTTTGAAGTACATTTTTACAAACTCTTGAACCAATATAGGCTGCTAAGGTGCTTCAATTTGAAGCTGAAGCTCAAGCTCAAGTGCAAGCTCAAGCTTATACATCATATTATCCTTATATGGTTGGCATGCAAAATAGTGTGTATGCACCGGTATGTGTTCATAAGACGACTTTACATCAATTTTTTGTTTTCATTTACAAATATTTTGTAACATGTACTTTTTTACTTCAATTTTGACAGGTCGTAAATGCTATTAGAGGCACATTTGTTATCCCATCGGACTTTGTAAGCGGCACACCGAGAAGTTTGATGAGTGTTCCAACTCAAATGTTTGGGTCTGGATCTCTAACCCCATCGGGTTCTAATGCATGCACACCAGGAATGAATGATGGACATTGCACAGTGCGAATGAATGATGGACATTGGAGAAGTGTTTGACTAGTTTATTGAGCATTGACATTTTGTTTTTGAGATTGAAACTTATTCTGTTAAGTCCCATGTTAGATGTGTAACACATGTTGTGTATGAATTTGTAAGATTGGTTATTATTAAGTCCCACTTTATTAGTTATGCAAGATTGGTCTTTGAGTTCATGGTTTATTTTGACAATCTGTCTTTGAGTTCACAGGTGATGGTTTAAAAAAATCTGGAAAAAAATCTTTTTCATTTTCCTATTTTGACAGTGTTTTAGCATATTGACAGTGTTTGAGCTTGATTTTTTGAGAGTTCATGCAAAAAAATCTGTTGACAGTTCATGGTTTAAGAAATCTATAAAAAAAATCTGTTTTTTAGTTTGCTATTTTGACAGTATTTGAGCCACAATTTGATTTTTTCAGTTCATGGTTCAAACTGCCAAACTGCCAAATTGTCTTTAAAAATCTGTCTTTGAAAATTTGAAAATTTGTTTTTTAGTTTTCTATTTTGACAGTATTTGAGCCAAAATATGATTTTTTCAGTTTGCCAAACTGTCTTTAAAAATCTCTCTTTGAAAAACAACTCAAATCTGTATTTTAGTTTTTTATTTTGACAATATTTCAGCCAAAATCTGTGCCTATCAGTTCATGTTTCAAACTGCCAAAATCTGTCATGGTTCATGCTCAAACTGTCATGGTTGATACTCAAATCTGTGCTTCAATCTGTTAAAAAACCTGTCTCAGCAAAAATCTGTCATGGTTCAGTTCACAAACTGTGATGGTTCATGGTTCATTCAACAATTCAACAATTCAACAATTCAACAATAACTCATCAACAATTCATGGTTTAGTTCATGTTGGTTCATGGTTCATTTTCAACAATAACTCATCAACAGTTCATGTTGGTTCATGGTTTAATTCATGGTTCATGCTCAAATCTGTGCTTCAATCTATTAAAAAACCTATCTCAGCAAAAATCTATCATGGTTCAGTTCACAAACTGTGTTGGTTCATGGTTCATTCAACAATTCAACAATAACTCATCAACAATTCACATCTTCATTCAACAATTCAACAATAACAATTCAACATCTTCATTCAACAATTCACATCTTCATTAAACAATAACAATTCAACATCTTCATTCAACAATTCAACACATCTTCATTCCACATCTTCATTCAACAATTTAACAATTCATTTCCATTCCACTCAAAAATTCAACAATTCAACTGTTTCTTACTAATACATATTCCATTCCACAACAAAACATAGTTCAATCTACTTCTACTTCTACTTCTACTTCTACTTCTACTTCTACTTCTACTTCTACTTCTACTTCTACTTCTACTTCTACTTCTACTTCTACTTCTACTTCTACTTCTACTTCTACTTCTACTTCTACTTCTACTTCTACTTCTACTTCTACTTCTACTTCTACTTCTACTTCTACTTCTACTTCTACTTCTACTTCTACTTCTACTTCTACTTCTACTTCTACTTCTACTTCTACTTCTACTTCTACTTCTACTTCTACTTCTACTTCTACTTCTACTTCTACTTCTACTTCTACTTCTACTTCTACTTCTACTTCTACTTCTACTTCTACTTCTACTTCTACTTCTACTTCTACTTCTACTTCTACTTCTACTTCTACTTCTACTTCTACTTCTACTTCTACTTCTACTTCTACTTCTACTTCTACTTCTACTTCTACTTCTACTTCTACTTCTACTTCTACTTCTACTTCTACTTCTACTTCTACTTCTACTTCTACTTCTACTTCTACTTCTACTTCTACTTCTACTTCTACTTCTACTTCTACTTCTACTTCTACTTCTACTTCTACTTCTACTTCTACTTCTACTTCTACTTCTACTTCTACTTCTACTTCTACTTCTACTTCTACTTCTACTTCTACTTCTACTTCTACTTCTACTTCTACTTCTACTTCTACTTCTACTTCTACTTCTACTTCTACTTCTACTTCTACTTCTACTTCTACTTCTACTTCTACTTCTACTTCTACTTCTACTTCTACTTCTACTTCTACTTCTACTTCTACTTCTACTTCTACTTCTACTTCTACTTCTACTTCTACTTCTACTTCTACTTCTACTTCTACTTCTACTTCTACTTCTACTTCTACTTCTACTTCTACTTCTACTTCTACTTCTACTTCTACTTCTAACTAGTATTACATCTTCATAAGTAATAACACAACAATTACAAGCAAGACAAACATCAGAAATTCTAGTTTTTGCATCTTTGCACTAACAAAGGTAAATTGTTTCGTCATAGATCTTTGTTGTTCGGTCATAGCTCCAAGTTGTTCCGTCATAGATCTTTGTTGTTCGGTCATAGCTCGAACTTGTTCCCTTAAATCTGTGCTTCAATCTGTTAAAAAACCTGTCTCAGCAAAAATCTGTCATGGTTCAGTTCACAAACTCTGATCGTTCATGGTTCATTCAACAATTCAATAATAACTCATCAACAATTCATGGTTCAGTTCATGTTGGTTCATGGTTCATTTTCAACAATAACTTATCAACAGTTCATGTTGGTTCATGGTTTAATTCATGGTTCATGCTCAAATCTGTGCTTTAATCTATTAAAAAACCTATCTCAGCAAAAATCTATCATGGTTCAGTTCACAAACTGTGTTGGTTCATGGTTCATTCAACAATTCAACAATAACTCATCAACAATTCACATCTTCATTCAACAATTCAACAATAACAATTCAACATCTTCATTCAACAATTCACATCTTCATTAAACAATAACAATTCAACACATCTTCATTCCACATCTTCATTCAACAATTCAACAATTCATTTCCATTCCACTCAAAAATTCAACAATTCAACTGTTTCTTACTAATACATATTCCATTCCACAACAAAACATAGTTCAATCTACTTCTACTTCTACTTCTACTTCTACTTCTAACTAGTATTACATCTTCATAAGTAATAACACAACAATTACAAGCAAGACAAACATCAGAAATTCTAGTTTTTGCATCTTTGCACTAACAAAGGTAAATTGTTTCGTCATAGATCTTTGTTGTTCGGTCATAGCTCCAAGTTGTTCCGTCATAGATCTTTGTTGTTCGGTCATAGCTCGAACTTGTTCCGTCATAGATCTTAGCAGTTCTCTTTCTACTTGTCTTGAAATTTCTTGATCTCCACATTGTGAATTCATAGGCACACACCATCCAATGAAAATACCACAACCATTACAAGAGTAGAATAGCTTGTTTTTGTTTTGATCGGTCTTAGAAATTTGAATCGTGGCCTTTTTCTTACATGTAGGACAATTTTTGTTGAAGTACATCAACCGATCTGAGCTACTGGCGTTGACAGTTGAACTTGACATCTGCAATAACAAGTTATCCTCATTAAACTAGTGAATAAAGATAATTTCAGCTCATGATGTATAGTGAGTAAAGACTGCATTTAAGAGGGACGTTCACCACTTTTTCAATCTTCCTTCCTATGTCAAAAGGCAATGCTCAATTCCCATACTCAATTCCATGTTTAGTCTCATAATTATTCTACATTCAAGTTGACAATAAGTTTAGTGAATATGCTCTGTTTCATTATGTATAAGTTCAATGAATATGTTTGAGGTGAATATGATGAAAATTGGACTTAATAATTGGATACACTAATCAAAGTATTAAGTCTAACTATTGAGAATCAGTTATGAGAATCAGCTATTGAGAATCAGTGAATAATTAGTTATGTATCACTTCCAATTATTAAGTCCGAGTATGATGAAAATTGGACTTAATAATTGGATACACTAATCAACTTGTTAGTCCAACTATTGAGAATATGAGAATCAGCTATTGAGAATCAGTGAATAATCAGTTATGTATCACTTCCAATTATACAATTATCCAACAGATTCAACAAATTCAAAATTATACATGTAAAATTGCATTGGTGTAGGCTTATTACCTAACGAGAGTACACTAATTTTGAATCAGTTATGTTTTATCCAATAGATTCAACAATTATCTAATCAGTTAACTTATTACCTAATAAGATAACACAATTATCCAGCAGTTCACTTCCAATTATACGTGTAAAATTGCATCTCAGATTATGTAAAATTGAATTGCATCTCAGATTATCAGAAATTTTAGAAATTTGATTTCAGAAATATTCATTTCAGAAATTTTAGAAATTTGATTCAACAAATTTCAATTTCAGAAATTTGTACCATTAAACAAATTTCTCCTAATGAGATAACACAATTATCCAGCAGTTCACTTCCAATCATATGTGTAAAATTGCATCTCAGATTATGTAAAATTGAATTGCATCTCAGATTATCAGTGTAAAATTGCATCTCAGATTATGTAAAATTGAATTGCATCTCAGATTATCAGAAATTTTTGAAATTTGATTCAACAAATTTCAATTTGATTCAATTTCAGAAATTTGTACCATTAAACAAATTTCTCATTCGTTCCTAAAAAGAAATTGAATCAAATTTTGATTTCAGAAATTGAATCAAATTTTGATTTCAGAAATTTGTTATTTTATTTCAGAAATTTATACCATTCAACAAATTCAAAATTTGATTCAATGACTCGTTGGTTTGATTCACTACCAAATCTTTCAGATTGAGGAATTTTGCCCTCATTTTGCCCTAATTTCAGCAAGATACACCAAATTTGTAAAATTGGAAGAGAAGAAATCAACATGTTGCACTAATTTCAGATTTTACAAAATTAGGGCAAAATCAACGTATATATATATACACCAGATTACCTCGTTGTCAATGGGATTGAAATAGAGGGAGTCGGGACTCGGGAGGACAGAGTAGGGCGGCAGGACTTGTCGTCAGCGTTAAGGGGAGGAGTCCGTTCGTCGAATGAGATGAAAAGAGAGGGAGAGAGAGGGTCGAGAGTCGGGCGTCGTAGTCAAGGACGTCGGAGTGAAAGTGAGGAGCTGAGGGAGTCGGCCGTCGGAGTTGGGAGTTGAGGAGCTGTCCGTCGAGTGAGGGGGAGCTGTCCGTTGAGTGAGGGAGTCGTCTGCCTCTCATCTCTCATTGTCATAGAGCTATATTTTCCCGTTAAAAAATGTTTTTGAATTCTGAAAGAGGAGCGTCGGCTTTGTATGTCATGTGACCCATCACGTGCCTGTCCAGCTTAGAGGGGGTCTGTTTTTGGGGGGGTTGCAAACATTTTTGTTGATTCAAAATAATAATTTTTGTTTTGGTTTGTTTTTTTTTTGACCCTCACGTGTATGTAGGGGTAGTAGGGTCACTCCCACTAAGGGTTTGTATCAGGATTGGTGCTGCTTTAGCTATGGTCTATTTTAAAAAGCACGTTGAAAAGTTAATTTTTTTTTTATATTTTTTTAAAAGAATATATAAAAAAAATAGATAAGTAATGTAATTTAAAAAAATCAAATAAAAAATTTAATGGGTAACTTTGTTGATTGAATTTATTTATTCATAGTTTTAAGTAAAATTTGTTTTATATATTTATTTTTTAGGAAAATTTACCCATAAGTCCTAGTTTCTGAAAAGTTGAACCATTTAGTCCTAAAAGTTTTCTTATGCTCCATTTAGTCTCATTTGCACATCAATCTAATGTTCGAAACATTAATCTGATGTTCGAAATCTAATGTTCGAAACATTAATCTGATGTTTGAAATCTAATGTTTGAAACATTAATCTGATGTTTGAAACATTGTAATGGGACCTTTCAGTCTATAAGAAAACTTTTAGGACTAAACAGTGTATAAGTTATTAATTTGAGATTTATTGGTGCATCCCCCTATTTTTTATTATAATAATTTTTTTTGGAGATTTTTTAAAACATATTTTGTGACTAGTAATGACACTGTATAATAATTATAATATTTTGAATTTTATTTCTAAGTTTTAATTTATATTGAAATATAATATGAAATGCGTAAATAGTTTAATTGTATTTTTATAATTTTTTTTATATTAATAAATTTACAACTGAAAGTTATAACAAATTTTTTTGATAAATAAATCCAATTTACAAGACTGATTTGTAAATGGCCACAACTTCGATCTTGTCAAGTCGATTTTTAAACTAGCCGTGGCCACGTAGTGCAATTTATAATTAGATGTGATAATTATGGCAATTATTCAAGGTGGTCACATACTATCATAGATTTTGTTTCAATGATTCAAATCATTCATTTTAAAAGGCTCTATGTATATATTTTTATGATCCAATCCCAATATCAAAGGTTAGGCGTTGCGACCGGCTAGTAGCCATAGTTATATATCCAATGCCGATTAAAAACAAAATAGATTAACAAATGCAAACGAAAGTAATTATTTAAATAAGATACAAAAATATATATTGGGGGTCCTATTTATTTATAACAAAAAGGGCATTTTGCTAAGATTTACAAAATAAGAAATTAAATTTATATAAACTACTTTGTAAATTTTACAAAGTGTATTGTGCATTTAATCCATAACCTCATTCCCAAAGTGAACCATACACCCCTCGCTCTAACCGTTACACCTTCAAAATTGGTAAATCAACTATAAGCATATTGTAGAGTTATGAGTATTATACCAAGAGAGTTAGGGTTATGAAATCACTATGAATCGAGAGTTGATAAGATAATAAATGCTTCAGTCAAAACAAATGAATTGTTCATGGTCAGTTCAAATAATAGGAATTCATTTTAGAAATTAGATATATAAGATAACATACAAGGCATAGAACCATATATATGGAAAGTACAGATCAGAGGGTCACACAAACAATGACGATAGATTAGTGAATTAATAGATTTATGATGAACAGAGGGCCACTGAAATGATAATCAGAAAGTCAATAGTTATGTAAGTCTCCCAAGAGATGAGACTTTCATGGTGATGGTTACATAAATATTTGTTCATATTATTAATTATCCAAACCATATTTAAAAAATAGTTATATCTATGACTTCTATTTCTTACACAAATAAGGTTTATGAATCAAATAATATCTTTAAAATAATAACAGAATTTACATGTAACACTCTAAAAATTATCATCCATTTCTCGAGCTAGTGCCCCCATTGCATCTTAGGCCGTAGGTGCGGTCATGTTGTTTTGTCCTACTCCTTATTCTTGGGAAGGAAGATCTTGTTGGTCTGGAATACCCCGACCATCCCGACGAGGTCTGCCACGTGACCATGTCCAGACATCCTATGTAAGAGTAAAGGTAAAGTAGAATTAACTCACAATTCACATACTTACACGTCATTCCACATGTCACACTTGAATAATCTCAACCCTACTCATGCATGTATTTCACATAAAGCAAACCACATGAACACATAAGTACATAGAGCACATACGGATCCCCCTCCTAAGATATCAACTTGTCCCACAACACTCAAGGACTTCCAAGTGGAAAAAGTATTGATCAAGTGCCTTTCCAAAGAGACTTCAATGAGTATAATGGATGCAAGTTGTATTTAGAAACTTGATCCGATATCCACATAATCACGTAACCACATAAACATGTAATGTAACTAACGTCCTTTCCCAGCGTGATAAACTCATTGTGACAAAGCCACGTCTCACGAGCTCTAGGTATTCAAACCCAGTTAGCTCTTATACCAATTTGTAACACCTCGAAAATTATCATCCTTTCACAACATTAGTTCAAAAACAATTTGATTTATAAAATCAAGTTGATTCATTAAATAAGTCCATTTCATAATTTCAAAAGTTATCTCTTCCTCGTTGAACTATTTGAGTGATTGCATCATTGCCAAGTACATTCATTGAAAGAATAAATAGTTCAAAACACAAGAGATAATACAAAACATAATGATCTAAGGGCTTACATTTTTTGAAGGAATTTCCTTGAATACACAAATGATAGAGTTCTATCTCCAACACAAAAATAGCCCAAGGCTTCAACAAGTAACATTCATAGAGCCTTCATGCTCCCATCCAAAAATCCATCCCTAGCCAACTCACTTTGGCGGCACAATAGTATCATCTCCTGAAAGGTTGTTAGTATTGGGATGAGCAGTTGCCTAGTAGAAAATACCATTAACAAGTTATATAATTAATCAAAACATATATGATCATGTCATGCTAGAGATGAGAAAATCCAAGCCTTTTTCCTTTATGAAACCATGATATGAAATGCTCGATACCAACAACATATCATAACCAAACCATGGGGTGTAAATACACTATGACGTCTCGATACAAGAGCTGCATACTATACATATATATATATATATATATAGATTTATATACTTAAAATAGTCCTCGCATTTGTTGACTCTCAAAACAGCGGGGTGATAAGCACCCAAGACCTTCCTTTTTCCACATTTACCGACTCCTGAAACAGCAGGCTTGTGAACACCCAAAATTATGTTTTCCATATTCACCGACTTTATAAACGGCAGGCTTGTGGATACCTTAAAACCTTTTCCTCATTCGTCTGGCGATATGCACAAGATAGGGAAATTGGGCATATTAACTCCTCGTGCGTGTACCATTATATCATACATAGCACAAACCAAAACCCAACTCACTACTTGAACTCATATGCTATTTACCCCATTGCAACACATTCCTAACATTAACAATTAAGAGCCACAAGGTAAGATTATAAATGCATACGATGCATGAATTTCCAAATTTCAATTTCCCTAAAGTGGTTTCAATATATAACAAACCATAATATAAATATCTACAATAAAATAATTTCTCCAACTTCACAATTTTCACAATCTCAATATACATCCAAGAGAATTCAAAATCCTCATGTCTCAAACACTAAAGTCAAATCAGTACCTCCCACTTTAAGATTAAGAAACCAATTGAGTCAAATCTCCTTCATTGAACAAAATTGAAAACAAAGATTTTCATGAAAATTGGGGTTTTTCACTCTTACACAACTTGAAGGCCAATTTTCATCATCACTAACAATAATCATCAAGAATATAATTAAACTCTTCCGAAAATCATAAGATATGGCCCATTTTTGATCAAATCCCTTATATATATCTAGAATTTTTTTATTTTTTTATTTTTATGAAAACACCACATTTGTGTTTCAAATCACGGATATAATAAGTTAAAAGTACTCCTACCATAAAATTGAAGACAAGAGATGAAAACCCAACTTTAAACTTCAAGAATGTGACGCCCCAAATCTACATTATTGGTTGTAGTCAAGGGAAAGTCACTAATAAGTCCTATGGTCAACAACCAAGTAAGATCCCAGATCGCCGGACGAGTCAAATTAGCTGCCCTTCTAAGTCCAGCTTTCTTAGGTAGTGCACTACCTTTTTGACAGATCTTAAGAGGTATTGACACAAGGTCTCATAAGCAACGTTAGGAGTTATATAGGTGTTAGAATATAAGTACATAATAACCACGAATATCCTTAATTACAAAAGCTCGTTCCATTACATTACATCCCAAAAGAAAATTTAAATCTTCATATGAGCCTCACAAAATATCAAAAGGGAAATTTCTAACTTTTCTAAGATAGCCAAAAGTCTTCGAAGGTTTCCGGCTCGTCGTCTCCAGCTATAAGCTCCTCTTCGGCACCTGGCATGATATGCCATGAGCTTTGAATGCCTAGTAAACACACGCACATCCCGTTCTTTTTTCCCAGTCTAATACACAATCACAAATATGACAACAAGTAATGAAGCATGATATTCAACTAAACAATTAAAGGGTTACAAAGTTAGATATTAGTAAACTAGAAATCCCCCAAAGAGACTTCGTCCTCCCAACCACAAGAATCGGACGCGGATTATTCGGTATGCCCCCTCTTTTGCTGCTTTGTTGCAGACCTAACCTCGGATGCCTACCAACGGTTATGTACCATGTAGCGCCAACCGCAGGGCCTCAAAAGAGACGGTAAAATAGGGCCTAGCCCATATCCCTCCTTACACCAAACCACCTAGGGTCCGAATACAAGCGCTCCATTCAAGGGTTCCGAAAACCACTTGCGCAAGATTTTAACTTCCAAATAGGGAACGCATCCCATCAATCCATACATAACACAATATCATCTCTTCATGATTCAAGTGATCGAAAACCCAATACCATCCCAATTAATTTTTCCATTTGGATTAGTGTTTAAGTTAGTTAGTACAAGCAAGTAACAAGAATATACAAGCAAGTAACAAGAATAAACTTGCATAAGTGTAAGCATCATTGAAAGGCTAAAATATAAGATATACAACCATGGCAAGTGTGATATCATATTAAGACACATTCATATATATTAACAAGCATATTCATTAACGCAATAGCATGAAATACCAATGCCAAATAGAAATTTCAGATTTAGTACCCGTTAAAGATTAAAATCAAAAGGGTTGTTTCAGATTTTTCCTGAACTCGGCCTTCCTATGATTCAAAGAGAACTTAATCTAGTTTCCAGAACATATTTCGGAAATGGGATAGCTTTTCTAGATTTTTAGTTATTTAAGAAACACTCCAGCGCTGTCCAGATTCGTCAACCGTTACAAAAATTAGATTTTCTTACAAACTGCTCACTCTTTTTCCATGAAACCAATTTTTCTTGAAAACTAACTTCTTAAGGAAGATTTTGGCATAAAAATTAGGTCCAGAATAATTCTCTACATTTTTATAGAAATTTTAAAAGTTGGCTGTGAAAACAAATTTTTAAGGCATAATACCTAAAACAAGAAGATTTGTGAGAAAAGAGATCCACTAAGGAAAATTTTTGATTTCTTTTGTGATGAAAACATGCTAAATAATATATATTAAACTCAGAAATTTATCTTGAAGGTGTGCTTTTGGAAAGTTTGAGAGATCGGTATGAAAAAGATAGCTTTGTACCGAATAAGGGGAACTACAAGAAGAGTAGAATCATGGCTCATCTCTTTTCATTTTTAACATAAGAAAATCACTAAAACACATCTGAAAACAATGTATAGAACCCTTAAGAACATGTATTTGGAAAAGGAAAATAAAAGAGAGAGTTGTGTTGTGGCTTACTTGCTAGGCTAGGCCAAGTTGAACAAGATTGCTCTCATCTTCCTTCATCTCTCTCTCAAGACTTTTCTCTTGCTCTCCTTTCTCTCCTCTAGGCTGAATATAGGTGTGTGTGTGTTGTTTGTGTATGTTATGCTAAGAGAGTGGTTGTATATATAGGCAAATTTGGTGTGAAAAGACACAAAGGCCCATTAGTTGGAATTGGATTGGAAAGTTGGGATTTACTTGGAGTCTAAAGGAATAGGGAGTGATTACGCGGCTTAATTATGTGATTAGACAAGATTTAGTTAGCCTCTAGTTGGAATGGAACTAGGTTGGGAACACAACCCTTGTACTTGGTACTTTGCTTCTAGAATGCCATGATTACAAGCCTTGAAAATTGATCCCTCACACTCTCCTAGGTTGGCCGTGGGGAAGGGAAATGGAGAATATTTTATTCAATATATGTGTACTATGGAGATATTCCCAATATATATATAGATCCACAAATTGATTTGATGGTACTATAGTATAAAAAGTACATGTACTAGTTTTGGGGCAAATCTTGAAGTTAATAAAGAAGTGAGGGCTTGGAATTAAACTCATGTATTGGTACCTTATTTATGTAGAATTAAATTAAATTAGGCTAAGGAACCTAATTCGGTTAGGATATTCTTGTTCTGAGAAAAATTAAAAATGCTAACCGGCAAGATTCGAAATAATTTAAGAAATTAAGGGGCTTTAAGGAAATAATTCAAACGTAAGGATTTTTAAAGAAAATACATTTTTCAGGGGCTTCACAAAGAAAAAGAGAAATAATTGGTAGAACTTTAAAATCAAGCTTGTTCTTCAACCCTTTTCAAAGGTCTAAAGTGGATCTTGGGTAAAACTAAGGGAAATCAAGTGTTTTAGGGTTAGGGCTACGAAAAATGGTGTTAGAGAGAGAAACGATGTGAAAAAGTGAGAGAGAAATGGATTTGGATCAACTTTTAAATGTGTTGTCATGGACAGACCGCTCGAGTGAATTTCCACCACTTGAGCGGTAAACGCAATGTCTTAGAAATTTGGCAGAGCTACAGTGAAAATATTGGAAGACTCATTTCTACGCTTGAGCGACCACTTTACCGCTTGAGCGGTCTAGCCTAAAAATATGCAAGATACTGGGAGTTTCATATCACCGCTCAAGCAACCGATTGATTGCTCGAGCGATCTCCCAAAATAGATTGTTACATTAAAAATTATGATTTAACTTTAAAAAAAGAAAAGAAAAGTTTAGAATAGCTTAAAATATAATATAACTCACTTATATACCAAATTATGAAGACTGACTGATTGCATGATCGTCTTTTTAAACCTCTAATCAATTATTTGTTTGACCTTCGCTTTCCCACTGTCCATTTCTTCCATTTCTTTCATCCCCACAACATCGAACCTATGCGTGTATATATATATATATATTAGTGAACTGTAAGGCACGGGCTAGTTGTATAGAATATTTAATATTTTTAAAAAGAGAAATGTTAAAAATTCATAATTTTAAAATCACAAATTTACCCATAATGGTTGGGTCTTATATCATTGGGTGTGTAAGAAATGAAAAGTTAGTACTTATCATACTATATTATTGTAGGCCGAATTGTAATATTTTTTTTTTTGTGGATCTCTTTTTTTTTTTTTTTTTTTTTTTGTGGATCTCAAACCTTTTCCTTCTAAGAATTTGATTTAAATTTTTTACTTGAAAAAAATGCTTGTTTTAATAGAATAAAAATATAATAGAAAGATTATTTTATTGGATAATAATAATCTCATTTCATTCCATCTAATTCAATGACATTCAACATCTATTATAATTAACCAAATATTTTTGCTGTCATTATCTAAAAATAAGATTATTCGGAACTAAATGATAAAAGATTAATGTTCTAATTATTTCGACGAATGCATTAATTTTTTTTTTAAAAATAGTTTCCCATACTGAATTGCGACCTTAAAACTAATACATTAGTATTCGTATTAGTGACAGTAGTAATAGTGATGGATGGTAGAGGTGATGGTGGTTGGGATGATTGGGTTGTTGAGGAAAAGGGAACGTGGGTGATGAGGTTGACAGTCAAAATAACTTTATTAAAATTATATAGTATTTGTTTTGTTACCTTATCACGTGTTATGACCCAAACCCACCCCTAAAAGTTTGGGTCATAACCGGCTAGTAATCTGTAGATTATCGAAGGCCTCAAACAATCATACAAAATATTTATACTAATGGGGCAATAAACAAAAGCATAATAATGAGAAGTCCATTGAGCTGTGCCAATCATAAGCAAAATTATAAAGTTAACCCCAAAACACATTAATACATATTCATGCCCAAACAAAAATATAAGTTCCATAAGAAATTTGTACATATTGATTACAACCCAAGACCATAATAGCAAAAACAAAATAAGGTCGAGGTGTGGTGTGAGTCATAGACAAAACTCCGTCTCAGAGACATGACTCGATTAGGTCACAAAAATAACTCCTTACGCTGACTCTAAGGGTGTGCTCCATGTTGTTAATCACCTACATGTGTATACATAATATTGGGTGAGCAAAACTCAATAAGTAATAATACAATAAAGCAGTGTAAATAGATGATCATAAGGTTCTCACAATATCTATAATTATATGAATAGAACGGTCTCAGGCCCAATCACACAACAAACGGCCTCAGGCCCAATCACATAACAAGCGGCCTCGGGCCCAATCAGATAGCAAGCGGCCTCGGGTCCAATCATATAGCAAGCGGCCTGGGGCTCAATCATATAACAAGTGGTCTTGGGCCCAATCATATTGCACATGTCATATAATATTAATGAAGTTTCTTCATTTCAAACAATTCACAATGTCGGCAACATTCACCATTCATGGTTCGAGGTACACAATAAAGAGCATATTTATACAATATTATTACTCACAGCGTGATTGATCTTGTGGCGTTTCTTTTGGCACATGACCTACACAAAACATGTCACACACATATTTGATAAATAATTCATTCATTATATATACTTTTCTTTTAGCGATTTACAACCATTTTCAATGATTTTTAATCATCATTCCATACTCTGGAGGGTTTACGTAAGGTTGGGAATGCGTTCGGGAGGTCGGGAGGTCAACAGAAGAAAATAGGATTTTCTCCCCCGCCTGGCCGCACGTGCGGCCAAGCCAACCGCTCGAGTGATTTGGCTCCGCTCATGCAGAAGTTTAAGCCGCTCAAGCACACAGTATTGAATCCACTAATCTTGTTCATGCTCTACTAGTGCAGAACCCGTGGCCACATGAGCGGTCTGGGCAAAAACCAGACAGTCCGAAAATGCATAAAAATGAAATCTTCCAAACTCACATCCAACCCCAAATTCATGCAAAACCAACCCAAAATGTCACGCCCCGACTTTTATTATTCGAATTCATTACCAAATTCGTTATAATAATTCCATTTAGTTAAGAACATGAACAAAAATAAGTAATAACATTCTCTCACGATAACAATAATGATATAAATAGAACATGGCACACTTTCCTTAGGCTTACATTGGATGAAAATAATTAAAACGAAAGGGATTTACGCTTGTACAATACATGGCACTTCGCCTATAAATAAAGGGCCCTGTGGCCAACAATTTAGAGACTTCAAGTCATAAATAATCCTCCAGCCTTGTACTTGAAAAAGTTTATCAACACGTGGGATGAGCACTAAGCCCAGCAAAGATCCCGAAGATCCTGAAAATCCTAACCAATCACAACATATAGACAAAAATGATCATGAATGCATCAAGACGTACCATATAATTAGTGTGACCTTTAATATCCAAAATATACTCATATAACTGTATTTTCTCAAAAACTTCCCTTGACACAATTTAGTATAGAATCATTTTTTCTCTTTCACATTCCCATTATTACTTCCAAAAGAAAATGTTATAAAATCTCATTCTTTCTTTAATAAAACTTCTCATGTTAACATAAAAGAATCTCACTTAAACAACCGTTTTGAAAAAACAACCCTACATGTAAATCATAATCCCCATCTTCCCTCTCAGTATACCATGAGCCTTTACATCCCAGTATATATCTACAACTTTCCTTGACCATAGGCCTAAGGATTTAAAAGGTGACTGGTATGAAAACCGTTAACACATATATTCATTCAAATGAGATAACTGAAGTAATACATACTACCAATCTTATCTCCATCGTATGAAAATCACCAACACATATATATTCAAAACGAGATAATTGAAGTAATACATACTACCAATTCCATCTCCACTGGCCTACAGCACAGATGGCATATTCAACAATACCAATAACACATAACACTTTACCGGCCTCACCTAGAAGGAGGTTCTCCTCAAGTCATACTTTACCGGGCACAAATCGGAAGGGAACGAAGAACTTATCACAATGCGCCACACTTTGGCAACTAAGATACAACGGGAAACGAACCCCCTTTTCACACTTTACCGGGCGCAAACCAGAAGAGACGAGGAAACCTTTATCAAGGCGCTATGCTTTGCCGGCTCAAGACGGTGGGTAACAAACCCCCAAACATCATCACAATAAAATATAATCATGCTAATCAACATCAATAATACACAGTGTAATACATACACCTAGTTCGATCGCCTCCATAACAATCACTACCAATTAATTACATTAACTCATTTCTTTTAAAATGTACTTCGCGAACCACAGTTCCACACGGGTTTTCCTTTATTTTAAACATTTCTAAAGCACATCATAGGGTACTAAACATCAAGACATAACTATTCAACAACCGTTTCTCAACGGAAACAACATTTACAAACATTCCAATTACCTTTTTAACGACATAATTCATAATTCAACAATGGAATTATCTATTCACAATGTTTATTTATCAACGATAACACATCGTGTTACATCGCATAACCCATCTTACAATAGTACTCATAGTCCATCTCTAGTAACAAGCAACATCATCCTCCATCGATGGCCAAGGATAAAACTCTAGGTGTCAATCATATAATTCGAAATATAAATACGCCATTAGGTAATTCCACATTCCCGTTTAACGCAAACCTACACGTTTTATAAAAAGGGTAATTAGTTCCACTTTGTTTTGAAAATACAATCTTACTACTCCAAATCTCCACGTCTCCCAATGTTAGTTCAAAACCCCAATTATTCATAAACAGTCACATCATATCCCCATTTCTATCCAATATTAAACTTCTCTTTGATATTTCAAATTAATAAACGATATACTAAACCTTTTCAATTTATATCCTAAACATAATTTGTAACCCACAACCAATTATTCACAAACCCACAAACTCACAATTTTAAACCTAAATCCACCCATATGCTTTTTAACCAAAAACCAACAATAAACTATGTTTTTAAATGTCGTAAAAATTACCACAAGTCTATCTATGGTAAAGTATTGAAAAAAAGCTCAAGAATCCCTACCTCTTGAAGCAAAGAGGAGTGTGGACCGCCTGAAACTCGCTTCGCGCGCCCCCCTTTCTGAGAGGGCGCGAATTGGGTTCTAGCTACTACAGTTTGAACTCCCATCACGGTTCTGAATCTAATCTCACAAAGTGCAATGTAAGACTGATAAATCACCAAAGAGTCCAAATCAGGCAATTGGTTTTGAAAAATCAATTTTAAATCAAAAAGTGCCAAACATGGACTGCTTTGCCAGATTTCAGAGTCGCCACCTAAATATTTTGTTTTGGAAAATTTAGGAAACCCTGACTCATGCCTAAGGCCACGTGTCCGTCATCACCAAAGTTGCCTCGGCTCGGGAACTTGGGTACGAGAGGGGAAGGTCCTGAAATGAGCACCCCCGCTCGTCTGATCAAAGGATCGGCCTCTACTAACTTGATATGTTGTTTTTGAAAACACATGCATTCTTATTCCAGTTTATTAGCTAACCTTACTATGTGATGCGCACAACATACAAGTATAGACTAAATCACGCAGATTGGAACAAAACAACTCGTGTTTGTTTGTGAAAATGGTTTGAAAATGCTACTCGCAAGTAGGCTAAGTCGTGGATTTGCCACCCTTAAGTGGGCTTAGAAAACAACATAATTTTGCCACCCTCAAGTGGGCTTAAAACACACATTTTGATGAATTGTTCCAATCCAAGCAATCAAACCTTCACCCACATGCATTCAAGCAGTTAAACACTTAAGCAGTTAGCCTCATGGCAAGCATGCTATCATGGCAACATTTACACATATGCAAGATGCTAAAGCATAAATGCTCACCGAGTACTCCGAGCCAAAATAGAAGCTAGTTAGTAATCAATGTATGATCCTAGCTGTACACACCCCATTTTTGACCGCCCTTAAGACTTGGGCGCTACTGATGGTTTGCATGGTGATGAAAGGTGTGCAGGGCAAAAGTTCAATTTCTTCGGCAAGAGGAGAGTGAAATCCCAACTTCATACCCCTTTTGGACTAAAAAAATCTTGATCAAAAGATTTTAGATCTTGAAACCCTCTCTTTCAAAATAGTTTTTGAAAAGAAGTTTCTACGATGTTCCAAGGCTCGCATTTTGTCAAATGTTGCGCTTTTCGGTAAACCGGGTAAGGACAAAGTGGAAATGAATGAAAGAGAGATGAAATCTTTGAAAAATCTGTCAAAACACCGTGTTTAGGGGATTGGAGTTGAAGAAAAGAGGAGAAGAGGGAAGAAACCAAGTTGAAGAAGAAGGCGGGTATGAATCGCTAAGAGAGAGTCGAGTGGTCTTCGCTAAATCAGGCCTATCTATCTATACACTTGGATTTAAGCTATGAGGCCACCATCGTTGGAAAGAAGACTTCCAGGGCTTTATTGTACACTCAAGAATCTCCTAAAGCTGAGTCCGGATGGGGGAGATATGATTGGTTGAAGTTGGGCATCATTCCGGTTGGACTGAAACTGAGCAGTCTTCACTAAAAGAGGGATATCTCTTAGCACACTTGGAATTTTGATGCAAGGCTTCCACCATTGGAAAGCGTACATCCGGGGCTTCATTTTGGACACAAGAATGACCTGAAAATGAGTTCATATGAAGGAGTTATGCCTATTTGAAGTTGGACCTGCAGAGCAGAATATCTTATCGGCCACAAATGTGCACAGTCGGCCATAAAGATGGCCGATCGGCCATCACAAGTAGCAGATCGGCACTGAAGATGGCCGGTTGGCCAAGAGTGACACAAATTCAAATTGTTTGAAGATATTTCTCCTCCAGCTGTTTCCAACTTGCTCTAGCTGTCCCATTTCAGATATTTTCGACCAAAGTTGATATTTTGCTATATATGAGAGCCTTATATCTCATAGTCAAGGGTTAGAACCTTGAAGCATTTTTGGGAGCCTCTCTCTCTAAAAAAGTCCTATCTCTCTAGAAATTCCAGAGCTAAATCTCTGCATCTCTCTCTAGTTTCTTCTCCCTCTTGCCCTTTTGTGCATAGAAGTAGAGAAGCATGCCTAGTTTGCCTATGCATCCTTGATCAAAGTGGCCTATCTTTGGGAGGAGGTTGCTTGAAGCTTACTTGGAACTTGTTTTGGGCTGCTAAAGCTTGGTTTTAACTAAAAAATCTTGCTGTTTTGCTGTTTGGCTTCAAGGGTAAGCACTTGTCCCCCCAAAGCTTTGTTTTGCATGCTTGTTTTACCACCTTTGCAAACTGTTTTTGGCTTAGTTTTGAACTGAAGAAAACTATGTTTTTCAGTCCTACAAATGATGGTTTAGGCCTATTTTGTGTTAGGGGATTGTCTCTTCCTTTTGTTCCTTGGCTTGTATAGCTTTTGAGCCATCTTTCAAGGCCTTTCAAAACAACTTTTCGTGGCCTTCTAACCACTGAAATCCAGAGAATTTTCAGTAAAAAAAAGCTTGTTTTGAGGTTCCAAATGGGAGGGGATAGGCTCCCCTCCTTGTCTCTCCATGCCATGCCTTGCTAGCTCTATAAAGTAGCATCCTTTTGCGGCTTATGTTAGCGCTTTTCAAGCATGCTTTGTGACTTTTAGGACCTGATATAACTTTGTTTTGGGCTGGTTTGGTCACCTCTTGCATACTTCATGTGCTTGTAGTGCAATCTCACTCATTAGCCTGATATAACTTGATGTTTTGGCCCTTCATGCTAGCTTGTCTTGGCTATACTTGTAGACACCCCATTTTTGACTGTCCTCAAGACTTGGACGTCACCGTTTGAACACTCGGTGATTATCCATGTTTGTGTTCGTTTGGAGTTCCCGGAGGTCTCGGCTTTGTCTCTCCATGCCATGCCTTGCTAGCTCTATAAAGTAGCATCCTTTTGCGGCTTATGTTAGCGCTTTTCAAGCATGTTTTTGTGACTTTTAGGACCTGATATAACTCTGTTTTGGGCTGGTTTGGTCACCTCTTGCATGCTTCATGTGCTTGTAGTGCAATCTCACTCATTAGCCTAATGTACTTGATGTTTTTGCCCTTCATGCTAGCTTGTCTTGGCTATACTCCATACATGTTTTAGCATTATTTTGACCTACTTTAGGACTATTTTGAGCCTTCTTGGTCATATGAGCTTCGTTTTGTATAGCTATAGTGTATTTGGCTTTGCTAGCCTTGCACTTTGAGACCCCTAGCATGCTATATTTTTGATATGTGCATGATATGGTTTCATTTGATATGTGATTTCAGAGCATAAAATTCTTCCATACTCTTATGTTTATCACTCTTTCATTGTGTTTAAGAGTTGTGCCATTATGCCTTGTTTATGAGCTAATTCGGGAGCCTATCTTTCTTGCCATCTATGTTGCAAGTCTAGCATGTTTTTGCTACCATTTTGACCAGCCTTAGGTCTATTTTGAGTGCTTAAGGTTATTTGAGCATTGCTTAGTATGGTTGTAGTGTAAAGAGCCTTGACTAGCCTTGAGTTTTGGGGCCTTTAACATGTTGTGTATGTGATGTTTGCATGGTATGGCACCATTTGGCATGTAAGTTCAGTGTATATAGTGTAGTCACACTCTTATACACTTCACTTCTTCATAGCTTTTGAGGGTTGTATATTATGCCTTGCTCATAGGCCAACATGTGTGCATGTTCTTCTAGCATTTTGAACTCCCTTTTCAACATGTTTTGGCCTGCCATCTATGTTGCAAGTCTAGCATGTTTTTGCTACCATTTTGACCTGCCTTAGGTCTATTTTGAGTGCTTAAGGTCATTTGAGCATTGCTTAGTATGGTTGTAGTGTAAAGAGCCTTGACTAGCCTTGAGTTTTGTGGCCTTTAACATGTTGTGTATGTGATGTTTGCATGGTATGGCACCATTTGGCATGTAAGTTCAGTGTATATAGTGTAGTCACACTCTTATACACTTCACTTCTTCATAGCTTTTGAGGGTTGTATATTATGCCTTGCTCATAGGCCAACATGTGTGCATGTTCTTCTAGCATTTTGAACTCCCTTTTCAACATGTTTTGGCCTTTGTTTTGGCATGGTTTAGGTCTATCCATAGTTGGTTTGGCCATTTAAACTTGGTATTGCATGCCTCTTGTATGATGCTCTTTACTTACTTTGATGCTTTAGCCTTCAAACATGCCATGCATGCATTGTTCACATGATAGAATCTCGAGCACGCCATTAGCATTGATAGGTTGATCATGTTGTATTTGTTGCATTGTGTTTGGATCGGATGTTGATCCAAACACGAGAAACGAGGGGCGTTTCATACTTGAAGTGATGAAACGTGCCTTATTTCTCGGTCACCGACCCTCTTGATCAATCATGATAGAGGTTAAGGCCCTTATGTGTTGTTTGTGTGCATTCATTGACATTGACATGTGCAAACTTGGCTTCTCAGCCATCGTGCATTGCGATGCTCGGTTGGTGGCCCGAGAGTCGAGAACTGCACTCCCTTGAGCTTAAGAAATGATAAGGAGGGTGGTTGTGCACACATTCCTTGCAAATACACTACCATGCCTCTGTTTGTGCTCTGTTGCAGCAAAAATGAGAAATTGTACGAAACAGCAGCCGACCGACCATCAAAGCTGCCGACCGGCCACCAAGATTGCCGATCGACTATCACAATTGGCCGATGGCCATAAACTCTGGCCGATGGCCATAAACTCTGGCCAATGGCCATTCCTCTTGGATGACCATCCCTCAACATGTTCCTAAGGTGGGTCAGAATTTTTAAAAGTACAAAAGTGTGCAAACA
The DNA here is from genome assembly GCF_004153795.1 of Camellia sinensis. Taxonomy (NCBI): domain Eukaryota; kingdom Viridiplantae; phylum Streptophyta; class Magnoliopsida; order Ericales; family Theaceae; genus Camellia; species Camellia sinensis. Next base: position 1,110,574 of record NW_021024516.1, read on the forward strand.
GAGGCATCTTGAGGCAAGGTAGTGGATTTCCGGGAGGAAGCGACCAAGCATGCATCCTTCAATGTTCACGGCGGAGCTGTGGCAGCCTAATTTAGACGCTTTTCCTACTTAGTTGGGTTTGTAATTTAATTAATTTGATTAATTAGTTGGTTTGTAATTAATTAGCTTAGCGTAGCTAGTTAGTTGATTTATTCGGACCCTCCTCCGAGAGGGCGATGTTGTAAATAAGTGTGCGTGTGTGCGATGCATGTCTTCCAACCCCCATTTCTTTCTCCCTTTTATTTACCAGCTTTCAATGGTTAGTTTAGGGCATATTTCAATTAGCATCCTTATGCTAGCATGTTTGCATTCATTCATTCGTCTTGCATGCACCGGGCTCGGTGCATCATACTAACTGCATTGTATTTCAATTCCTATTTGAATACATGTTATCAAGTTGCATTTCTTATGCCATTTTAGGATAGCCGAGCCTATTTTAGTTGCATTTTTGCATGTGTTGCATTAGGCATTCTTGACATAGCTATGATCATGCATGATTACTAACTAGCTTCTTTTTTGGCTGGGAGTACTAGGTAAGCTTTTACGCTTTAGCATACTGCATGAGATGTGTATGTTATCATGTATCGCATGCTTGCCATGAGGTTAACTGCTTAATTGCTATAATTGCATGAATGCCTGTGGATGAAGGTTGGATTGCTTGAATTGGAACAATTCATCAAAATGTACGTTTTTAAGCCCACTTGAAGTGGCAAAATCATGTTTTTCTAAGCCCACTTGAGGGTGGCAAATCCGCGACTTAGCCTACTTGCGAGTAGCAATTTTCAAACCATTTTCAAACAAACAAACATGAGATGTTTTGTTCTAACTTAGGCGATCTAGTCTATACTTGTATGCGGTGCACATTACATAGTAAAGCTAGCTAATAAACCGGAATAAGAGCACATGTGTTTTCAAAAACAACATGTCACGTTAGTAAAGGCCGATCTTTGATCGGGCGAGCGGGGGTGCTCATTGCATGACCTTCCCCTCTCGTACCCAAGTTCCCGAGCCGAGGCAACTTTGGTGATGACGGACACGTGGCCTTAGGCACGAGTCAGGGTTTCCTAAATTTTTCAAAATAAAACATTTAAGTGGCGACTCTGAAATCTGGCAAAGCAGTCCATGTTTGGCATTTCTTTGTCAAAATCGATTTTCCAAAACGATTTGCTGGATTTGGACTCTTTGGTGATTTATCAGTCTCACATTGCACTTTGTGAGACTAGATTCAGAACCATGACAGGAGTCCGAACTGTAGTAGCTAAGAACAACGATCCGCGCCCTCACGCACAGAACGGAGTTCCAGGCGGTCTACCCTAGCTATGTCAACAATACCTAATGCAACACACGTGAAATGCAACAATTTGATGCATGTATTCAAATAGGAATTGAAACACAATGCAGTTTGTATGATGCGTCGAGCCCGGTGCATGCAAGACAGATGAATGGAAGCACGAATGCAAGCATAAGGATGCTAATTGAAATATACCCTAAAACTAATCATCGAAAGCGGTTAAGTAAAAGAGATAAAGACGTGGGGTTGGAAGACATACATCAGACACACGAACGCTTATTACAACATTTACCCTCTCGACGGAGGGTCCAAATGAATAAGCTAAGCTAGCTATGCTAAGCTAATCGACTAATCTAATAATCTAATTAGACTAATTTTTACACCACCAAATTGCATAACTACCTACAACTAATTATTACAAAACTTTAACTAATCAAATGAATTAATTAAATTACAAATTCATGCTAAACATTAAAGTGTGAACTAGGCTGCCTCAACTCTACCTTGAAAAAGTTGAAGATGCATGCTCGATTTGTAACACCCACATCCCTTAATCCATTGGAGAGTGTATCTAATTCCCTTATTTTCATTTTTTTTGGGAGTCCTTGGTGTTGTTGAATTTTGGTTTCGAAGGAGTATGATCCGATTTAAACTCATTGGGTTTGTTCGTTCGTGTTTGTTCTTGTCAAAAGTTCCTTGGAAACTTAGAAAATTTTCCTTGGGGTCGACACTAGCCTTGCTAAGGGTCGACCCTTGTATGTTGTAGTGTTGCTGGAAAATAGGGTAGACACCGGCCTTGGTGGTGTCGACACCTGCCTCTTGTTGCTATCCACAAGGGTCGACACCAGTCTAGGAAGGGTCGACCCTTGTATATTACAAAATCTGTGTTGTTGGTTGCTGGAAAATAGGGTCGACCCTTCCTGTCAAAGGGTCGACACCTTGCCTGTTGCACATATTGCTTCCCTTCCTTGAGGGTCAACACCTCTGCCCGAAAGGCTCGACCCCTGCGTGTTTTTTTTTCAGATTTTTGGGCCGGTTTGGGCCCTACTTTTGAGGGGTTTTTGGCCCATTATTTTATTTACTTTAGGGCCACTTTTCTACCAATATAAATAGGCTCCAAACATGTTTGATTTCACTTTTTCTCTTCTTTCCTTTCTCTCAAACCGTGAGCTCTCCTCTCTCTCTCTAAACTCAAGCTTTTGGCACTAAGATCTCTAGATTTACTCACCTAGAGTAATTGTTTCACCATGGTCCTTTGAGAAAAAGTGTAGATCTCATCAAAAGCTTTCTTTTGGTCCGATTGGTTCGTTGTTTCGTCACCATTGGCTTATGGGTCGTCATATCTTGGCTTCAAAAGGTAGGGGTTTCTAGTTCTCTTTCAATATCTTCGTCTATGGATAGATTTGTGGTATTTTCTTTATCTAAACACAAAAGTTTATATTTTTATGCATATTGTGATGAATCACGAGATTGGGGGTTGGGGTTTGAAGAGAGTTGGGATCATTTGTTGGGTTATTATCTTGGGTCATGAGTTTGGGTGTAAAAATAATAGAAGGGTTGGAATAAAATGTGTTTTGTGAAAAGGTTTAATTTCTCTTAAAAACCCTAAATTGATTCATGATGATAATTAATGATTTTGCCCAAATTGAAAGTAAAATCATGAAATTGAGGTATTGAATTATATATATACAAGTTTAATTGAACTTTGGAAGTGTTTGAAGATTATGTTAAAAATTAGCGAATGAACCCTTATTATGGACATTGTAAATCATGCTATAATGTGAAATGAAGATTGGGAAAAATGATTTATTAATGATATGGATGACACGAGTCTTGGAGTGAAAGGATGAAATGAAAGTTTAAGAGTTCACCTTGAATTGTGTTGATTATGTTGAATTGTATTGAGTTATGTAGAATTGTGTTGATTATGTTGAAGTGAGTTGACTGTGTTGAATTGTGTTGAATCATGGTGAGTTGTGTTGAATGGTGTTGTGTTGAGTTTGAATTGTGTTGTGTTGGGTTATGTTGAGTTTGAGTGGTGTTTTGTTCGGTTGTGTTGAGTTTGGGTTGAGTTGTGTTGGGTGGTGTTGTGTTGGTACCCGCGCGGGGAGTTGAAAAATGGTTTTTCGGTGCCCACGACCATCCGTATCATAGCCGGTAAAAGTGGGGGATTGTTTTTAAAAATTGAAAAATGGTTTTTCGGTGCCCACAACAGTCTATATAATAGCCGGTAAATGTGGGGGTGGTTTGCATTCGAGGTGCCCAATTGCCCTGTCTAGGCTTATTGCTGGACGAATGTGGGAAAATGATTTTGGGTGTCCACACAGTCCTGCTGTATTGTAGCCGGCGAAAGTGGAAAAATGTTTTTGGGTGTCCATACAGTCCTGCCGTATTGTAGCTGACAAAAGTGGAAAAACAGATGGTTTTCGAAAATGTTTTGGGTGCTCACGTCCTGCCGTATGATAGCCAGCAAATGTGGGGGATGGCATTAAAAGGTTGAAAATGGTTTTCGGAAAAGACATGGTTTTTGAGAAAATGATTTTTGGGGGTTCACTTCCCGCCGTATAATAGCCGGCAAAAGGTGGAATGTGCTATGAATTGGGTGCTTGCTATCCCGCCGTATCAAGCCGGCAAAAGGTGAATTGTGTTGAGATATGTATTGACAAATGTGTGGGCGATGTTGTAAATAAGTGTGCGTGTGTGCGATGCATGTTTTCCAACCCCCATTTCTTTCTCCCTTTTATTTACCAGCTTTCAATGGTTAGTTTAGGGCATATTTCAATTAGCATCCGTATGCTAGCATGTTTGCATTCATTCATTCGTCTTGCATGCACCGGGCTCGGCGCATCATACTAACTGCATTGTGTTTCAATTCCTATTTGAATACATGTTATCAAGTTGCATTTCTTATGCCATTTTAGGATAGCCGAACGTATTTTAGTTGCATTTTTGCATGTGTTGCATTAGGCATTCTTGACATAGCTATGATCATGCATGATTACTAACTAGCTTCTTTTTTGGCTCGGAGTACTAGGTAAGCTTTTACGCTTTAGCATACTGCATGAGATGTGTATGTTGTCATGTATCGCATGCTTGCCATGAGGCTAGCTGCTTAATTGCTATAATTGCATGAATGCCTATGGATGAAGGTTGGATTGCTTGAATTGGAACAATTCATCAAAATGTACGTTTTTAAGCCCACCTGAAGTGGCAAAATCATGTTTTTCTAAGCCCACTTGAGGGTGGCAAATCCGCGACTTAGCCTACTTGCGAGTAGCAATTTTCAAACCATTTTCAAACAAACAAACATGAGATGTTTTGTTCCAACTTAGGCGATCTAGTCTATACTTGTATGTGGTGCACATTATATAGTAAAGCTAGCTAATAAACCGGAAAAAGAGCACATGTGTTTTCAAAAACAACATGTCATGTTAGTAAAGGCCGATCTTTGATCGGGCGAGCGGGGGTGCTCGTTGTATGACCTTCCCCTCTCGTACCCAAGTTCCCGAGCCGAGGCAACTTTGGTGATGTCGGACACGTGGCCTTAGGCACGAGTCAGGGTTTCCTAAATTTCTCAAAATAAAACATTTAAGTGGCGACTCTGAAATCTGGCAAAGCAGTCCGATTTCAGAGTCACGTGTTCAGATTCCTATTTGAAATTTGGCATTTCTTTATCAAAATCGATTTTCTAAAACGATTTGCTGGATTTGGACTCTTTGGTGATTTATCAGTCTCACATTGCACTTTGTGAGACTAGATTCAGAACCATGACAGGAGTCTGAACTATAGTAGCTAAGAACAACGATTCGCGCCCTCGCGCACGGAACGGAGTTCCAGGCGGTCTACACTAGCTATGTCAACAATGCCTAATGCAACACACGTGAAATGCAACTAAGATAGGCTCGGCTATTCTAGAATGACATATGAAATGCAACAATTTGATACATGTATTCAAATAGGAATTGAAACACAATGCAGTTTGTATGATGCGTCGAGCCCAGTGCATGTAAGGCAGATGAATGGAAGCACGAATGCAAGCATAAGGATGCTAATTGAAATATACCCTAAAACTAATCATCGAAAGTGGTTAAGTAAAAGAGAGAAAGACGTGGGGTTGGAAGACATGCATCAGACACACGCACGCTTATTACAACATTTACCCTCTCGACGGAGGGTCCAAATGAATAAGCTAAGCTAGCTATGCTAAGCTAATCGACTAATCTAATAATCTAATTAGACTAATTTTTACACCACCAAATTGCATAACTACCTACAACTAATTATTACAAAACTTTAACTAATCAAATGAATTAATTAAATTACAAATTCATGCTAAACATTAAAGTGTGAACTAGGCTGCCTCAACTCTACCTTGAAAAAGTTGAAGATGCATGCTCGATTTGTAACACCCACATCCCTTAATCCATTGGAGAGTGTATCTAATTCCCTTATTTTCATTTTTTTTGGGAGTCCTTGGTGTTGTTGAATTTTGGTTTCGAAGGAGTATGATCCGATTTAAACTCATTGGGTTTGTTCGTTCGTGTTTGTTCTTGTCAAAAGTTCCTTGGAAACTTAGAAAATTTTCCTTGGGGTCGACACTAGCCTTGCTAACAAACCTCACTCTCGCTCGAGCGACAAACTCTTGGCTCGAGCGAAGGACCAAAAATCTGGGCAGCAACACTAGGCTCGCAAACACAACCAACCTGAAACTAACCTGCCTAACACATCCTATAACTCAATACGAAGTAAAAAGGATGCAAACAGGATAATAAACAACTACCAACATCTACGGACACATGTCCGGATCACTGTACAACAAGGGTAAACCCGGGATCGCTATATTTTGGGCCCATTATTTTATTTACTTTAGGGCCACTTTTCTACCACTATAAATAGGCTCCAAACATGTTTGATTTCACTTTTTCTCTTCTTTCCTTTCTCTCAAACCGTGAGCTCTCCTCTCTCTCTCTCTGAACTCAAGCTTTTGGCACTAAGATCTCTAGATCTACTCACCTAGAGTGATTGTTTCACCATGGTCCTTTGAGAAAAAGTGTAGATCTCATCAAAAGCTTTCTTTTGGTCCGATTGGTTCGTTGTTTCGTCACCATTGGCTTATGGGTCGTCATCTCTTGGCTTCAAAAGGTAGGGGTTTCTAGTTCTCTTTCAATATCTTCGTCTATGGATAGATTTGTGGTATTTTCTTTATCTAAACACAAAAGTTTATATTTTTATGCATATTGTGATGAATCACGAGATTGGGGGTTGGGGTTTGAAGAGAGTTGGGATCATTTGTTGGGTTATTATCTTGGGTCATGAGTTTGGGTGTAAAAATAATAGAAGGGTTGGAATAAAATGTGTTTTGTGAAAAGGTTTAATTTCTCTTAAAAACCCTAAATTGATTCATGATGATAATTAATGATTTTGCCCAAATTGAAAGTAAAATCATGAAATTGAGGTATTGAATTATACATATACAAGTTTAATTGAACTTTGGAAGTGTTTGAAGATTATGTTAAAAATTAGCGAATGAACCCTTATTATGGACATTGTAAATCATGCTATAATGTGAAATGAAGATTGGGAAAAATGATTTATTAATGATATGGATGACACGAGTCTTGGAGTGAAAGGATGAAATGAAAGTTTAAGAGTTCACCTTGAATTGTGTTGATTATGTTGAATTGTATTGAGTTATGTAGAATTGTGTTGATTATGTTGAAGTGAGTTGACTGTGTTGAATTGTGTTAAATCATGGTGAGTTGTGTTGAATGGTGTTGTGTTGAGTTTGAATTGTGTTGTGTTGGGTTATGTTGAGTTTGAGTGGTGTTTTATTCGGTTGTGTTGAGTTTGGGTTGAGTTGTGTTGGGTGGTGTTGTGTTGGTACCCGCGCGGGGAGTTGAAAAATGGATTTTCGGTGCCCACGATCGTCCGTATCATAGCCAGTAAAAGTGGGGGATTGTTTTTAAAAATTGAAAAATGGTTTTTCGGTGCCCACAATTGTCCGTATAATAGCCGGTAAATGTGGGGGTGGTTTGCATTCGAGGTGCCCAATTGCCTTGTCTAGGCTTATCGCTGGACGAATGTGGGAAAATGATTTTGGGTGTCCACACAGTCCTGCTGTATTGTAGCCGGCGAAAGTGGAAAAATGTTTTTGGGTGTCCATAAAGTCCTGCCATATTGTAGCTGACAAAATTGGAAAAACGGATGATTTTCGAAAATGTTTTGGGTGCTCACGTCCTGCCGTATGATAGCCGGCAAATGTGGGGGATGGCTTTAAAAGGTTGAAAATGGTTTTCGGAAAAGACATGGTTTTTGAGAAAATGATTTTTGGGAGTTCACTTCCCCCCGTATAATAGCCGGCAAAAGGTGGAATGTGCTATGAATTGGGTGCCTGCTATCCCGCCATATCAAGCCGGCAAAAGGTGGAGTGTGTTGTGACGTATGTTGAGGTCAATGATGATATGTGTGACGTGTGATGAACTTGTGAAATTACCATTTGATGTGTGAATTGGTATGGAATGGAAATGCTTATGGGAATTATTTGAAACAAATGGATAATGAAATGGTAGCTGGATAAGGGATTGGTGATAAAGAACTCACCGGGTCATTTGTATCTATAAAGAAAACTTAAGAGTTTTGCTTTATGATTAATTGAGAAATTGAATTAAAAGAATTTATTATCCTAGTGATATATCAAATTATAGTTGGTAATGCAATTGTGGATGTGATGTAAGTGTTCTTGGATTTATACGTTAGAGAGTTATAGCAATAAAAGATCGGCAGGTGGGAATAGAGTGTACGAGGGTTGCTTTGAGTATTAAGGGAACATGGATTTGAGGTCATGGAGTTGTAATAAATTTAACTAGTAAAAGAGGAGAATGGGAATAAAAGGAAAATGTTAAGATGGATATTTAATAAGGAAAATTTTGGAATGGATTAATAAGTATAAAACGATGTGGTTCCTTAAACATTTTGTTTCCAAAAAGGATTTTCGGTTTTCAAATAAATAGGATGGTTTTTGATGGTTAAGGGTTTTCCTTAAACTGTTCAAATGGATTTTGAGAAAAGGTACTTTATGTATGATATCTTGAAATTATAAAATGTCACCCTACTATATGGTATCACCCAGCATGCATGATCATTTCTATCTCTATGTTGGCTATTGATTTAGAACTATGAGATTCCTACTGGGCATTAGTGCTCATCCCTGTTGTTTTTATCTTTTTATAGGAAGAAAGTGTGAATTCTGTAGTTGAAGAGTTACGAAGTCCATAAGTCTATGTGTATAATCTCATTGTGGATGTGAAGAAAGTAATTGTTGTATATTGATATTCGTGTTTATTTAATTGTAGCTTCTCAGTAGGAGATTGGCATGTATCATTGTTATTATTGTATTCATTGAGAGAGAGAGAGAGAGAGAGAGAGAGAGAACATGTATCATTGTATTTCTATTACTCAAGGGTAATGGATGTTTGTAAAAAAAAAAGAAAAAAAAAGAAAAAAAAAAAGAGGACCAAAATTACAGGCTTTGGTAATGTTTCCGAGTAATTAAAAAAATTGGGACGTGACACGATTCCCATCCTGAAAAGCTCTCCAAATGCTCTTTAGAGGCTCTGTCTGCAGGGTGTCCTTGAGAACTAGCTGCTGGATCTCACCAAAACAGTGCTGGGGAGTGCACTAGTGGCCTGCCGGCCATGAGAAGCTATTGCCGACCCCCTTGCCGACAAAATATGCACACTGCCGACCAAGGATGAAGGGCTGCCGGCCAGAAATAAGAGGGTGCCGGCCACTGATGTGCTGGGACACCAAGTTGCAGCAGAGCACAAAATAGAGAAAATGGAGGGTCTCCCAAGGGTATGTACGCACTATGCCACTCCATATCACTTCAAAACATCAATGAAGGGGGCATCATTGGATCCAAGACCATCAATGACGCATCTCGATGCATGATGGCCAAAGATCCAACATGTGCAAATTCAATAAATGCATGACAAACAAGACACCAAGACCATCTCCTTATCATGAGAAATCAAAGGCAATGGAGACTAAGGGAGATCGACCCATTTCATCACTTCAAGTATGAAATTAGCTAATCCACCTTATGTTCAAACACAACACCGGGTTGAACACAATGCAATGCACACAAACAACATGACATGCAAAACTCTCATGTTAATCTTGACATGTTAAGATGGCATGCAAGACTCTATCATGCAAAACACTCATGCACAACATGTTAATGGGCCAAGAACACCAAGGCTAGTGAAGAGGATAACACTATAAACATGCATCACAATGCTCAAACATCCAAACCAGCTCAAAACAGAGTTACATCATACCCAAAACAGTGGCAAAACATGATGAAATGGAGACTCAAAGGACTAGACAAACATGCATACATGTTAATCCAAGATTAAGGCACAAGACACAACTCTCCAAAGGCATTGAAAGAGTGAAACATGGAGTACAATGACATATGTTCCAGTACTGAAATGTCATGCTAAATGACTTGAAATCATGCAAACAACCCATGTAATGCATGTTGCAAGGCTTAAGCATCAAAGCTAGTGAAGTGTATTACAATAGAGGCATGCAAGACAATGTGCAAATGGCCAAACCGGCCCCAAACAGGCCTTATGCAAGCCAAAACAGTAGCCAAAATGGACTGAGATGATGGCTTGAAAGGCAAGAAAATGAGACTCATGCAATGGCTCCCAAATAAGGTATAAGGGTACAACTCTCAAGAGCACTTAAAGAGTGAAAAACATGGAAGTGTAACAACACTATATGCTCTGAAATATCATTCCAAATGATGTCAAAACATGCAAATACCTCAAGTCAAGCATGGAAGATACCTCAAAACTCAAAGCTAGTCAAATCTATTACACTACAAGCATGCATAACAAGCATCATTCAACCAAGAAGCCTCAAAACAGAGCTAAAACATGTTAAAACATGAGTGAAAATTTACTGGAGTGGAGCCAAAACATGCTAGAATAATGGGCCAAAATCTCAAGAGCACTTAAAGAGTGAAAAACATGGAAGTGTAACAACACTATATGCTCTGAAATATCATTCCAAATGATGTCAAAACATGCAAATACCTCAAGTCAAGCATGGAAGATACCTCAAAACTCAAAGCTAGTCAAATCTATTACACTACAAGCATGCATAACAAGCATCATTCGACCAAGAAGCCTCAAAATAGAGCTGAAACATGTTAAAACATGAGTGAAAATTTACTGGAGTGGAGCCAAAACATGCCAGAATAATGGGCCAAAACACCAAGTATACTAGGCTAGTGAGCAAGATTTACACTACAAGTGTAAGAAGAAAATGAGGGATGCTCTAACCCACCAAAAACAGAGTTGTATCATGCCAAAATAACAACGAAAACATGCTGAGATAGAACCAAAATAGGCTAGCATGATGGATCATGGCATTGAATACACAAGGCTAAATGGTAAATTTACACTACAATTGTAAAAAGCATACATGAGATGACCAAACCAGTCATGAACAGAGTTATATCAGACCTAGAAACTCACAAAAACATGCTCACACTAAGCCTCAAGAGGATACAAATACATGCTCATTTGATATGCCAATAACACAAACAAACAAGACAAGAAGAGGGGGGACCACCCCCTCTCATTTGAGACCTCAAAACTACATCTCTACCACTGAAAATCCATTGGATTTCAGTGGCTAAAAGGCTGAACCAAGATGTGCTCAAAGGCTTTAAGAGATGGCTCAAAACAAGGCCAAACAAGATACCCAAGAGGGTAGAACACCCTCAACACCAAAGAGGCCTTAAACAACCATCATAAGCATTAAAATATAGAAATTTTTTCAGTTGAAAGAAAGGCCTAAAACAATATGCAAGGATGGCCAATATGGTATACAAATAGAGGCTTAAAACGGCAATATACTCACCCTTGAAGTACAACTTCGAAACCAGTAACTTCTGAGGCAAAAATGAATTTTTAGAGCTCAAATAACACTCCCAAGAACCTCAGCTCAAAGATGGTGGTGTGTTACTAGGTGTTGTAGTGCAAAAGTGAAGAGAAATTACACTTTAAGGCACAAACTAACACAATATAGAGAGAGAGAGAGTGAGAAATATATATATAGAGAGAGATCTATTGTCTCTAAAGTTGCTGAACCCCTGTAAAGAGGGGGGGGGGAGCCTCCCTTTATATAGAAGCATACAATGCAAAGCTTGTTAAACAAGCTTGGAATGGGCTTCATCCCTCCATACATGTGTATGGAGGAGGGCTTAGTGAAAACCAGCTATCTCAAAAGATCTAGCACAAAATCTGCTGAGACAAGGTGTTCTGCCGGCCATCAATGGTGGCCGGTATGCTTCATCAATGGCAGGCAGGGACAAATCCATGGCCGGCATGGCCAAAAGGTGGTCGGCAGTTCCTCACAAGAAGCATGCTGAAAGGACCAACACATGGTCCAAAAATGAGATAGAAAGAATACAGGGTTTGGAAAGCTCAAACTTGTGACATTCTGCCGCAAAATTCGGATGCTCGACGAGCAATCAAACTTCTCATTGGATGTACCTGCAAGCATATCTAAGTCTTGAGGACGGTCAAAAATGGGGTGTTTACAATTGCCCCTCTTTGACAGAACTCGAAAGTCACAAAGTGACGGGAGTGAATGTCAAAGCCTAGAGACGACCCATTTTTGACAAGGCTGAAGACTCAGGCAAACATTCAATATAATCATAGAGAGATGAGCCCGTAGGCTGGGGCAAAATGCAAATGCCATGCATGATGCAAGAGCATAACTTATGACTATGCAAAGAAAGCTGTAATGAAGCATTTATGGAAAATAAATACAATAATTTAAGCAAACTGACAAGTTGCAGAAATCTCACACGTTTCAATAAAAAGGATGTAAGAAAATTATGTAATTCTCATGCGGCTCACGTAGGAAAGACTAAAAGAGACTATCGGGAACACCCAAAGTCTCAAATAAAACACCTTCTAACGTATCAAACGCAAAAGGAGAAAGGCATGTCCAAACGCATGTCAAATGTGAGTGGAGAAGGGTATCAATCAAACTGAACCGGAACTTTCTTGAATGAACCGTACATACAATATCGTGCCTGCACAAAAGAGAGATTTTGACAGGTACAATATAATAGAAACACAGATTCAACGTTACATAACGATACAATTTCAATGCGAGATAAACACGTGCATATACAATGCAAAAGGAAAGGTGCATAACAACGCATGAGAGACGTGCATAACAATGCAAGTGGAATGGTGCATAACAATGCAAGTGGAACATGCGTGACAACGCAAGTGAAGTGTGCATAACAATGTGAGTGAAGTGTGTGCATAACAATACAAGTGAAAAGGTTGCATGACAATGCAAGTAGGACGTGCGTGACAACGCAAGTAAAGTGGTTGCATGACAATGCAAGTGAGATGCCTGACAACGCAAATGAAGGGGCTGCATGACAATGCAAGTGGAGCGTGCGTGACAACGCAAGTAAAGAGGTGCATAACAATGCAAGTAATGTGCATGACAACGCAAGTAAAGAGGTGCATACCAATGCAAGTAACGTGCGTGACAACGCAGGTAAAGATGTGCATAACAATGCAAGTAACGTGCATGACAACGCAGGTAAAGAGGTGCATAACAATGCAAGTAACGTGCGTGACAACGTAGGTAAAGTGTGCATAACAATGCCAGTAACGTGCGTGACAACGCAGGTAAAGAGGTGCATAACAATGCAAGTAACGTGTGTGACAACGCAGGTAAAGTGTGCATAACAATGCAAGTAACGTGCGTTACAACACAGATAAAGAGGTGCATAATAATGCAAGTAACGTGCGTGATAACGCAAGTAAAGAGGTGCATAACAATGCAAGTAACGTGCATGACAACGCAGGTAAAGTGTGCATAACAATGCAAGTAGCGTGCGTGACAACCCTGGTAAAGAGGTGCATAACAATGCAAGTAACGTGCGTGACAACACAGGTAAAAAGGTGCATGACAATGCATGTAATTTGGGTGACAACACAGGTAAAGAGGTGTGTGACAACGTAAGTAACGTGCGTGACAACGCAGGTAAAGAGGTGCATAACAATGCAAGTAACGTGCGTGACAACGCAGGTATAGTGTGCATAACAATGCAAGTAACGTGCGTGACAACGCAGGTATAGTGTGCATAACAATGCAAGTAACGTGCGTGACAACACAGGTAAAGAGGTGCATAACAATCCAAGTAACATGAGTGACAACGCAGGTAAAGAGTGTGCATAACAATGCAAGAGACGGGACCGAAGCATGTTCGATGAGAGATATTCAACAATGCATATTCAATGCAAGATAATCGGTGATGTATATTCAATGCAAGAATATAGAATGGATGTTTAATACAACAAGCAAATGCTATGAGGCAACAAAAGTATGCTTGATAAAGACAACTTGAAGGCAACTTCTGGTTTACCTCTCGGAAGTGTTGCAGTGCATTAAAAGGGTACACCTTGTGTGGGTTGATAAGCGATGACCATCGTATATTGAGAATATGAATCCGGGCTTCCACGGAGGCATTTTGAATCAAATGTTGAACACTCCTTGGAATTGTTGGAATCCAAGGACACATACCAAGGTAAAAGAGGCAGGGGAAGCTGGTGGGGGCTTGCCGGCCATCAGGGGAATCTGCCGGCCCCCTGCCGGCCATCAATAAAGGGGTGCCATCCACCGATGAGGGGGATGTCGACCACCGCTGGCAGATTTGGCCATTTTGGTCTTTTTGGCCGTGGGTCTTCATACACACCCAAAATTACCTCATTTGCTCACAAACCCTTGCATAGAAAACATTTCCCTTGCCCTCTAGGTGAACATTCTCTCTAGATCTGTGTGTTTTACGCGTTTCCCAACACCCTAAACAACCTCGAATCGCTAAAACCCCTTTGTTCTATTCGATTTGAACCGATCAGAAATTGATTCTAAGACCCCTTTCGTCATTTCCCCCATTCAAGGATCATTTCCTCCAAGCTTCTCTCCAAGTTAGTTCACTTTTCCCAGGTTTTTTATTTTCTTTGACTTTTCTCTCTCTTAGGGTTTGATTTGTTCAAAACTTTGCCATTTTGCTCATCTTTTCTCATTTTTGTTCATTTTTGCATCTATCTCAGATGGCTGACGATATCTCGCATGATAGGGGCTTCCTCGCACTCCCTCCAATAGAGTTGGCAGCGGACTTCGCGGCCGAGCCAGGGGTTGAGCCTCAGCCTTTATCGCCTAGTATCTACCCTTTTGACATGGCGAGCTATCACCCGGAGTCTCATATTATACCAGTGGTGGAAGACATCCACGCCTTCACTGATTTCGATGAGGACGCGACAGACAAGCTCTTGTTGAGGGAGCCGATGTCTCATTTGTCGGCCATTGCCGTGGAGGTACCAACTCTACTTTTCTGCAATATTACTTTCAACTATTCACATTTCTTGCACTATTTTGATCTGATTGCATCACATGCTTTGATCAGACTGTGTTTTATACATTACTGCTCTGCACTCAACTGTACTTCACACATCACTGCTCTGCATCTACTGTATGTGACTGTACCTCATACATCACTGCTCTGAATTCAATTGTATCTTCAATACATCATTGATTTGCATTCAATTGTATTTTCAACTGTACTTTTGTCACTTGATCTGATTACGTCACATACACTGCCACAGGGCGGATCGCGCTCCTTTAGAGGCTATGGTGCGACGATAGCTCGGGATTGGCATGATGAGCTTCCCGCGAGGGTCCGCCAAATCATAGACGAGACCGGTTTTGGCCTATTCTGCTCCAACTTGACACGGGTTATAGCGAGTCACCCTCTCCTAGGGGCTCTTGTGGAGAGGTGGTGGGATACCACCAACTTCTTCCACTTCTCTTCGGTGGGAGAGATGACGATGATTCCCTTTGACTTTGCCATGATCACTAGCCTGGGCGTAGGAGGTGATCCGATTCCTCTTGATCCCGACATGGGAGAGTGGGTGGTCGCATGGGATATGCTACTTGGAACGCGTCCACCGACACTTCGAGCCGGTATGGTTAGATATACCTGGTTCAAGGAGCGTTACAAAGGGGAGCATCCCGAGACTGATAAGGAGGCGGAGCAGTATGCCAGGGGCTTTCTCCTGTTCCTTTTTGGTACCACCTTGTTTTTGCACAGGTGGAATACCGTGGGTTTATACTTCCTGGGCGCTCTGGTGGTGCTCCAGCAGGTCCATTTCTATGACTGGGGTGCAGCAGGCCTTACCACTCTGTATGGGTACATGAGCTCGACCTGTCGGATGTGCGGGACCCTGATCGGCGGCTACTGGCGAGCTTGGGAGATATATAGCTTAGTTTCCCCTTTTCATTATCTGCTTAGCATTTTTTGCTTTCACTTTGTTCAACACTTGTACTTTCTACGTTCTCTGTATCTGCTCTTGCACTATATGCTTTCTGCGTTGCATTTTCTGTACACCATACATACTGCACATTGCATACCATACACTGCACACACAAAATCTGATATCTGCTCTAGACCTGCACTCCTTATGCATTGTACTGCGTTCTGCTTTCTGCATGTTCTACACTCTGTTCATACATTGTATTGATCACATCTTTCTTACAACTGTGGGTGTACGCATACTTCCCGACGCTTGCTCCAGAGTCTGTGGAGGAGACCCTAGCGACAGTCCCATTCTCTGATGTATACAACGGCCAGCTCCGTCGTAGGACCCGAGAGAGCTTTATGTTCTTCCGGCAGTATTTCAATTCGGTCACGGCGCGCAAGGTAATTCCGCAACGAAATTATTTCAATTAACTTGATGCACCCACATTAGTTATTTGATGACTGATCATCTTGTCCATTCTCTCTTTTCTCAGATCACGTGGCAGCCGTGGGATGTGATACCATTAGGGCTACGAGATTAGTACCACATTGCCCGGACTGTCTCCCGCTACCACATCCTCTTCGAGGGTTCGATCTGTCGCGCCTGGTTTTTGAGTGTGCGCTTCGTATGCCAGACCTTGGGATTGCCTGCTCCATTTGTACCAACAACACCTCTACCATCGATGAGGGAGACACTCAGGTTGTTTGTCGACCAGGTGATTCAGTTCATGATAGGATTGGAGACAGATTATTTTCGCATGGAGGCAACTACGCGACCTTTGTTCAGACGTATCTGATGCCACCTTTGCCCGGTGTCCGGGGAGGAGAGGGAGTGAGGGCTCCAGTTGCGAGAGGCAGAGGCGGAGTGATTAGATTTCGTAGGAGGAAAGATCCTGAGGAGAGGCAGGGGACTGGATGGCCATAGTTGCCTACTTCATTGACTTATCAGAGACGTTCTGGGGAGACTTATCAGATCCCTATTGCGCCTGCATCAGCTTGGCGTGCACTTGCCGGGATGCGAGGCCCGACCTCAGTATGTACTAAACCCCACATTTTGCATATTTACTTCATTTCAATTATGCCTCATCGGATACTGATCTTTTTGATGCACACATAGGCGCCCATTGAGTACACAGGGCAGGCCATTGATCTAGTGGCATCCATGACAGAGATGATAGAGACGAGTCTGGATCTGCTCAGCCTCTACAAGATCCCGGTGAGTTCTTTCGAATTGCACTTTATGCCACGGAGTCTTCTCTTGACATACTAGCATTTGTACAGTTCCACACTACACTGATTTGATACATTGCTCTCATACACTGCTTATGTCATACATACTCTGTAGATCACTCACTGCTCACAACAAATTATTCTTTGCATCTGATACATTTCATTACTAATGCATTTTGGCGAATTGCCCTTTTCAGATTCCCTTCCTGATGCCAGGACCATCAGATGATCCAGCAGGAGTAAAGGCAGGTCCTTCAGCACCTCCCCGAGCAGCAGGGGGAGCGGGACGAGGGACTCTAGTGCACAGTCGAAACAGAGTTAGGCGTGCTCACACCGGGAGTAGTTCACGGGGGCCTTTCCCCAGATGATGACGAGTTTGACGAGGAGGCAGTGAGTCTGCAGTAAGAGTTGTCTCAGGATAGAGATGAGGTTGGAGATGGTTCAGGTTCAGACTCAGGTGCTGGTGGTGACGATGCTCTAGAGTCCTCTCAGTCGAGGAAGAGGGCGATGAGGGCCTCTCAGTCTCGAGGCGACTGGCGCCGATTCAGATGTTCTGTTTTTGCTTTATTTCTCTTTTTACTAGTAGTTTTAGCACTTTGTACATCCTCAGGCAGCTTTAGTTTCTTTAAAACTTGTGCTCTTTTGTAAAAAGAAAGGAAACTATGATGGAATGAAAACAACTTTTTGTAAAAAAGTGTTGCATTTTAAATTCTAAGCATCACATCGCATCGCATCACACATCATGTAAATGAGATTTGAACTTTGTTTGAAAATTGTGCATGCGTTTGTCTGAATCAGGTAGTGAACCGACTAACAACTGGAATAAACAACTCAATAAGCAACAACAAGACCTTAACAAGTTTACAACTCGATAAGCAAATTACGACAACTCGATAAATGAAAGGAAGATGATTACAACTCGATACAAAAATAAAGACTAATACGTCTTAAACGAGACACAACATAGTCCAACAGGACAAAAACAAGACCTTAAAAGGTACAAATAACAGGACTCCACTGCAGCAAACAATTGGATCTTCACCAAGAAGGTCAGTGAGCATGAGGGAAAGGCTGCCGGCCACAGGGGAAGGCCTGCTGGCCATCAGTGCGCCATTGCCCGCCACTGATGAGCCGTTGCTGGCCATTAATATGTAGGTGCCGGCCATCGATGGCAAACTCTTCGAAATGTCGACATCTGTCTTCCACTCATTGCCTTATCTTCTATATGAGTTCCAGTTTCGGGAATTCCTCATTCTAACTCAGTTTTTGCACCGAATGGAGGCATTTCTCGCCCAAAACCTCACAAATTGGATCGCAAGCTTGGATGGCTCGAAAAAGTTGAACTTCTGGGGCTTCGGAATAAATGCACTATTCACGTTGAGCCGGACCCCGCTGCATTTTCCATTCCTCCATGCCGCGGCTAGGTGTTGGAATCCGATAACTCATGTTTTTATCTTTGGCGAACAAGAGATGTGTCCCACTTTCGAAGACTTCCAAGCTTTGATGGAATCCGAGTGTGAGGAAGAGATCTTACCCCAATTCTGCTTCGGCCATATCCAAGCCTTAGGACGGATGTGCGGGCTCACTTTGCATGACGCTCGGTCCTTGATCCGCGATGGGGAGTTGGACATCCCCAGCTTGATTCATCGGTTTTTTGAGGCCGGTGATCGCAGCGACCATCACTGGCAGGGTTTTCGGCAACATGCGCTTTGTTTGTGCATGTTGCCTCATTTCTTGCTTGCCCCAGGCTCCGGTGGGTCTACCATCCATTTGATTGAGGTTGCCCAAGGGTTAAAAGAGGGCAAGAGCAGTATTGCCATGACACTAGCTGAGACATTAATGGGCTTGGATGCTTTTCATCGCCGAGAGACGACTAGATTCGCGAGGAGTCCACTACTACTGCAGGTAATGTTTCCCACCCTATCTCACATATATTTCTCACATCACTTGGCCCTCAGGCTTGGTTTTTCTCTCAAAACCCTCTTTTCACTTTTCTCTCCACGTACACCTCTCTATTCTTTAATCTCTCATTTTTCATCCCTCTCCAGATATGGTGGATGGACAAGTTGAAGGTTGTGGACTCATGCCTACCATATTTTGCTCGCGGCTATTTCTTCCGGCGACGTCTAGTCGATGCCCCTGACGAGGAATGATGGTGCAAATGGATGTGTAGTTTGTCCGTTGTCAACATTGCTTGGCACTGCCCTTGGCTCAATCTGCCGGCGATGAGTTACAGCATGTCTCGCCAGCCCGGGATTCAGTTGATCAGCCTGACACATTGTGTCTTTTGCTTCCCATTCCGATTCCGGTGCCAATTTGGCCATGATCAGACTTGCCCAGAAGAAGGGATAGAGTACCCTGTCGCATTTTCAGTTCGAGGCGCATAGCTAGCTCGGTATGCCGCAGCATGGAGGACGAGAGAGCCTCTGGCCCCCGCTTCCACTTTCAGTTGTGCCATTTCTGATGAGTGCATAGCTTGGCTCGATGAAGAGGCACAGGTTGGGCCTACTTTGGCATCAGAGGCTTCCATAAACTTTGGGAGGGGGCGCAGGAACACCTGATTTGACTGTGCCCCGAGTTTATTTGCTTTAATCAGTACTTTTAAGTTTTTTTATGAATGTAATAAAAAGCAACTTTGTATTCAAGAGTAGGAGAACTTTGTACTAAAATCAATGTAATTGAAGGTTGTGGGTACTAAAAATTTTTCGTTTGGTCCAAAAATGGTCTAAATTGTAAAAAGATTAATTTGAGCAAAATCAACTTTTATTAAAACTTTTCAAAACCATTTTTGATATGGATCACAACTGGACACGCCCGAGATCTATCACTGAGATATATAACCCCGAATCCCAGCAACTGGAAAGTTGTCCCTAGTCTGAATAACACTGCACTGGAGATCACAACCGAACTCTTAAATGTAGAATAGACAAAGATGACCGACAAGATCACACGGACAAAGTTGATCGGGGAAGTGTTTATAGCTGGACTTCAGGATGAAGTTGCCTACGTATCCCAATGATGGGAATCAAGCCTTACGTAGTTTGGCTCAGGTTCACTCGTGTATTAACACACTTCTTTTGCGCTCTAACTTTTGCCAAGGCTGCCCTTTCTGGGTTTTTAACCTTGCAAGCTCAGTTTTTATTATTTCAAATTTTTCATGCTCTAACTTTTGCCTAGGTCGCCCTTTCGGGTTTTCGACCTAGCTGTAACAAGCCCGCGGGGGACCTCGCCACAGCTCGGACTTGACTTTCGTTAGTCACGGTTCTAAGTCTGAACCAAAGAGTCCAAATCCGGCAAATCGTTTTTGAGAAAACAGATTTTTTTGAAAGAAGTGCCAAACATGGACTGCTTTGCCAGATACAGAGTCGCCACCTAAATATTTTATTTTGGGAAATTTAGGAAACCTAGACTCGAGGTGCAAAAGGCCACGTGTCCGTCAATCACCAAAAGTGTGCCCTCGGCTCAGGGAATTTGGGTACACGATTGGGGAAGTCACCTTTCGTGAGCACCCCCCGCTCGCCCCAGAGTCACCTCCTGACCGGACTCTACATAACCATGATATCAATTTTTCGACAAACATAACATTGTGTGAGTATCTATATTTTATTCGGGCCTTTATTAGCCTAGGTTACTACTTGATGCTGCCACAAGCGGCATACAAATAATAGTACCGAGGTCGCTGAATCTAACGAAACATTGTTCATGTTTTGTTTTGAGAGATGTGTTTGCTACCCGGCAGTAGCCTTTAAAACGATTTGATCTGATTTATTCCAAATTATAAGTAACCTAGACCTTCACCCACTAGGCATTCACGCAGTATATCCAGATAAGCAAGGCATCCATCGGTAAAGATGTTATTCATGGCAGTCACTCACACGCATACAAGGAGCTAAACGCATAAAGCTTACCAGCGGACTCTCAAGCCAAATAGGAATTCATTAGGAAATCATGCATGATCCCTAACATATTACAGAAATTAGCTAATGCAACACATTGCAAAAAATGCCCAATTATAGCAAGCTCGGCTATTCTAAGATGGCATATGAAATGTTAAACTATCATGTATTAAACTTAGAAATTGAAAGTACAATGCAGTTAGTATGATGCGCCGAAGCCCGGTGCATTGCAATACAGATGACGACTGAATGCAAACATGTAGAATCATAACTGGATTATGCTAATTTAACGATATGGGCCCTAACCTAACCATTCATAAGCAGAGCATAAACATAAAAAGGAGAGAAAGCGCTGGGAGTTGGAAAGACATAAATCACACTCAACCCACACTTATTACAAATTAATGCCTTGCACAGCAGGTGTCCACCGAATAAAATATCACAATCCCAGAAATAACAAGGATAATTTACAGTCCCCGAGAACATCAATAATATACCAAAATTCCTAACTTAATTTAACAAATTAACTAACGGAAACTAGTAAGAACAGGCATCCGACAAGCCATGGGAACTGCCTTGTTCTTTCTCTGCACTATGGATGATGCATGTCCGGCGTTGTCTCTTGCGCGGAAATTCCACCGGGATCGCCCCAAATTAGCCTCTAGAATTTAGACAGTTAACCTTGGAAAGCGTTATGCTGAGGCTCCGAAAAGTTACTGATTTTTCATTTTGCTGCAACAGAGAGCAGGAAAGGGGCATAGCAGTGTATTTTCACAAATATATGCATGCCTCGATCCTCGTGCCACCAATCACGCATACCGAGGCATGATGGCCGAGGAGTCGAATTGCACAACTCAATATAGAATGAATGCACGTGTAAACACAACAAGAACCTAACTCCATCATGGATGATCCGGAGTGTCGGTGACTGGGGAATTGAGATACGTTCCGTCATTCGGAGTACGGAACATACCTCGTTTCCCGTGCCCGGGCTAACTCCTATTCCTAACATGATGCAATATGCATGATATGCATGAAATGCGACTAAGATACAATCCTAACATACACAATGCTATGAAAATGAGATGCCTCGAAATGCGTGCGCACGGGCACGCAAACCGAGAAAATGACAGAATGTGATTTAAGATACAATCTAGTATGCACAATGCTGTAAAAAAGGAGATGCCTCGAAATGCGTGCACACGGGCACACAAATCGAGGCGATGGTATATGCAATGCAAGTGATTAAAATGGCATGGAAAATGTAACATGGGCTTATACTAACATGAGAGAGCCTCAGCCACACTCACATAAGAGGCCGATGGATGAAAATGAAGTGCCTCGAAATGCGTGCACACGGGCACGCAAACCGAGGCAATGGCATACGCAATGCAATGGCATGGAAATGGCATATAGAATGCAACATGGACTTATACTAACATGAGAGAGCCTCAACCGCACTCACATAAGAGGCCGATGGATGAAAATGAAGTACCTCGAAATGCGTGCACACGGGCACGCAAACCGAGGCAATGGCATACACAACGCAATGGCATGGAAATGGCATATAGAATGCAACATGGACTTATACTAACATGAGAGAGCCTCAGCCGCACTCACATAAGAGGCCGACAGATAAAAATGAAGTGCCTCTAAATGCGTGCACACGGGCACGCAAACCGAGGTAATGGCATACGCAATGCAATGGCATGGAAATGGCATATAGAATGCAACATGGACTTATAATAACATGAGAGAGCCTCAGCCGCACTCACATAAGAGGCCGACGGATAAAAATGAGGCGCCTCGAAATGTATGCACGCGGGCACGCAAACCGAGACAATGACAGAATGCGATGCAATGGCATGAAAACATGATATGGGCTTATACCAACATGAGTGAGCCTCAGCCACACTCACATAGGATGCCGGCGAATGAAAAATGAGGTGCCTCGAAATGCGTGCATATGGGCACGCAAACCGAGGCGATGGCAACTCACATCGGATGCCGGTGAATGAAAATGAAGTGCCTCGAAATGCGTGCACACGGGCACGCAAACCGAGGCGATGGCGGAATGCGATGTGAATGACATGGAAACATGATATGGGCTTATACCAACATGAGTGAGCCTCAGCCACACTCACATCGGATGTCGGCGGATAAAAAAGAGGTGCTTCGAAATGCGTGCACACGGGCATGCAAACCGAGGCGATGGCAGAATGTGATGCAAATGACATGGAAACATGATATGGGCTTATACCAACATGAGTGAGCCTCAGCCACACTCACATAGGATGCCGACGGATAAAAATGAAATGCCTCGAAATGCGTGCACACGGGCACGCAAACCGAGGCGATGGCATACACAATGCGAATGACATGAAAATGTGATATGGACTTATACCAACATGAGTGAGCCTCAGCCACACTCACATAGGACGCCGACGGATAAAAATGAAGTGCCTCGAAATGCGTGCACACGGGCACGCAAACCGAGGCATTGGCAGAATGCAATGCAATGACTTGAAATGGATAGCAATCATTCTAATGGAATTTCAGCACTAAAATATGGGGAAAACAGTCCCGAAATGAGGCGAAATGACACGAAATGCATGAAATAGTCCCGAAATGCGAATTTAGGCACCCGAAATGGCCTATAGCTATGCAATGCGTGCACAATATGGACATGAAGTGCAAATACAGAAGCTAGGCAGTCCCTAAATAGGCATTTTTTCAGTTATGAACATGGTCAAACAGCAAGCATAGGTAGAGCAACAATGGCATGCAAAAATGAGGGTCAAGAGAGGGGTATGAAGCAAGTGGTATATGCAAAAGCCAAACCGAAAAATGTCCTTCTACAACATTGAAGAGGGACCAAAAATATACACATTTACAGTTCATGGCAGCCCCGAAATCAGTATACAAACATGCTAGAAATGCAATGCAAAAATTGATGCAAAATGAGGCTCAAAAGTTGGCTATAACA
Organism: Camellia sinensis; assembly: GCF_004153795.1. NCBI lineage: Eukaryota > Viridiplantae > Streptophyta > Magnoliopsida > Ericales > Theaceae > Camellia > Camellia sinensis. The sequence continues at coordinate 1,134,423 of NW_021024516.1, forward strand.
TGAGCGTATGAAAAAATATTCACAAACAGCCAAAGACCCTTAATAAAACATGTAGAATGGGCCAAAATAGGAACTATTTCGAGAACTGGTAAAATGGCCAAAAAACAAAAGCATGATAGGCTAACTAAAACATGCAAGATGGGTAAAAAAAAAAAAAAAAAAAAAAAAAAAAAAAAAAAAAAAAAAAAAAAAAAAAAAAAAAAATAAAAAAAAAAAAAAAAAAAAAAAAAAAAAAAAAAATAAAAAAAAAAAAAAAAAAAAAAAATGAGAGATATAACATGAAGTAAGGCATATGGAGGTCCCGAAACATGAAAAGCGACCTAAATGAATATATGAAGAATGGACCAAAAATTGAATAACTTTTTCAGAATTGTAAAAATGGCCAAAAACAAAAAGCTGTAGGCTGCCATTGCATGCAAGAATGGGGAAGAAAAGAGGAGATAAAGGTAAGACAACAAATTGGAAAGTCCCAAATGGTGTTGAGCCCTTCTTCATGTGAAGAGGGGCTCAAAATAAGCCTTAATATCAGTTTAAAACATGCTCAAAAACAGATTACTCATTGGGCCAAAAATAGCATGCAAGATTATTGAAGTATAAGAGGATCAATGAAGCAAGTGCATCATGGAGGCTCAAACACAGGATTAGCCCCTTAATGAAAAGTGAAATGACCTCAAAAGAAGGCCCCTTTCAGTTAGGGCCGAGCTTGAAACAAAAAATGTGGGGCTTACAAATGGATCCAAGAAAAAGGGTCAAAGAGGGAGAAATGTTCACTCACTCTTGAAGACTAAAGCTTTTGTTGCTTCTTGGAGATCAATTTGCAGTCCTTTTAGCCTTGAGAAGCCTTCCCTTGTTGCTGGAAATTGGAAGTGGGATGGTAGAGCTTGGTTGGTTGTAGAAGAAATTGGTGATTAGGACTTGGAAGTTTAAAGGAAATGAGAGGGATAAAGATGGCTTTGTGTATGGAAGCTGAAGGAACAATTTTTCTAAACCCCTACAAGTGAAGCCCACCAGCTGGTTATTAAGGGCCAAAAGGGGGTTGTTAAGGTGGGGGAAAAGGAGAGCAACTTTCACCCCACAAAATATCCCCGGATAAAGATATTTTATGGTGGGATAAAGCTCCACAGACTGTAAAAGTGCACAGTGCAAGGAGCTCGCCGGCCTGTTACTTTTGTGCAGGTTGCCGGCCGGCCACACCCCCTAGCCGGCCGGCTAGGGTCAAAAGGGTCAATCAGGATTTAGTGGCCGGCCACCAACTGATGTGTCCTTCCTATTCTGTGTACAACACAACCCTGTGGTTAAAAGGTCCAAGAAGGGGGTCCAAGGGTTTCAACATTAGCTCGGGAAAGAGGGGTTTCAAAAGGGTCAGGTGGAATTACTGGCCGGGCACCAACTTTTAGGGTCCTCTCATAGTGTGTACATCAACAAATATTGTGGGTTCAAAGTTAAGAAAATGGGCCCAAAGGTGCTTCAACATTAGCCCGGAAGGAGGGGGTCAAAAGGGTCAAGTAACATTAATGGCCGGCCCACCAACTTTTTAGGGTCCTCCCATGTTGTGTACATCACAAATATGTGGTTCAAAAGTTTCAAAGAATTGGGCCCAAGGTGTTCAACATTAGCCGGAAGTGGTGAAAAAACGGGCGCCGGAGGGCGTCGGAGTATGTTAACCTTGGTTGCTGCCAACAATTTTCGCTGGCCTTCCACCCTTCAGTGACCTCCCCTGGCTGATAAAACAGAGGTACCTTGCAAAAATGAACGAAAACCGTGCAAAACGATTGCTCGGGGACCAAAACGCGCAGTTCGAGGTCCCGAAAATGGGCTGTTAAGCACCAAAAGTGGCATTCGGCCATGAAGTGGGGTTTCTCAGACCCCAGTGTCCCTAAAAGGAGAAATAAGAGTATGCCAAAAATTAGAACAAAACGGAGGTGGTTAGGGTGGTCCCGAACCGAGGCACACGGCCACGGGTCCCGAAAAACCGGAAACCAGACTCCGAAATTGGGCAAAATGGCCTCGGCCACGAAATGTAGCCTGCGGACAATCCATCTCCTTTCCCTTCCCTTAGGAAAAGAAACAGAGAAAACCGAGTCTGGTCCGCAAACCGAGACAAGGCACAGAAGAGGGTTCGGAAGTCCGGAGGCAGGGCTCACGGCCGCAACTCTGAAACTTCTGAACGAGCACCTTATGCAACATCACCAAGCGCTCAATCAGTGACATCTGAGTCTTAAGGTCGGTCAAAAATGGGGTGTCTACACTAGCAAGCCACTCAAGGAAAGTATTTTTTCAACTTGTCCATGTTGATCGGCTGGGAGAACTCTAGGCCATCTAGGTTCATCAGAACGATAGCTCTACCCAACCAGATAGACTTGATGATGTAGGGACTAGTCCAATTAGGTATGAACTTGCCCCTAGGGTCGTGGATGGGAGCTCGATTGTCTTTGAGCACTAGATCCCCTTCCTTCAAATTCTTGGACTTAACCCTCTTGTTGAAAGTCCTGGCGATTCTTCATTGATAACCCTGGACGTGATACAGTGCTTTCAGTCTTCTTTCATCAAAGAGCATGAGTTCTTTGAACCTGCTTTGCTGCTAATCTGTCTCAGCTATCTGACACTCAGCCAATACCCGTAATGACGGAACCTCAACTTCGATAGGCAGAATAGCCTACATCCCATAGACCAAGGAATACGGAGTTACCCCAGTAGAAGTTCGTATTGAAGTTCGGTAGCCCCAAAGAGCAAATGGCAATTTATCTGGCCAGTCCCTGTTGGTTTCCACCATCTTCTGCAGAATGTGCTTGATGCTCTTGTTGGCGGCCTCAACTGCTCCGTTGGTTTGCGGCCGATATGTACATGACTTATGAAAAGCCACGTTGTATTTCTCCAACAAGTCGATCACCTCCTTCTTGAAGTGGGAACCATTATCCGAAATAATCTCATTCGGGACCCCATAGCAACAGATGATGTTGTTCCTGATGAACTTAGCAACGTGTGACGCCTTCAACACCGCGTAAGATTGGGCCTCAACCCACTTCGTGAAATAGTCTATCGCTACCAGAATGTACTCATGCTCGTTGGACCCCTTCGGAGTGATAGCCCCAATTACATCAATCCCCCAGACTGAAAAATACCATAGCGAAGTCATGTTGTACAGCTTCGATGGCGGAATGTTCATGCGGTTTGCATGGATCTGACATTTGTGGCATCGCCAAACAAAGCCAATACAATCCTCCTCCATAGTTGACTAGTAATAACCCTACCTAAGGATCTTCCGGGCTAGCAGCACCCCGTTCATGTGCGTTTTGCACTCTCCTCCATGGATGGCTTCCATCAGGCGCTTAGATTCTTCAGCATCAACACATAGCTTATGCATCTCGAGATGACCCCTCTTGTACAATTTACCCCTGCAAACGATGAACTGAGCAGCCATTCTTCGAATTGCCCTCTTATCTTTGGCATTTGCCCCTGCTGGATATACCTCCTTTTCCAAGAAGTTCCAGACATCGTAATACCAGGGATTCTCATCTTGTACCTCATCTATGGCAGCAATCAGCTCGTAGGCCAGCACGAATTTATGTTCGATGATGATCGGATGCATTCGGACTCCGAAAGGAATGTCTATCATAGAAGATAAAGTTGCAAATAAATCAGCGAACCTGTTGTTCTCTCTTAACAGATGAGCGAAGTTCAGTTTCTCAAACCGAGGAATCAGCACGTCCAAGGTCTGGTGATAGATTCTCATTTTTTCTTCTTTAACTTTCCAATCTCCTTTAGCTTGAGACACAACAAGGTTTGAGTCCCCGATGACATCTAACTGTTTTGCCCCTAGTTCCAGGGCGACTTCTAGTCTAGTAATACATGCCTCATATTCTGCCTTGTTGTTCGATACTTTGAACCGAAGTTTGAACGCTAAGGGTATGAGGGAATTGTCGGGTGCTATCAACAACACCTCTATCCCATACCCGTATTAGTTTGACGCTTCCTCAAAGTACATCGTCCAGGTCTCTTCTTCAACATGCAGAATGGCCTTGTTTGGGAACAGATACTCAACTGCTTCATTCCCTTCAACTGGGTAGTCGGCTAGGAACTCCGCTACCGCTCTCCCTTTCACTGACTTGCGCGCCATGTACTTCAGATCAAATTCGAAAAGCAGAAGCAACCAACAGGCTAGCCTACCTGTAAGTGCTGGTTTCTCAAAAAGATATTTGATGGGATCTAATCTTGAAACCAGTATTACAGAGTGAGCAAACAGGTAGTGCCTCAGCTTCTTGGTAGCCCATACCAAGGCCAGACAAGCCTTCTCCAGCGGAGTGTAGTGGGTCTCGTAATCCAGCATTTTCTTGCTCAGGTAGTAGATAGCCTTCTCTACTTTCTCCTCAGACTCCTATGCAAGCATGCAGCCCATTGTCGTTTCAGTCACTGATAGGTACAGAATCAACGGTTTCCCCGACTCAGGCAGTGACAACACAAGTGGGTTTTATAAATATTGCTTGATCTGCTCGAAAGCAACTTGGCATTGGTCGTCCCATAGGAACTTCTTTCATTTCATCAGGAGACCAAAGAGTGGTTCACAAGTCAAGGTTAATTTTGTAATAAACCGTCTTATGAATTGCACTTTACCCAGAAAGTCTCGCACCTCGTTTTCAGTCCTCGGTGGTGGCATTTCTAAGATGGCTTTGATTTTGGAAGGATCGACCTCGACACCTCTTTGTGTGATCAAGAACCCCAGCATTTTCCCTGCTGTAACACCAAATGTACATTTCTGAGGATTCAACCGTAACCGATACTCTCTGATCCTTTGGAAGAATTTTTGCAAGGCGGTGTAGTGGCCCTCTCTTTCCTTGGACTTGACAATCATGTCGGCCACGTACACCTCAACCTCTTTATGGATCATATCGTGCAAAATTGTGGTCGCAGCCCGTTGATACGTAGCCCCAGCATTCTTTAACCCAAACGACATCACCCTATAACAATAGGTTCCCTACGGGGTAGTGAAAGCAGTCTTCTCCCTGTCTTTGGGTGCCATCAAAATCTGATTGTAGCCTGAAAACCCATCCATGAACGAGAGCAATGCATGCCCAGCAGTGAAGTCCACTAATTTGTCAATATGCAGTAGAGGAAAGTTGTCCTTCGGACTGGCTTTGTTCAAATCCCTGAAGTCCACACATACCCGAATTCTGTCGTCCTTCTTCAGCACCTGGACTATATTGGCCAACCAAGTTGGGTATTCAGATACCAGCAGGAACCCTGCGCCAATTTTCTTGGTGACCTCTTCTTTGATCTTAAGAGCCCAGTCCGGGCTGATCCTTCTGAGCTTCTGCTTAACAGGTCGGGCCTCTGGGTCAAGAGGGATCCGGTGCTGTACAATCTCATGATCGATTCCAGGTATGTCTTCGTAGGACCATGCGAAAACATCTTTCTCAAAACGATTTGCCGGATTTGGACTCTTTGGTTCAGACTTAGAACCGTGACTACGAAAAGTCGAGTCCGAGCTGTAGCATGAGGCCCACGCGGGCGCTGTTACATCAGGGTTTCCTAAATTTCCCCATTAAAAAAATATTTAGGTGGCGACGCAGTATCTGGCAAAGCAGTCCATGTTTGGCACTACTTTTCAAAAAATCTGTTTCTCAAAACGATTTGCCGGATTTGGACTCTTTGGTTCAGGATTAAGAACCGTGACACAAATCGAGTGTCCGAACTGTAGTAGCGAGGGCCCCCTTTGCGGGCGCGTCTACAGTTTCTGGCGACTCCGCTGGGGAAAAATTAGAGAGCTTGACTCAAACTCATGATATCCTGCTTTGATTTCACTTATGTGTTTCTTTGCATTGCATGTGCATTGGTGCGCCTAGGAACACAGTGTTTGCCATCTGCCATTCTTGAACAGTTTGTTGGAGGCTTGCCTTGTCAAGGCATGACCATAAGGCTGACCGGCTATGGGCTCTGATAGTATGGGAACACAAACCCCGGTTTTACCGAGGCGCCCTTTTCGACCATTCGACCTAGTGCCTATTCGGATCCATAGTGACCATCCCAAACTAGGACAGGTTGCTCACCCGATGTTAGGTTGTTTGAAACTGCTGTGTGCGTAGTGAAACCCTAGCTCCTGACAAAATAGGACAGGGAAACCCTACCCCAATATAGGGGTGTTTTGGCTCTCTTTACTTGCTATGTGCTTTTAGAGTGTATCTCTACAGGAATGTACATATCAGTTTTCCAGATTGAGTATTAGGCCCGAGGGCACCAGTATCAGTGTTGTTGGGAATCAGTTATCTGCGGGTATCAGTTCAGTTTTGGGGACAGTAATTCTGGGGAACAGTTATCAGTAGTGGAGTACAGTTATTCGGCTACACCTGTGTTTGATCCGTTTGGGGCTGAAATGCTATTTGTTTTTCCCTTCAGGGGTTCAGAGGGTCAGAGGATTGGTACAGAATAGCCAGTGTTCCCCCTTTGCTGAGGCAGGACTTATGACGACGCAGAATTCAGAAGAGTTCGTGGTTATGATGACTGCATTAGATCAAGGGATCACCCTGCAAAGTGAGGCCAACATTGATATGTTGCATCCACCCAGGTCGCCTGTTGTGCACCCAGTCTAGGCCCCCCAGTTGTATCAGGCTCGTGAGCCCACCACCTTTGAACTAATGGGGATGATAGGTGATCTCCAGAGGTCTGTGGCGGATCTCGCCTACGGAATGTCAGCTTCGCCTCCAGTCGCACCATATGCCGGGAGTTTTGTACCCCAGGAGCCCCCGCTGTTGGGGCGAATTGTGATCGAACTCAGTCAACCGGAGATGGCCTCCAGCTATGGCAATGACATGCCGACATCAACCCAAACCCTCGATCAGGCTGAGGCCAGAGGAAAAGGCAAAATGAAGGCAGACGCCGATCCTATTGAACAACTGCTGTGGGCAGTCGAGGCTTTGAAAGCCGGGGGGATGAATCAGCAACAGATATCCGCAATTGTAGCAAAAACTGTGGAGGATGCTTTCCTCACTCCACCTGAGGGTAGTTCAAGATAGTCAAAAAATTGGGATAGGCCCCGTCATGCCAGAACAGTTCCTCCTATTCTCGCCCCTGCACCCGGGAAAGATCAGAAAGCTAAGGCGGCGCCTGCCGACCCTTTCGCTTGTGCGGCTAGTAAGAACGCTCAGACTCCAAAGTACCTGCCCCGGGGGCGCAGGGCCTTTCATGCTCTCTACATGCCTCTGTCCAAGGCACTTCAGATCCTTGCCGAGAGGGGGCACCTTAAACCCTTGGAGCCTCGGCCACTCCCGAAGAATCTCCCTGCCACGCATGATGCTGCTCAGTACTGCGCGTACCACTAGTAGACAGGCCATCCAACCGACAATTGTTCCCGCCTTTGTCATGAGGTGCAAGATTTGATTGATAACGAGGTTATCCTCCCGCCCACCTCAGCCAAGTCCGTTACTACCCAGTTATTGGATTTTGAGGACACAGATACTGCGAGTATGTAATCAGAAAGTGAACCACCTGCGGGCGGCGTTCGGTATATTTTGGATGTGGCGTCTGGCACGCATTTTTGAGCATCGGTGAAATCGAGTTTTGTAAATTCTGGCTTGGGTATCGAGTCAGTCTTTTGTTTTGAGTTTGTCTCTTTGTTTTGAGTCAGTCTTTTTGCTTAAGGGTCTGTCTTGTTGTATCGAGTCAGTCCCCTTTGTATAGAATACCAGGTGATTCTGGGGTTGTTGTCCCGAACACCGTTTTGTCTTGTAATTACCTAATTTTGTTTTTAGTCTGTTTCTGCCGAGGGGCCAGTTACACTAACGAATCTGAATGAAACAGCTGTTGCTATCTCACTTTCGTGCCTGCTTTCAGTATAAGTGCCGGAGGACTTGAATGGACTGACAGTACATCTCGCCTGCTCTCTTGCACGCCAAACTCATTGCATTAACCTAAAGTTTTTCAAACCTTTTTGAACACTTCGGTGATAAAAACGAAGAGGAAGGAATTCCTCGGGTTTTGCAAATTTTGATCATTTTGAGGGAAAGAGAAGCATGCTAAGCCCTTAATGAATGAAACCATGCTTGTCGGCGTGAGTACTGAGAAGGACCCTAGCTTGATCCAGATTGGTTCCACACTATCTTCGGCGCGAGCAATTTGTCGTTTTCTTAAAAACTTTCAAAAACAAATGTTTTGCGCGGCCCTGTGAAGACCTGTGTGGAATCGCTCTTGTGATTGTGCAGCCTAGGATCGCTCTCAGCCTCAAGATTTAACCCATCCGTTTCAAACCTTGAACCCGTTCAGAAAGTTCAACGGTCAAACACCATGCAAGGTCTATATGGCCAGTCTTGAAGCAGCCCTCGAGCAAGAGGCACCAAAGCCGAATCAGAAAGAGTAGACCTCGCCGGAAGAAGCTCGTGGAGCAACCGGGATGGATTTTTCTGCAAATCATTGCAACAGCCGTTCTCCTAGACACAGAGAGGCTTCAACTCTAAAAACCATTTGGCATGGACTTGCTACACTTTTACCCTTTGAGAGGCTCGCTGGGCCGAAAACCCGGAAAGGCGACCCAGGCAAAAGTTAGAGCAAGAGAAAAATACAAAAAATACAAAAAATACAAAAAGAAAAGAAAGGAAAAGAAAAAATATACAAAAAAGGAAAAGAAAGGAAAAGAAAAACGCAAAAAAAAAAAAAGAGAAAAAGAAAAAGAAAACAAAAGAAAATGAAAACAAGCTCGCAAGGTCGAAAACCCGCATTGGGCACCTTGGCAAAAGTTAGAGCCTGAAAAGTGAAGGTTAAAATACCCGAGTGTACCTTAACCGGAACTACGTAGGGCTTGATTCCCATGTTTGGGATACGTAGGCAACTTCATTTTGAAGTCCAGCCCCCAACGCTGTCATAGCGTCTCAGTCTATGCAATGGTTTCGACTTCATCCCAAAGTCTAGTCGCCAACACCTTCCAAGGTGATTGTGTCCATCTGTTATGACCGTCTTCGTCATCTCTATGTCCAAGAGTTCGACCACCGCCAATGAAGACTGTCTGAGGACTGCTGCGGCACCATCCAAACAAGGGGCAACTTTCCGTTGCCACCAGTCGTTGTAAGCCGCCATTCAAACCAGGGCCAACTTTCCGTTGCCATCCGCCCACTCCCCCTTTTAAGCCAGGGGAAATTTTCCATTGCCTCCGATCCGAGGTTGCGCATCTCAAAGAGTAAGTTCCATGCTCGTTGAGCACCAGCCGTTCGCAAAATAGTTTTTGAAAATTTTTACTGAGGTTGACTATTTTCTCGAAAACTATTCCATTTTCCAACACTGGACCATTTTCTTGGACCCGAAAAGGAAAATTTTCAGTGCTTACAGCCTGACTTGCATGGTTTTCAAATCAAAAATCAAACAAGTACGTTAATTCGACTCTCATCTTGATCAAAACTGTTTCAGTAGAAAGCAAAAACAAAAAATGGTCAAAATGATGAACTAGGGGCACAGTTGAGTCAGGCGTTCTGTCTTTCTCCAGTCGTCAACATACTTGCCAGAAGGGCACTCTACCCACCAGAAGAAATAGCTGTGAGCTAACGGCATTGAGCATGAACCCACACCTTCCTATTCATTCGTCAATCACCTCGGGGAGGGACGAAAAATGAGAGAGTAAAGAATAGAGAGGTGTAAGTTGAGAGAAAAAGTGAGCCAGAGGGTTTTGAGAGAAAAACCAAGCTTGAGTGCTAGAGTGATGCGAGAATCACATATGAGAAAAGGGTGGGAAACAGTACCCACAGAAACCGGCTCCTCGCGATCTGAGGTCCCCCATCGCCGTTGACGCGTCTGTATGTCGTGTCTCTTGTTTTATTAACCTCAACCTTTGTTTTAGGTCTCTTCCGAGCGTGTCTCGTTATGTTCAGGTCGCGTACCTCTTTGTCTGAGTCTTCCCCGCTGTGTTCGGTTGTAGGCTCGGTACCCCGGTTAAGAAACCCCCTTTTCCGAAAGTTAATCGTTTATGCTCAGAATGTTGTGCCATTCTCTATATTCGTTTGTGTTCAACTTCGGCTGGTTTCATCTCCGTAGTCCGTCTTGTCAGATTGGGCAGTTTGTTCAGAATTTACTGTGTGCAGAATGAACCAAATGCTGTGTTATGGGCTGTATGCAGATTAATCCCCAACAGAGTAAGGGCTGTGTGTCCAGAATCAGGCAGTGGGTTGCTTGGGTTATTTTGCTATTGGCTGTTTAGTTATCTGATTATTACAGTGCAAGTGTTCAATTTTTAGACAACCAATCAATTTCATTTACATTGAGGTGTAATATGGTGTGATGCGATGCAAAGTTTGAAATGTAAAGATATACGGATGTAAACACTTTTTCAGACAAAAAGTTTGTTCATTTCATAATCTTTTCAAATATACAAGTTTTGGAAACAAAAATCTGCCTGCGGCAGTACAAGGTAATCTAATTACCAACAAAAGAGAAAAGTACAAGAAAGAAAAAATAGCAAAAATCTGTATCCATGACGAGCACTCCGGGGGGCCATTAGTCTGTCCTAGTCCTCTTCCTGGACAAGGGTCCAGGAGCATCATCAGCATCGTCGTCAGAGCCCGAGCTAGTGCCGCCTCCGGTCTCCTCCTCTGATGACTCTGACTCCGCCTCTGCCTTCGCCTCTGACTCCTCGTCATCATCATCATCCGGGACTGGAGCTCGCGAGCTACTCCCGACATGAGTGCGCCCCGCCTTCGTGCGGGGAAATGCTCTGCCCTCCTCATCTCTCCCTCGAGCGGGGATGGAAGGTCCAGCGGGAGCACCTCCTGCCATAGGAATCTGGAAAGGAGGCTGGAAAAGTACATAAAAGGGAAATGCATCAGTATACTGTAGACAGTTTATCAGTGCAGAATGCAGTGTATGAGTACAGTGTATGAATGCCGTGAGCAGTCTATCAGTGCAGAATGCAGTGTATGAGTATAGTGTGAGAATGCCGTGAGCAGTCTATCAGTGCAGAATGCGATGTATAAGTATAATGTATGAATGCCGTGAGCAGTTTATCAGTGCAGAGTACAGTGCAGGATGCAGTGTATGTAGTGTATCAGATACTGCGAGATCTGTGTATCAGGTGCCGTGCCGTGCATCAGATTATATGAAGCAGTGTATGAATGGTTTGAGGCCAGTGTCAGAAGAACATACCGGGATACTGTAGAGGGCCAGGAGATCAAAGGTCCGCTGAAGCATCCCCATCATGGAGGCGTTCATCTCCAATGACTGCTGGGTATACCCAGAAGAAGCCTGCAAAAGTATCAGATGGATCAATATTCTGTGGAATATCAAATAAACTGAAATGAAATGACTATACAAAAGTGTAGTAATACATACCGGAGGCAAGTTGGGGACACCGACGAACTCGTGATCAGCTGGCGGAGGGGCGAAGGGGATCTGATAGGTCGCCCCACCCTGCCCCCGAAAAGTCAGTACAGCAGGCAGGGCGGGCTAGCCAGCCCCCCGTCCTCCCTGAACTCCGCCCCTGCCACGGACTCGGGCCCTCCTCGAAGCTCCCGCTCCAGCTCCCGCTCCTGCCCCAGCCGCTGGCGCCACGGGCCTGGCTCCCTCCGCTCGACGGCCGTCGCTCAGAGGTCGCATAAGGTACGTCTGCACGTACTCTCTGTAGTCGCCGATGCCTCTAAAGTTGGTCTCCTCCCAGCTGATAGCGTAATCGGCCATCTGCTCGGTGGTGAGCCTCTCGGTCTCCCTCATGTTCGCAGGAGGGTAAACCGGGACTATCTGCTCAAGTAACCCTAGGGTCTGGCGTAGGAAATGCTCACCCAGGTACCAAGCCCGACAGACCGGGCCCTCCAGTAAGATCCGAAAACGTGAGGTCTCCTCCGCACCGGCAAACCGGTCCCGCATCGCCGCCGGCAATGGAGCCCACGGCTGCCAAGTGATCTGAAAGGGACATACAGTTTGTTATCTACTGTTTTTGAAATATGCAATGGAAAGGCGAAGCTTAAATAAACTGCAAGTAAAACATACCTCGGCGGGGGTAATGGTGTCGAAGTATCGGCGGAAAAAGCCGAATGTCTCTCGTGGCCTCCGGGTGCATCTCCCGTCAAAGCGACGTGAGAACGGGACGACCAGAGGAGTCTCTATGACTGGTACGGGAGTGAGCCTAGGAAAGTAGGCGTAAACCCACAACTGCAAGATAAACACCAATGCATTTATCAGATAAAGCAGAATACAGAATAAAGCAGATATGGCTGAGTCGTGTGTTGTGCAGTGTATTGTGTACAGTGTACAGTGTGAGTAGTGTACAGTCAGTGTAAAGCAGAATGTATGTGTGTGCTGTGTGTACAGTATACAGCAAGTATAAAGTAGACTACAGTGTGTACAGTGTACAGAGTACAGAAAATATAGGGCAGAAATGAAAAGCGGAGAAGAAATGTACCTCCCAAGCCCGCCAGTAGCCTCCGAGTAACTGTCCGCTGCCGCGGGAAGCTGAGCTCATGTACCCGTAAAGAGTGGCCAGAGCGGCGCCACCCCAATCATAATGCAGGATGTCTCGGACGTCCACCAGTGCGCTGAGAAGGCAGAGAGGCACGGTGTTCGCCCGGTCGGCGAAGATGGTTGTCCCGAACAAGAACATGAGGAAGCCGCGGGCGTACCTCTCCACGGCCTCCGGGGTCATCGGGGCTGCATCAACAAGAGTAGGCTGCCCCCTGAACTGCACCTCGAACCAGGAGTATCGGACGAAGCCTGGACGAGCTAGAGGTGGCGCCTCACCCAACAGATGGACCTGAGCGGCAGTCCACTCATCCATGTCGATATCAAAGGGGATTGGATCACCCCCTACCCCGATGCCTGTGAGCATCGAGAAATCGTAAGGGGTCATCGTCATGTCCCCTGCTGTGGAGAAGTGAAATGAATCGGTGGTGTCTCACCACCTCTCCGCCAGAGCGGCGAGGAGAGGTCTGCATGTGGTAAGCCTAGAGAGTCCTCGGCAGAAGGCACCGAAGCCCGCCTGGTCCACTATGCGACGGACCGCGTCAGGAAGCTCGTCGTACCACTCCCGAGCGCCAGTGTTCCCATACCCGCGGATGGTATGGGAATCCTCCTGTAAACAGAAAATAACAATTGCAAAGCAACATTCAAAATGCAGTTTTAAAAAAAGCATACAGATGTAGCATGCATGCAAGTTTAACAGATTCAGGCAAATACTGGGTGCCGGTGTGCTTACAGTGAACTACAGCGTGTGATGCGTCAACGTGTTCGGGTGGTTCAGGGCGGATGTAGCATGCGTGCAAGTTTAACAGATTCAGACAAATACCGGGTGCCGGTGTGCTTACAGTGAACTACAGCATGTGATGCGTCAACGTGTTCGGGTGGTTCAGTACAGTATAGCATGCGTGCAAGTTTGACAGATTTGAACAAATACTGGGTGCCGGTGTGCTTACAGTGAAATACGTGTGATGCGTCGACGTGTTCGGGTGGTTCAGTACAGTATAGCATGCGTGCAAGTTTGACAGATTTGAACAAATACTGGGTGCCGGTGTGCTTACAGTCAAATACGTGTGATGCGTCGACGTGTTCAGATGGTTCAGTACAGTATAGCATGTGTGCATGGTTTGACAGATTCAAGCAAATGCTGGGTACCAGTGTGCATGCAGTGAAATACAGTGTGTTTGGGTGATTCGAGGCTAGTGCAGTGTGTGTGCATGTGTCAGTCTCAAGCAGATATCAGTTGCACGTATGTTTACGATCAACTACAGTATACAGGGTATCTGAGCTAAAGCAGTTAAATAGCATAAATAAACTACGACAGTTTTTGTGCCCTACATTGCGAAAAGTAAAGCAGAGAAAAGAGAGTTACCTCGGAAGCGCCGAAGGACAGGTGGGAGGTAGGCTCACGCAGTAATAGCTCGGGTGGCACGTGCCTCTCGAAGCTCCGAAACTGGCGCAGTCCGTCAGGGGGCAGAACATGAATCGCCGGCCGGTAGGTCGCCGGGTCGAACGGGCGCTCGCTCAAAGGTAGAAGCTCGACCCCGGGATCCATCTCGTGGTCCGAGGGAGTCCCGCCGCGTGGAATGTCGTCTGCCATGTCAAGAATGATGAGAAAATAGCCGGAGGAAGGAAAACCGGGCTAGAATACGAAGAGTCAACCGAAAAGTCAACTCCCGAGAAGGTCGAAAATGGCCGGAAAGGCCGGGATTTGAAAATGGTACGGAAATCAAGAGGGAAGAGAGGGGAACAAACCCCGAAAAGGTGGGAACGCCAAACGAGGCACCGAAACAAAGATTTGTTCGGTTGAAAATGTCTGAAATGCGAAGAAAATCGCGAATCCGACGACGAAACGGGCGTAGAACGCGAAGAAACGGGCGAAAGAGGAGAGAAAAACGCACTAGAGAGAGAGTGTGTGAGTTTTCGGCGGAAAGGAAAGTAAGAAAATAGGGTTTGAAACCCTATTTTAAAACACCCGAGGTGAAATGTCGAATCTGCCCCGACTCAGCAACTTTTTGCCGGTCGGCAGTATATTGTGCCGATGGAGTTATTCTACAGCCGGTGGACAGCCGGTGGCCTCCCTTCCCGGCCGGTGGTGTTCCCACAACCTTGTTTAGGCCATATGAGAAGTTTTTGGTCTTCATAGCTCAAGAAAGCGCAAGAAAGTGCATCTCCGACGCTCAACCGGCCTCCGTTTTGACCTCGGACCGCCTCTTCTGTGCGTGGCACTCCAACTCATACAATGTTGTATCCTTTGGTATCCTTTTTGCCCCTTTACGAGATTCAAAAGTTGCCCCGTGTGCGTTGCACGCGTTCATCGCACTATCTCGGTACATTACATCGCGCTATTACGCGCCTCACAGTTGCATTGTTATGCACATACTGCATGCATTGTAACACACACCCCTTGCATTGTCATGCACATCTCTCATGCATTGTCATTGCATTTTTATTACTAGCATTGTCATGCATTTCAATGCATACGTCGCCTCGTGCATCGTTCGCGTTGTCGTGCATTCCTTTACCATGCATTGTCATGCATTCCGAAACATGTGCGTTGTTACGCATTTAAGTCCATTTACATTTTACATTCCGTGTGGCATGCGTGTCACACTTAGCATCATTTTACATTCCGTGTGGCATGCGTGTCACACTTAGCATCATTTCACATTCCGTGTGGCATGCGTGTCACGCTTAGCATCATTTCACATTCCGTGTGGCATGCATGTCACACTTAGCATCGTTTTACATTCTGTGTGGCATGCGTGTCACACTTAGCATCGTTTTACATTCCGTGCGGCATACGTGTCGCACTGGGCATCATTTTGCATCTTATGAGGCACGCGTGTCTCATTTGATTCATTTTGCACCTTATGAGGCACGCGTGTCTCATTTGTTTCATTTTGCATCTTATGAGGCATGCGTGTCTCATTTGTATCATTTGGCATCCTATGGGGCATGCGCGTTTCATTTTGTGTCATTTTCATCGGCACGTGTGCCCCATTTGCATCGGCATGCGTGCCCCGTTGTCATCGACATGCGTACCTCATTGTCATCGGCATGCGTGCCTCATTGTCATCGGCATGTGTGCCTCATTGTCATCGGTATACATGCCTCATTGTCACCGGTATGCATGCCTCATTATCACCGGCATGCGTGCCTCATTGTCATCGGCACGCGTGCCTCATTCTCATTTGCATCGGCATGCGTGCCCCATTTTCATCGGCATGCGTGCCTTATTCTCGTTGGCAGGTGTGCCTCATTCGCGTTGGCACGTGTGCCTCATTCGCATCGGCACGTGTGCCCCATTTGCATCGACATGCGTGCCTCATTTGCATTGTCTCACATTCCTTGTTTTGCTTGCGTAGACCGCATGTTAATTACATTACCTGCGTAGACCGCATGTTTGTAATCATTTCATTACTTGCGTAGACCGCATGTTAATTACATTACCTGCGTAGACCGCATGTTTGTAATCAATTTCATTACTCGCGTAGACCGCATGTTAATTACATTGCTTGCGTAGACCGCATAATTGTTCAATTTCATTACCTGCGTAGACCGCATGTTTTGCTTGCGTAGACCGCATTATTGTTCAATTTCATTACCTGCGTAGACCACATGTTTTGCTTGCATAGACCGCATAATTGTTTAATTTCATTACCTGCGTAGACCGCATGTTTTGCTTGCGTAGACTGCATAATTGTTCAATTTCATTACTTGCGTAGACCGCATGTTTTGCCTGCGTAGACCGCATGTTTGTAATCAATTTCATTACTTGCGTAGACCGCATGTTTTGCTTGCGTAGACCGCATTATTGTTTAATTTCATTACTTGCGTAGACCGCATGTTTTGCTTGCGTAGACCGCATTATTGTTCAATTTCATTAACTGCGTAGACCGCATGTTTTGCTTGCGTAGACCGCATAATTGTTCAATTTCATTACTTGCGTAGACCGCATGTTTTGCTTGCGTAGACCGCATAATTGTTCAAAATTCATTACCTGCGTAGACTCCATGTTTTGATTGCGTAGACCGCATATTTGTTAATTTCATTACCTGCGTAGACCGCATGCTTATGATCATTTTCGTTGCCTGCGTGGACCGCATGTTCCATTTACACATTTGTGCCTTCGCAGCATTGTTATGCTCCCCACTTGCTTTGCGCTGTCATGCATTTCGAGTACAGTACTATGCATGTTGTTAACAATATTGTACCTGTTAAGTTTGTTTTCTTTGCAGGCACGATATTGTATGTACGGTTCATTTGAGGCTGGTGCAACCAGACGAGCCGCACAGGTATTGTATCATCCGAGTGAGAAGTATCTAGAATTGCATAATTCTCTTACATCCTTTCTGCATTGTAGTGTAGTTTGGTGTATGCTAGCTTAAAACTATCGCATGTTATGCTTCATTACAGCTTTCTTTGCATGATCATAAGTTATGCTCGGCTTCGTGCATTGTCTTGCATTTTGCCCCTGCCTTTGGGCGCATACCTTGTTTGTCTTGCATGTTTGTCTAAGCCTTCGGCCTTGTCAAAAATGGGTCGTCTCTGGGCTTTGACATTCACTCTCGTCATTGTTATGACTTTTGAGTTCTGTCAAAGAGGGGCAACTGTAGACACCCCATTCTTGACCGTCCTCAAGACTTGGACGTCACCGTTTGAACACCCGGTGATCATCCGTATTTGTGTTCGTTTGGAGTTCCCGGAGGTCTCGGCTACGCGCCTTGCCTCAGGATCTCCAAATTCGACCGTTTAGTGTCTGGTTTTGCACCAAACACTTGTGTTTTGCCTTGGAGGGGCAGGGAATGCCTCGTGAGGCATCCCAACACATCACCGGCCATAGCCACAGGCCACCGGCTGGAGGTTTGTTTCAGTCGGCAATCTTTTTTTGCCGGTGCCGGTCGACACTATTTAGTGCCGGTCGACACTCTTTTTTGCCAAAATGGCATCTTTGGCCGGCCGACTACTGTGCATCTGCTTTTGCAGATATTTTAAGACGGCTGTCTTGCATTTGGCTCCCCTCCATACACGGGTATGGAGGGATCTCTCTCTTTAGAAGCTTGTCTTGTAAGCTTTACAAGACAAAAGGCTCTATAAGAGAGAGTCTTCTCTCTTGTTGCTAGGGTTAGACACTTGAGATATTTTGGAGAGCTTAGACAGCCATTTTTAGGGTTCTTGAGTTCTAGGGTTAGAAACCATACACTTTCTATCTCTATATCTCCCTCTTGTGTGTGTTTTATTGTGTTTGTGTCTTACTATTGCACACAAACACATAGTGTTTCACCTTCACTTAGCTACTGAGGTTCTAAGAGGTTGGTTTTGAGGTTTTGGAGCTATTTTCAACCTAGAAGGAGCTGTTGCAGCACCATTGTTGAAGGGGTCTTCAAGGGTAACCATTTTGCCTCTTTATTCCCCAATCTTGCATTGTATTTCTACCTATCTTAAAATCGTTTTTGACCTTAGTGTATAATACAAAAAAGTTCTTTTTTTTAGCCCTCTTGATTGTTTATTAAGAGTGTTTTGTGGTTTGAGGGTGTTTGACCCCTCTTAGGCCTTGAAAGGCCCCATTTTGAGCCATTTTGAGTGAGTTTCGAGACTTTGAGGTCTTTGGGCCTCTTCACCACTAAAATCTTGAGGGATTTCAGTGGTGAAGATGGTGCCTTGAAGTCTCCAAAAGGGGAGGGCCACCCCCTCTCCTTGTTGTCCTTGAAATGGACCGTTTTTGGCCTCTTGAGGGAGCATCATGTTAGAGTATGTATTGATCATGCCTTGGCTGTTTTTCATGCTTAATATGTCATAATATGCCTCTGTTTATTATTGGTTTTGGTACACCATGCATGCTTAGCATACCTACCATGTAATGCCTCGTTATTGGCTTAATATGCCTTAGGTTGTTAGCCTTTGTTCAAGCATGTTTTAGGCTTAGTCTTGTGAAGGTTTTGTGCATATTTTGCCATGTCTTAGGTCTGTCCATGGTTGTTTGGGTCGGATTTGGCATGCTTAGTATAGCCCCTTTGTATTCGAGCTTGTATGCTTCAAGTATGTGAATGTATAGCATGACATTTTTGCATTGATTTGGTGATTTGGAACCATCCACCATGCCATTTCAGTCCTATTTGCATGCTTATATGTTTACCTTGGATGTGTCTTTAATGCTTTAAAAGCTTGTGTAGCATGTTCCATGTTTTGGCCATTGCACATGCCTTTGAATTTGAGCCACCTAGATGCCATCTAGGGGACCCCATTTGCATAGTCTAGGTCTGTCTTGAACCTATCTTAAGCCCCCTTAGCCTTGTGAGGCTTGGTTGGCTTAGCCATGGTTCAAGTACCTTTGACTTGCTTCAAGTACTTGGGCCATTATTGCATGCTTGGTCTATTTTGTTTGCTTGGTTTGACACCATCTTAACATGATTTTCAATGCTTACCTTGCATGCCATATGTTCATGATTGCCTCATTCGAATGTGCTTGAGAGTTGCCTCACTTGTGCCTAAGTGTTGGTCCTTTAACATGTGCATGCGTGTATGTGCATTTGGTCCCTTGTTTTGGTCACTTTGGCCACTGTTTTGGGCCTATTTAGAGTTGCCTAAATCATGTATAAGTCCATCTTTTCCTCCATTTGCATTGCCACATGTGTGCTTGTATGCTTACATAAGTGTCTTGCCATGCCATGTTGCATCCTTAGCTTGCATACCTAGGTTGCATTACATCTTGCATGCATGCCTTATTCCTTGACTTGGTGATAGGAATTGGGCCTTGGTTTGATTGTTTGGTTTGCATTTCATTTGACATGAAAATTGCACACTTGATTCTTTGGGCCATCATGCATGGAAATGCGTGATTAGTGGTCCGAGAATCGAGACATATGCCCTTTTGAGTCACAAGCATGATAAGGGACATGATTGGTGCATACATTGCTTGAATTGTATTGCCATGCAAGTTCTGTCCTCTGTTGCTGTGAGTTACAGGTTCGACCGGCAGTATACATTGCCGACCGGCAGTATACATTGCCGACCGGCAGTGAATCAGCAGCCGATGGATTCATTTTGTGCCGGTGACTACACCCCACTGCCGGTGGCAATTCTATTCAGCCGGTGGCACACCTCAATGTCCAGAGAACCAGTCCTGAGGTTTTGACAGCCTCCAGAGGAGTAAAGGAAGGAAAACAGAGGCAGCCTACGCATGGCGGTGCATTTCCGAGCAGGACCGAGCATGCATTGCATCGAGCTCTTCTCCCGGGGCGGTTTACTGCTTTTCCTAGATTAGTTAATTTGCTTAGTTGATTAGGCAATTTGTAATATTTAATTAGCTTGCATAGTTAATTAATTTGTATCATTTATTCGGTCCCTCCGAGTGAGGGCAAATCTGTAATAAGTGTGTGTGAGTGGTGTGTATGTCTTCCAATCCCCACTTCTTTCTTCCCTTTTACTTACCTGCTTTGTTGGTTAGTATTAGGGCACGTTTAATTTAGCATACCTCATGCTATGCATGCGTGCATTCATGCATTTGTATTGCATGCATTAGGCTCGGTACATCACGCTAACTGCATTTGTACTTCAATTCAAAATTGAATACGTGCATCAAATATCGCATTTCATATGCCATGTTTAGGTCAGCCGAGCCTACTCTAATTGCATTTTTGCCTGCGATGCATTAGCCATTTTTAAACATGAACTAGGGCATGCATGTTTGCTAACTAGTTTATTGTTTTGGCACGGAGTACGATGTAAGTATTTATGCTTTAGCATCCCGCATGCGTGTGAGTGTTGCCATGACAGTATGCTTGCCATGCGGCTAAATGCTTATGTGATAAACTGTTTGAATGCCCCTGGGTGAAGGTTGGATTGTTTGAGTTGGAAAAACTCGTTAAAATCCGTGTTTTAGCCTACTCGCGAGTAGCAAATTCCAAAGCACTTTTCAAAACAAACAGATATGCAATGCTTGTTTCCAAATTAGGCAATCTAGTCTATACTTGTTTGCTGTGTGCACAGCATAGTAATTCTAGGCTAATAACTGGAATAAGAACACATAACGTTTCCAAAAACGGATATCACGGTTAGTAGAGGCCGGTCTTCGGACCGGGCGAAAGGGGGTGCTCATAGCTGACCTTCCCCGATCGTACCCAAGCTCCCGAGCCAAGACAACTCCGGTGATGATGGACATGTGGCCTTCGGCACCGAGTCAGGGTTTCCTAAATTTCCCCATTAAAAAAATATTTAGGTGGCGACGCAGTATCTGGCAAAGCAGTCTATGTTTGGCACTACTTTTCAAAAAATCTGTTTCTCAAAACGATTTTCCGGATTTGGACTCTTTGGTTCAGGATTAAGAACCGTGACACAAATCGAGAGTCTGAACTGTAGTAGCGAGGGCCCCCTTCGCGGGCGCGTCTACACACCCTATCTCACATATATTTCTCACATCACTTGGCCCTCAGGCTTGGTTTTTCTCTCAAAACCCTCTTCTCATTTTTCTCTCCACGTACACCTCTCTATTCTTTAATCTCTCATTTTTCATCCCTCTCCAGATATGGTGGATGGACAAGTTGAAGGTTGTGGACTCATGCCCAGCATATTCTGCTCACGGCTATTTCTTCCGACGAGGTCTAGTCGATGCCCCTGACGAGGAATGGTGGTGCAAATGGATGTGTAGTTTGTCCGTTGTCAACATTGCTTGGCACTGCCCTTGGCTCAATCTGCCGGCGATGAGTTACTGCATGTCTCGCCAGCCCGGGATTCAGTTGATCGGCCTGACACATTGTGTCTTTTGCTTCCTATTCCGATTCCGATGCCAATTTGGCCATGATCAGACTTGCCCAGAAGAAGGGATAGAGTACCCTGTCTCATTTCCAGTCCGAGGCGCATATCTAGCTCGGTATGCCGCAGTATGGAGGACGAGAGAGCCTCTGGCCCCCGCTCCCGCTTTCAGTTGTGCCATTTCTGATGAGTGCATAGCTTGGCTCGATGAAGAGGCACAGGTTGGGCCTACTTTGGCATCAGAGGCTTCCACAAACTTTGGGAGGGGGCGCAGGAACACCTGACTTGACTATGCCCCGAGTTTATTTGCTTTAATCAGTAGTTTCAAGTTTTTTTTTATGAATGTAATAAAAAGAAACTTCAATTTGTATTCAAGAGTAGGAGAACTCTGTACTAAAATCAATGTAATTGAAGGTTGTGGGTACTAAAAATTTTTCGTTTGGTCCAAAAATGGTCTAAGTTGTAAAAAGATTAATTTGAGCAAAATCAACTTTTATTAAAACTTTTCAAAACCATTTTTGATATGGATCACAACTGGACATGCCCGAGATCTATCACTGAGATATATAACCCCAGATCCCAGCAACTGAAAAGTTGTCCCTAGTTTGAATAGCACTGCACTGGAGATCACAACCGAACTCTTGAATGCAGAATAGACAAAGATGACCAACAAGATCACACGGACAAAGTTGATCGGGGAAGTGTTTATGGCTGGACTTCAGGATGAAGTTGCCTACGTATCCCAATGATGGGAATCAAGCCTTACGTAGTTCGGCTCAGGTTCACTCGTGTATTAACACTCTTCTTTTGCGCTCTAACTTTTGCCAAGGCCGCCCTTTCTGGGTTTTTAATCTTGCGAGCTCAGTTTTTATTATTTCAAATTTTTCATGCTCTAACTTTTGCCTAGGTCGCCCTTTCGGGTTTTCGACCTAGCAAGCCACTCACAGAAAGTATTTTTTCAACTTGTCCATGTTGATCGGCTGGGAGAACTCTAGGCCATCTAGGTTCATCAGAACGATAGCTCCACCCAACCAGATAGACTTGATGATGTAGGGACCAGTCCAATTGGGTATGAACTTGCCCCTAGGGTCGTGGATGGGAGCTCGGTTGTCTTTGAGCACTAGATCCCCTTCCTTCAAATTCTTGGACTTAACCCTCTTGTTGAAAGCCTTGGTGATTCTTCATTGATAACCCTGGACGTGATACAGTGCTTTCAGTCTTCTTTCATCAAAGAGCATGAGTTCTTTGAACCTACTTTGCTGCTAATCTGTCTCAGCTATCTGACACTTAGCCTATACCCGTAATGACGGAACCTCAACTTCGATAGGCAGAATAGCTTACATCCCATAGACCAAGGAATACGGAGTTGCCCCAGTAGAAGTTCGTATTGAAGTCCGGTAGCCCCAAAGAGCAAATGCCAATTTATCTGGCCAGTCCCTGTAGGTTTCCACCATCTTCTGCAGAATGTGCTTGATGCTCTTGTTGGCGGCCTCAACTGCTCCGTTGGTTTGCGGCCGATATGTAGATGACTTATGAAAAGCCACGTTGTATTTCTCCAACAAGTCGATCACCTCCTTCTTGAAGTGGGAACCATTATCCGAAATAATCTCATTTGGGACCCCATAGCAACAGATGATGTTGTTCCTGATGAACTTAGCAACGTGCAACGCCTTCAACACTGCGTAAGATTGGGCCTCAACCCACTTCATGAAATAGTCTATCGCTACCAGAATGTACTCATGCCCGTTGGACCCCTTCGGAGTGATAGCCCCAATTACATCAATCCCCCAGACTGAAAAATGCCATAGCGAAGTCATGTTGTACAGCTTCGATGGCGGAATGTTCATGCGGTTTGCATGGATCTGACATTTGTGGCATCGCCAGACAAAGCCAATACAATCCTCCTCCATAGTTGACCAGTAATAACCCTACCTAAGGATCTTCCGGGCTAGCAGCACCCCGTTCATGTGCGTTCTACACTCTCCTCCATGGATGGCTTCCATCAGGCGCTTAGATTCTTCAGCATCAACACACAGCTTATGCATCCCGGGATGACCCCTCTTGTACAATTTACCCCTGCAGACGATGAACTGAGCAGCCATTCTTCGAATTGCCCTCTTATCTTTGGCATTTGCCCCTGCTGGATACACCTCATTTTCCAAGAAGTTCCAGACATCGTAATACCAGGGATTCTCATCTTGTACCTCATCTATGGCAGCAATCAGCTCGTAGGCCAGCACAAATTTTATGGTCGATGATGATCGGATGCATCCGGACTCCGAAAGGAATGTCTATCATAGAAGATCAAGTTGCAAATGAATCAGCGAACCTGTTGTTCTCTCTTAACAGATGAGCGAAGTTCAGTTTCTCAAACCGAGGAATCAGTACGTCCAAGGTCTGGTGATAGATTCTCATTTTTTCTTCTTTAACTTTCCAATCTCCTTTAGCTTGAGATACAACAAGGTTTGAGTCCCCGATGACATCTAACTGTTTTGCCCCTAGTTCTAGGGCGGCTTCTAGTCTAGTAATACATGCCTCATATTCTGCCTCGTTGTTCGATACTTTGAACCGGAGTTTGAACGCTAACGGTATGCGGGAATTGTCGGGTGCTATCAGCAACACCTCTATCCCATACCCGTATTAGTTTGACGCTTCGTCAAAGTACATCGTCCAGGTCTCTTCTTCAACATGCAGAATGGCCTTGTTTGGGAACAGATACTCAACTGCTTCATTCCCTTCAACTGGGTGGTCGGCTAGGAACTCCGCTACCGCTCTCCCTTTCACTGACTTGCGCGCCATGTACTTTAGATCAAATTCGAAAAGCAGAAACAACCAACAGGCTAGCCTACCCGTAAGTGCTAGTTTCTCAAAAAGATATTTGATGGGATCTAATCTTGAAACCAGTATTACAGAGTGAGCAAACAGGTAGTGCCTCAGCTTCCTGGTAGCCCATACCAAGGCCAGACAAGCCTTCTCTAGCGGAGTGTAGTGGGTCTCGTAATCCAGCATTTTCTTGCTCAGGTAGTAGATAGCCTTCTCTACTTTGTCCTTAGACTCCTATGCAAGCATGTAGCCCATTGTCGTTTCAGTCACTGATAGGTACAGAATCAACGGTTTCCCCGACTCAGGCAGTGACAACACAAGTGGGTTTTATAAATATTGCTTGATCTGCTCGAAAGCAACTTGGCATTGGTCGTCCCATAGGAACTTCTTTCATTTCATCAGGAGACCAAAGAGTGGTTCACAAGTCAAGGTTAATTTTGTAATAAACCGTCTTATGAATTGCACTTTACCCAGAAAGTCTCGCACCTCGTTTTCAGTCCTCGGTGGTGGCATTTCTAAGATGGCTTTGATTTTGGAAGGATCGACCTCGACACCTCTTTGTGTGATCAAGAACCCCAGCATTTTCCCTGCTGTAACACCAAATGTACATTTCTGAGGATTCAACCGTAACCGATACTCTCTGATCCTTTGGAAGAATTTTTGCAAGGCGGTGTAGTGGCCCTCTCTTTCCTTGGACTTGACAATCATGTCGGCCACGTACACCTCAACCTCTTTATGGATCATATCGTGCAAAATTGTGGTCGCAGCCCGTTGATACGTAGCCCCAGCATTCTTTAACCCAAACGACATCACCCTATAACAATAGGTTCCCTACGGGGTAGTGAAAGCAGTCTTCTCCCTGTCTTTGGGTGCCATCAAAATCTGATTGTAGCCTGAAAACCCATCCATGAACGAGAGCAATGCATGCCCAGCAGTGAAGTCCACTAATTTGTCAATATGCGGCAGAGGAAAGTCGTCCTTCGGACTAGCTTTGTTCAAATCTCTGAAGTCCACACACCCGAATTCTGCCGTCCTTCTTCAGCGCTGGAACTATATTGTCTAACCAAGTAGGATATTCAAATACCAACAGGAACCCTGCGTCAATCTGCTTGGTGACCCCTTCTTTGACTTCAAAGCCCAGTCCAGGTGGATCCTTCGGAGCTTCTGCTTAACAGATCGGGCCTCTGGGTCAAGAGGGATCCGGTGTTGTACAATCTCAGGATCGATTCCAGGCATGTCTTCATAGGGCCACACAAAAACATCTTTGAAATCTTTTAATAAAGCGACTAAGGGCTCGCGCTCCTCTAAAGACAACGTAGATCCGATTTAGACCAACCGCGGGTCCTTCTCAGTACCAACATTAATTGTGGTGATCTCATCAACCAAGGGTTTAACAAACCACTCCTGCTCTTGATCAAGCAAATATTGCAAAACTGGAGGAATTTCTTCCTCGTCGTTTTCATCAAAATTTTGATAGTCTTGATTAATGTAATAAATTAAAGGCAAAGAAAAGTACTCAGAAGCCACAGCCGTACCATTCTAATTAATAACATCCAGTCCGCCTGATTTCTCTGTTGCAACAGACTCAAAGGAAAAAGAAAAAGACGACCTGGACAGGATAGTGGCATCCGGGTTATCACCCCCAAGAATACCGGACTCAGACAGGTTGGAACCTGATTTCGACTACACAGACTCGGTGGAGTCAGATTTCGACTCACTACCTGACCCGGTGCTGCTCGATGAAAAGCCCTCCTCGTATTGCCAGATAAGGGTGGGTGCGATGGATGCATACAGAATGTTAAAACATGGGCCCACAGCCCCATCATTCCCAATCATGGAAACTGAGAAGTTATTCCCCAAGTACTCCTGTATGATCTGAGGATCTGAGAGTAGACAAGCCAGCACTACCCCCATTTCAATCTCTGTGCTCTCGAAATCCTCCTCCTTGCACTGCTCAGCCTCAGCTGGTGGGTCTGTCTGCTTTTCGGCAACATCATCCTCGGACAATTACAAGTCAAAAAAAATCTCAAACCCCGACAAGCGCCGCCTCTCTGCATTTAGCCAGGGCTCTAGGAAGCTGCAGAATGGGAAATCTTCCCCCTCCCAGACAAAGCGTCCGTTTAGGGTCCCCTGGATAGGTCTGTGCATCAACTCATAATGCTTCCCGGCCTTCTTGGCTCTGGCTCTTCCGGCCATCTCTTTCCCCTTCCTCACCAAGTCCTCTTTGGTGGGCAGATAACCCAATCCAAAGGTGTGAGGGTTGTGTGGCACTTCGGCCAATGTCCCAATCCCATTCCGGGGATGTGTTGTAGCTTGTTCATGAGGTAGACGGATTGAGCACTGACGTATACCCCCTCATTCACAGCCATGACATTCTGTACCACTCGAGCCTCAGCCAAAGTGAACCCCGATAAGAACACATCCTCGGTGTCATGCTCGATTTCCAATACAGGTGTGGACACTTCCGGCGGTGGATGGATTGACGAATTCCCAAAAACAATCGCTAGGCAGATAACCTAATCCAAAGGTATGTGGGTTGTGCAGCACTTCGGCCGATGCTGCGATGCCCTTCCAGCCACTTTGCCCTAATCCCATCCCGGGGATGTACTGGAGCTTGTTCATAAGGGAGATAGACTGTGCGCTGACATATAGCCCCTCATTAACAGATAGTATGTTTTGTACAACCCGGGCCTCGGCTAGGGTGAACCCTGACAAAAACACATCCTCTGCGCCATGCTCAATCCTCAAAACTGGTGTAGAAACCTCTGGCGGTGGATGGATTGAAGAATTCCCAAAAACGATGGCCACCCCCTTCCTATGGGGGTACTTCAGCATTTGATGTAGGGTGGAAGAGACCGCCTTTACCTAGTGCAGCCACGGCCGCCCCAAGAGTAGATTGAAAGTTGCAACAACATCCAAGACATGAAAGTCAATATCATGTTCCCCTGGACCAACCTGAGTCCGAATCCGTACAGTCCCCATCACCTCTCTGCTAGTATTGTCATACGCCCGTATCACCTGGGCCGTAGGCACAAAATCCACGGGCTTCAACACGATAGCATATGCCGTCCTCGACGGGCACACGTTGATAGCAGATCCTGTGTCAACAAGGACCACCGATATCCATTTCTTCCTACACTCAACAGAGATGTAGAGTGGTTTGTTATGATTTAAGCCCTCAGGCGGTAGTTCCTTGTCAGTGAAGGTCAATGTCGGGAAAGCTCCTCCCGGAAAAAATAGCCCTACCAACTATTCGGGCGTGGTATCGATTGAAAGCTTGGCCCGGTCCATGGCTGTAAGGACGGCCCGTCAGTGAACTCTTGAGGCCATAAGTAGTCCCCAGATGGAGATGTCTGCATGAATTTTCTTAAGCTGTTTCAGCACAGCCTCCTTCTTGAGCAGTTTTTCCTTCAGCCTCTCCGCTTCTTTGTCTTTTCTGGATGCCTCTGGTTGGTCTAAGTGTGGGGGCTTGAAATACCGCCCACTTCTAGTCATGTGGTCAACCTCCTCAATGTACCAGGTGTCATCCGGTTGGTTCCGACCCCAATCTTCATCAGTGTGGGAGACATAAGTCGCCGTCTTCCCACCATATTCCGTCGGCAACTGACAGACAGCTGTCCGGTTCCGTTGCAACTGTTTCTGTGCGCACAGCACGTTCCATCCCCACAAGGGCTTTGGCCTTCCTAGCTTTCTTAAGATCCTCGATCTTTTCCTGCTCAAGCCTCTTCAATGTAGCCTCCCGTTCGGCGTGTGCTGTATATACACTGCTCGGTTCTCGAGTATAATTCTTCGCACCAGTGCTCTCCAGCGATGCTTCCTGATTTCCGGCCATTCCGGCCACTGTTGATGCCCTTGTTTCCGACGGCCCTTGTACTGGCTGAGGTTCCTCAACAACATCTGGCTCGTCGCTGAGCCACCCTATATTTTTTGCCGATCTATCCAGATCAAACCAGTTGACAATCACGTCCCCCGGATCCTGTTCATTGAAGAATTGCAGATTCGCGATATCCTCCTCCAACTCTGCTAGGTCATCTAACCCTTGGCTAGATCTATCTTCCCGAACCACACTGATCTCTGCCCCAACCGGCAACTCTACCCTCGGCTTAAGCTGACCTGTTGATGTGATATAACCACTCGGGTTATACGCAAAGCTCCTAGACCCCTCGGGCTCTGAATCAACACTGTTATCTTCTTCCAAAGTTAGCCCAATTGTGCCTTCAACGGTCACCACCACTGGTTTAGGTTGCGTTTGGGAGGTGCTCTACATGCACAAGTCTGTGCTGTCCAGGATGAGCACCTCAGGCTTGGGTAGGTGGGAGGGTGTGATATATATGCTAGGGTCGTATGACACAACCCCAGCTTGGATCAGGTTGATACGCTTAGGTGGTGGAGCTTGGTTATGTGGTAGGAGAGGGTTGGTTATGACATTTGGTTTTTCTGGGGGTACGATCACCCTATTGTCAACAAGATCCTGGATCTCGTGACGCAGTCTGTAGCACTGGTCGGTATCGTGACCATGCTGTTGGTGAAAGGCATAGTATTTGGCTAGATTATGGGAAGCGGGAAGTTTGTCTGGTAATGGCCGCGACTCTAAGGGCTTCAAATGCCCTTTCCTGATTAGAACCCCCAAAGCTTTGGATATGGGCATGTATAGTGGATTAAAGGTTCTCTAGCCTCGGGGTGGATATCTGGCTGTTTGTGAGCTTGTACTGGACGAACCGGTGAATGGGGTTGCTATTTTTTGTGTGGTGGTGGTGACCATGCCCAC
Source organism: Camellia sinensis (assembly GCF_004153795.1). Classification (NCBI taxonomy): domain Eukaryota; kingdom Viridiplantae; phylum Streptophyta; class Magnoliopsida; order Ericales; family Theaceae; genus Camellia; species Camellia sinensis. The sequence goes on from NW_021024516.1 coordinate 1,163,182, forward strand.
ATTGGATGTTCTGGCAGTTGCAGCATTACTCGTGCCTGCATTCGAATTGCGGGTAAACGCCCTCCTGGGCTGCTCTCTCTCGTGGTCAATCAGACCCTATTTCATGGCGTCCTCAATCTGTACCCCGATCTCGTGTAAATCTGCAAAGGTAGGGAGGGGTAAGACGATCATCTTTTGTATGAACTTGGGTTGGAGGTTGTGCACAACCATCCGTATCTGATCCTTGTCAATCGGCCTGATGGTCATTATAGAAGCTTTGGCCCTCTAGCGGGTTACAAAGTTAGAGAAGCTCTCTTTCGGCTCCTGCCTTGTTGTTTCGAGATCACGAGTTGTGATTTCGATTTGCGTGTTGTAGGAATATTGAGCTACGAAGGCCTTAGCCATTTCTTCCCAACTTCTCTTGGTAGAATCTTCCAACTTCGCATACTAGATAGCGGCGACACCCGACAGGGTCTGGCCGAAGAGGGAAAGCTTTTGCAGTCTGGAGAGGCCCATTGGCCTTAGAATATCCGAGAACAAACTCAGATGTAGCATGGGGTCCCCAGAACCGTCAAAATAGTCTATATGCGGCATCTTGAACTGGTCTGGCAACGTCACCGCTAAGTCGGTGTATCCATCCTCTATGTCCGGAATGAAATTGACCCCTTCGGCCTGTTTGAACAACTTCTCAAGCTTACTCATCTTCGGAGCGGTCGGGTCCATCTCAGATTCAAACGGTGTATCTGTGGAGAAGGCCGGTGTCTTTGAAATCTACGGTAGAACTGGTGGCGGCACTGGCCCCGTTGGGGCATCCGTATCTTTCTGGACGTTTACAGTATCCCCAAGTATCGGAACTTTAGGTAGGGGTGGGGTTGGATGCGAAGCAGATGCTCTGGCTTGTTGTGGTTGTTGCTGCTGTTGAAGCTTGGCGATTAGTTCTGCCTGTTGTGCCACAACCTCTGTCTGACGTGCAGCATGGCTTGCATAGTCTCTTAGAGCTGACATATCATGTCCTCCATACTTGCCATAAGGTGCCGATCTAACTGAACAACAGGGGTATCTCTCTCTGCGGTAGACACAGAAGCCTCAGCTTGACTACTCACTGGTGGGGTAGATAAGGACCGCTGATCTGATAACTGTTGTACTGCTGAACTGTGCCTAACTAACTTCCGTCTACTAACCGGGGGTAATGAAAGGAACAATGGTTGTCTGTCTATCAGATCCTCGGATCAATGAAGTCTTCGACCTCTAACCTAGAGTACTTGGGGAATATCTGCATGGTCGGAAGCAATTATGCTAAACTACCTTGCAAAAAGACAAATAAAACATAATAAGGAAACAAACAACCAGAAAAACGGACAACATAACGGCTTAAATAAAAGACAACACATAGTTGGCATTTGTAAGCTGAACACACTATTCTCAATACTGATCCCTGTTCCCAAATCACTACCTTAGATCTGATACCCTCAGGTAAAACTGATTTCCCCAAATACTGATGCCCAGAGACTTGATACCCAGACTTGCAAACTGATACATGCATTCCTGTAGAGACGCACTCTAAAAGCACATAGCAAGCAAGTGAGAGCCAAAACACCCCTATGGAGGGGTAGGGTTTCCCTGTCCTATCTTGTCAGGGGATAGGGTTTCACTACGCACACAGCGGTTTCAAACAACCTACAATCGGGTAAGCAACCTTTCCTAGTTTAGAATGGTCACTACGGATTCCAATATGCACTAGGTCGAATGGTCAAAAAGGGTGTCTCGGTAAAAATCAAGGTTTGTGTTCCCATCGTGGCAGAGCCTGTAACCGATCTGCCTTATGGCACGCAGCCTTTGGCAAACCGCTCAGGAATAGTAGATGGCAAACACGGTGTCCTAGGTGCACCAATGCAAATGCAATGCAAAGAAACACATAGGTGTAGACAAAACAAGATATCGTGAATTCAAGTCAAGTTCTCTAAATCCCCAACAGAGTCGCCAGAAACTGTAGACCGCCCGGAACTCGCTCCACGCGCCCCCCTTTCGGAGAGGATGCGAATTGGGTTCTAGCTACTATAGTTCGGACTCCCATCACGGTTCTTAATCTAATCTCACAAAGTGCAATGTAAGACTGATAAATCACCAAAGAGTCCAAATCCGGCAATTGGTTTTGAAAAATCAATTTTGAATCAAAAAGTGCCAAACACGGACTGCTTCGCCAGATTTCAGAGCCGCCACCTAAATATTTTGTTTTGGAAAATTTAGGAAACCCTGACACATGCCTAAGGCCACATGTCTGTCATCACCAAAGTTGCCTCGGCTCGGGGACTTGGGTACGAGAGGGGAAGGTCCTGAAATAAGCACCCCCGCTCACCCAATCAAAGGATCAGCCTCTACTAACATGATATATTGTTTTTGAAAACATATGCGTTTTTATTCCAGTTTATTAGCTAACCTTACTATGTGATGCGCACAGCATACAAGTATAGACTCAATCACGCGGATTGGAACAAAACAACTCATGTTTGTTTGTGAAAATGGTTTGAAAATGCTACTCGCAAGTAGGCTAAGTCGTGGATTTTCCACCCTCAAGTGGGCTTAGAAAACAACATGATTTTGCCACCCTTAAGTGGGCTTAAAACGCACATTTCGATGAATTGTTCCAATCCAAGCAATCAAACCTTCACCTACAGGCATTCAAGTAGTTAAACACTTAAGCAGTTAGCCGCATGGCAAGCATGCTATCATGGCAACATTTACACATATGCAAGATGCTAAAGCATAAATGCTCACCGAGTACTCCGAGCCAAAATAGAAGCTAGTTAGTAATCAATGCATGATCCTAGTTATGTTAACAATGCCAAATGCAACACATGCGAAATGCAAAGAAGATAGACTCGACTATTCTAGAATGGCATATGAAAGGCAACAATTTGATACATGTATTCAAATAGGAATTGAAATACAATGCGGTTTGTATGATGCACCGAGCCCGGGGCATGCAAGACAGATGAATGGATGCATGAATGCAAGCATAAGGATGCTAATTGAAGCATGCCCTAAAACTAACCATCGAAAGCGGTTAAGTAAAAGGGAGAAAAACATCGGGTTGGAAGACATGTATCACACGCGTGCACGCTTATTACAATATTTGATCTCTCGACGGAGGGTCTGAATGAATAAGCTAAGCTAGATATGCTAAGCTAATCGAATAATCTAATAATCTAATTAGACTAATTATTACAAAACAAAATTGAATAACTAGCTACAACTAATTATTACAAAACTTTAACTAATCAAATGAATTAATTAAATTACAAATTCATGCTAAGCATTAAAGTGTGAACTAGGCTGCCTCAGCTCTGCCTTGAAAAAGTTGAAGATCCATGCTGGATTCCCGTCCCGAAAAGCTCTCCAAATGCTCTTTAGAGGCTCTGCCTGTAGGGTGTCCTCGAGAACTAGCTGTTGGATCTCACCAAAACAGTGCTGCGGAGTGCACCAGTGGCCTGCCGGCCATGAGAAGCTGCTGCCGACCCCCCTGTTGACCAAATATGCACACTGCCGATCAAGGATGAAGGGCTGCTGGCCAGAAATAAAAGGGTGCCAGCCACAAATGTGCTGGGACACCAAGCTGCAGTAGAGCACAAAATAGAGAAAATAGAGGGTCTGCCACGGGTATGTACGCACTATGCCACTCCATATCACTTCAAAACATCAATGGAGGGGGCATCATTGGATCCAAGACCATCAATGACGCATCTCGATGCATGATGGCCAAAGATCCAACATGTGCAAATTCAATAAATGCATGACAAACAAGACACCAAGACCATCTCCTTATCATGAGAAATCAAAGGCAATGGAGACTATGGGAGATCGGCCCGTTTCATCACTTCAAGTATGAAATGAGCTAATCCACCTTGTGTTCAAACACGACACCGAGTTGAACACAATGCAATGCACACAAACAACATGACTTGCAAAACTCTCAATGCTAATCTTGATATGTTAAAATGGCATGCAAGACTCTATCATGCAAACACTCATGCACAACATGTTAATGGGCCAAGAACACCAAGGCTAGTGAAGAGGATAACACTATAAACATGCATCACAATGCTTAAACATCCAAACCAGATCAAAACAGAGTTACATCATACCCAAAACAGTGGCAAAACATGCTGAAATGGAGACTTAAAGGACTAGACAAACATGCATACATGTTAATCCAAGATTAAGGCACAAGACACAACTCTCCGAAGGCATTGAAGGAGTGAAACATGGAGTACAATGGCATATGTTCCAGCACTGAAATGTCATGCTAAATGACTTAAAATCATGCAAACAACCCATGTCATGCATGTTGCAATGCTTAAGCATCAAAGCTAGTGAAGTGTATTACACTAGAGGCATGCAAGACAATGCTCAAATGGCCAAACCAGCCCCAAACAGGCCTTATGCAGGCCAAAACAGTAGGCAAAATGGACTGAGATGATGGCTTGAAAGGCAAGAAAATGAGGCTCATGCAATGGCTCCCAAATAAGGTATAAGGGTACAACTCTCAAGAGCACTTAAAGAGTGAAAAACATAGAAGTGTAACAACACTATATGCTCTGAAATATCATTCCAAATGATGCCAAAACATGCAAATACCTCAAGTCAAGCATGCAAGATACCTCAAAACGCAAAGTTAGTCAAAGCTATTGCACTACAAGCATGCATAACAAGCATCATTCGAGCAAGAAGCCTCAAAACAAAGCTAAAACATGTTAAAACATGAGTGAAAACTTGCTGGAGTGGAGCCAAAACATGCTAGAATAATGGGCCAAAACACCAAGTATACTAGGCTAGTGAGCAAGATTTACACTACAAGTGTAAGAAGAAAATGAGGGATGCTCTAACCCACCAAAAAAAGAGTTGTATCATGCCAAAATAATACCAAAAACATGCTGAGATAGAACCAAAATAGGCTAGCATGATGGATCATGGCATTGAATACACAAGGCTAAATGGTAAATTTATACTACAAGTGTAAAAAGCATACATGAGATGACCAAACCAGCCATGAACATAGTTATATCAGACCTAAAAACTAACAAAAACATACTCATACTAAGCCTCAACAGGATACAAATACATGATCATTTGATAGGCTAATAACACAAACAAACAAGACAAGAAGAGGGGGGGACCACCCCCCCATTTGAGACCTCAAAACCACATCTCTACCACTGAAAATCCATTGGATTTCAGTGGCTAAAAGGCTAAACCAAGATGAGCTCAAAGGCTTTAAGAGATGGCTCAAAACAAGGCCAAACAAGATACCCAAGAGGGTAGAACACCCTCAATACTAGAGAGGCCTTAAACAATCATCATAAGCATTAAAATACAGGAATTTTTTCAGTTGAAAGCAAGGCCTAAAACAATATGCAAGGATGGCCAATATGGTATACAAATAGAGGCTTAAAACGGGAATATACACACCCTTGAAGCACAACTTCGAAACCAGCAACTTCTGAGGCAAAAACCAATTTTTAGAGCTCAAATAACACTCCCAAGAACCTCAGCTCAAAGATGGTGGTGTGTTACTAGGTGTTGTGATGCAAAAGTGAAAAGAAATTACACTTTAAGGCATAAACTAACACAATATAGAGAGAGAGAGTGAGGAATATATATATATATATATAGATCTATTGTCTCTAAAGTTGCCAAACCCCGATAAAAGAGGGGGGGAGCCTCCCCTTATATAGAAGCATGCAATGCAAAGCTTGTTAAAAAAGCTTGCAATGGGCTTCATCCCTCCATACACGTGTATGGAGGAGGGCTTAGTGAAAACCAGCTGGCTCAAAAGATCTAGCACAAAATCTGCTGAGACAAGGTGTTCTGCTGGCCATCAGTGGTGGCCCGCAGTGCCTCATTGATGGCTGGCAGGCTTCATTAATGGCAGGCAGGGACAAATCCATGGCCGGCATGGCCAAAAGGTGGTCGGCAGTTCCTCACAAGAAGCATGCTGAAAGGACCAACACATGGTCTAAAAATGAGACAAAAAGAATACAGGGTTTGGAAAACTCAAACATGTGACATTTTGTCGCGAAATTCGGATACTCAACAAGCAATCGAACTTGTCATTGGATGTACCTGCAAGCATATCCAAGTCTTAAGGATGGTCCAAAATGGGGTGTCTACATGGAGAAGAGCTGAAAATCCACCAGTGACGAAAACGCGATTTGCTCAGATTAAATCGAAGCCCTCAGAACCCTCTGCATTTTGATCTATAGGACTAGGGGTAGAAAATGGGTGTAACTAGATAAAACCCAAGCTTTTAGGTCCAGGTAACCCTAAAAATGGCAAAAAGGGAGAGAAGAGAGAGAAAGAGAGGGAGAGAAAAGAAAAAAGTGACTTTTTGAGTGTGTTGCAGCCTTATATAGACACACAATTCGCTCGAGTGCAAGAAGTGACGCTAGAGCGTCCAGACACAAAAGTGTGACCGCTCTCGAGCACAAGAAGTGCTGCTCGAGTGTAGAATAGAAACTCTCAACCAAAACACCCCTATGGAGGGGTAGGGTTTCCCTGTCCTATCTTGTTAGGAGATAGGGTTTCACTACGCACACAGCGGTTTCAAACAACCTACAATCGGGTAAGCAACCTTTCCTAGTTTGGAATAGTCACTACGGATTCCAATATGCACTAGGTCGAATGGTCAAAAAGGGTGTCTCGGTAAAAACCAAGGTTTGTGTTCCCATCGTGGCAGAGCCCGTAACCGATCTGCCTTATGGCACGCAGCCTTTGGCAAACCGCTTAGGAATAGTAGATGGCAAACATGGTGTCCTAGGTGCACCAATGCAAATGTAATGCAAAGAAACACATAGGTATAGACAAAACAAGATATCGTGAATTCGAGTCAAGTTCTCTAAATCCCTAACAGAGTCGCCAGAAACTATAGACCGCCCGGAACTCGCTCCGCGAGCCCCCCTTTCGGAGAGAATGTGAATTGGGTTCTAGCTACTATAGTTCGGACTCCCATCACGGTTCTTAATCTAATCTCACAAAGTGCAATGTAAGACTGATAAATCACCAAAGAGTCCAAATCCGACAATTGGTTTTGAAAAGTCAATTTTGAATCAAAAAGCGCCAAACACGAACTGCTTCGCTAGATTTCAGAGTCGCCACCTAAATATTTTGTTTTGGAAAATTTAGGAAACCCTGACACGTGCCTAAGGCCACATGTCCGTCATCACCAAAGTTGCCTCGGCTCGGGAACTTGGGTACGAGAGGGGAAGGTCCTGAAATGAGCACCCCCGCTCACCCGATCAAAGGATCAGCCTCTACTAACATGATATGTTGTTTTTGAAAACATATGCGTTCTTATTCCAGTTTATTAGCTAACCTTACTATGTGATGCGCACAGCATACAAGTATAGACTCAATCACGCGGATTGGAACAAAACAACTCATGTTTGTTTGTGAAAATGGTTTGAAAATGCTACTCGCAAGTAGGCTAAGTCGTGGATTTTCCACCCTCAAGTGGGCTTAGAAAATAACATGATTTTGTCACCCTCAAGTGGGCTTAAAACGCACATTTCGATGAATTGTTCCAATCCAAGCAATCAAACCTTTACCCACAGGCATTCAAGCAGTTAAACAGTTAAGCAGTTAGCCACATGGCAAGCATGCTATCATGACAACATTTACACATATGCAAGATGCTAAAGCATAAATGCTCACCGAGTACTCCGAGCCAAAATAGAAGCTAGTTAGTGATCAATGCATGATCCTAGTTATGTCAACAATGCCAAATGCAACACACGCGAAATGCAACGAAGATAGGCTCGACTATTCTAGAATGGCATATGAAATGCAACAATTTGATACATGTATTCAAATAGGAATTGAAATACAATGTGGTTTGTATGATGCACCGAGCCCGGGGCATGCAAGACAGATGAATGGATGGATGAATGCAAGCATAAGGATGCTAATTGAAACATGCCCTAAAACTAACCATCGAAAGCAGTTAAGTAAAAGGGAGAAAGTCGTCGGGTTGGAAGACATGTATCACACACATGCATGCTTATTACAATATTTGATCTCTCGACGGAGGGTCCGAATGAATAAGTTAAGCTAAATATGCTAAGCTAATCGAATAATCTAATAATCTAATTAGACTAATTATTACAAAACAAAATTGAATAACTAGCTACAACTAATTATTACAAAACTTTAACTAATCAAATGAATTAATTAAATTACAAATTCATGCTAAGCATTAAAGTGTGAACTAGGCTGCCTCAGCTCTGCCTTGAAAAAGTTGAAGATCCATGCTGGATTCCCGTCCCGAAAAGCTCTCCAAATGCTCTTTAGAGGCTCTGCCTGCAGGGTGTCCTTGAGAACTACCTGCTGGATCTCACCAAAACAGTGCTGCGGAGTGCACCAGTGGCCTGCCGGCCATGAGAAGCTACTGCCGACCCCCCTGTTGACCAAATATGCACACTGCCGATCAAGGATGAAGGGCTGCCGGCCAGAAATAAAAGGGTGCCAGCCACTGATGTGCTGGGACACCAAGCTGCATCAGAGCACAAAATAGAGAAAATGGAGGGTCTGCCACGGGTATGTACGCACTATGCCACTCCATATCATTTCAAAACATCAATGGAGGGGGCATCATTGGATCCAAGACCATCAATGACGCATCTCGATGCATGATGGCCAAAGATCCAACATGTGCAAATTCAATAAATGCATGACAAACAAGACACCAAGACCATCTCCTTATCATGAGAAATCAAAGGCAATGGAGACTAAGGGAGATCGGCCCGTTTCATCACTTCAAGTATGAAATGAGCTAATCCACCTTGTGTTCAAACACGACACCGGGTTGAACACAATGCAATGCACACAAACAACATGACTTGCAAAACTCTCAATGCTAATCTTGACATGTTAAAATGGCATGCAAGACTCTATCATGCAAACACTCATGCACAACATGTTAATGGGCCAAGAACACCAAGGCTAGTGAAGAGGATAACACTATAAACATGCATCACAATGCTTAAACATCCAAACCAGATCAAAACAGAGTTACATCATACCCAAAACAGTGGCAAAACATGCTGAAATGGAGACTTAAAGGACTAGACAAACATGCATACATGTTAATCCAAGATTAAGGCACAAGACACAACTCTCCAAAGGCATTGAAAGAGTGAAACATGGAGTACAATGGCATATGTTCCAGCACTGAAATGCCATGCTAAATGACTTAAAATCATGCAAACAACCCATGTCATGCATGTTGCAGGGCTTAAGCATCAAAGCTAGCGAAGTGTATTACAATAGAGGCATGCAAGACAATGCTCAAATGGCCAAACCAACCCCAAACAGGCCTTATGCAGGCCAAAACAGTAGCCAAAATGGACTGCGATGATGGCTTGAAAGGCAAGAAAATGAGGCTCATGCAATGGCTCCCAAATAAGGTATAAGGGTATAACTCTCAAGAGCACTTAAAGAGTGATAAACATGGAAGTGTAACAACACTATATGCTCTGAAATATCATTCCAAATGATGCCAAAACATGCAAATATCTCAAGTCAAGCATGCAAGATACCTCAAAACGCAAAGCTAGTCAAAGCTATTGCACTACAAGCATGCATAACAAGCATCATTCGAGCAAGAAGCCTCAAAACAGAGCTAAAACATGTTAAAACATGAGTGAAAACTTGCTGGAGTGGAGCCAAAACATGCTAGAATAATGGGCCAAAACACCAAGTATACTAGGCTAGTGAGCAAGATTTACACTACAAGTGTAAGAAGAAAATGAGGGATGCTCTAACCAACCAAAAAAAGAGTTGTATCATGCCAAAATAACACCGAAAACATGCTGAGATAGAACCAAAATAGGCTAGCATGATGGATCATGGCATTGAATACACAAGGCTAAATGGTAAATTTATACTACAAGTGTAAAAAGCATACATGAGATGACCAAACCAGCCATGAACAAAGTTATATCAGACCTAAAAACTCACAAAAACATACTCACACTACGCCTCAAGAGGATAGAGATACATGCTCATTTGATGGGCCAATAACACAAACAAACAAGACAAGAAGATGAGGGGGGGACCACCCCCTCATTTGATACCTCAAAACCACATCTCTACCACTGAAAATCCATTGGATTTCAGTGGCTAAAAGGCTAAACCAAGATGAGCTCAAAGGCTTTAAGAGATGGCTCAAAACAAGGCCAAACAAGATACGCAAGAGGGTAGAACACCCTTAATACCAAAGAGGCCTTAAACAACCATTATAAGCATTAAAATACAGGAATTTTTTTAGTTGAAAGCAAGGCCTAAAACAATATGCAAGGATGGCCAATATGGTATACAAATAGAGGCTTAAAACGGGAATATACACACCCTTGAAGCACAACTTTGAAACTAGCAAGTTCTGAGGCAAAAACCAATTTTTAGAGCTCAAATAACACTCCCAAGAACCTCAGCTCAAAGATGGTGGTGTGTTACTAGGTGTTGTAATGCAAAAGTGAAGAGAAATTACACTTTAAGGCACAAACTAACACAATATAGAGAGAGAGAGTGAGGAACATATATATATAGAGAGAGATCTATTGTCTCTAAAGTTGCTGAACCCCTGTAAAGAGGGGGGGGGGAGCCTCCCTTTATATAGAAGCATACAATGCAAAGCTTGTTAAACAAGCTTGGAATGGGCTTCACTTCATCCCTCCATACACGTGTATGGAGGAGGGCTTAGTGAAAACCAGCTGGCTCAAAAGATCTAGCACAAAATCTGCTGAGACAAGGTGTTCTGCTGGCCATCAGTGGTGGCCAGCAGTGCCTCATTGATGGCCGGCAGGCTTCATTAATTGCAGGCACGGACAAATCCATGGCCGGCATGGCCAAAAGGTGGTCGGCAGTTCCTCGCAAGAAGCATGCTGAAAGGACCAACACATGGTCCAAAAATGAGACAAAAAGAATACAGGGTTTGGAAAACTCAAACATGTGACATTTTGCCGCGAAATTCGGATACTCGACAAGCAATCGAACTTGTCATTGGATGTACTTGCAAGCATATCCAAGTCTTAAGGACGGTCAAAAATGGGGTGTCTACATGGAGAAGAGCTGAAAATCCACCGGTGACGAAAATGCGATTTGCTTAGATTAAATCGAAGCCCTCGGAACCCTCTGTATTTTGATCTATAGGACTAGGGATAGAAAATGGGTGTAACTAGATAAAACCCAAGATTTTAGGTCCAGGTAACCCTAAAAATGGCAAAAAGGAAGAGAAGAGAGAGAGAGAGGGAGAGAAAAGAAAAAAGTGATTTTTTCAGTGTGCTGCAGCTTTATATAGACACACAATTCGCTCGAGCGCAAGAAGTGACGCTGGAGCGTCCAGACACAAAAGTGTGACAGCTCTCGAGCACAAGAAGTGCTGCTCGAGTGTAGAATAGAAACTCTCAATAGTTTTACAGGCAAGTGACTACTGCTCGAGCACAAGAAGTACCGCTCGAGTGCAAAAATGGCCACTCAAGCGAAAAATGACAACTCTTAGCATCTTTGTAGACCTGGAAAAGTGCTGGAAGTTCACAATGACCACTCGAGCACAAGAAATGCCGCTCGAGTGTAGAAGAAAAATTCTAGGCAACAACAGTTTGAGAAACAAGTCACCAACCTGTTTCCAACGTAACCAAGACACCCCAATAACCAAACCCAATGAACAATGAGTAGAGGCAAGACATGAACAACCAAAAAGGCAATGGAACCAGGATCCAAAACATCCACGGGTCAAATTCAAACCAGGGTCGCTATACAAAAACATGATATACTAGCATGACATAAGTGTAATTTCACTTCAAACATGCCAATCTTGTTTCAACTTAGATTCATGGTCTCATCTTTTTCACATTCATAAATTACATAAACAAGTTCAATATACATACAAACATGGTAAATCTTCAAACATATCTTGGTTGTATGAACCATCTAGGGTTTATTTCATGGATCAATCACAAGAATGAACTCATATCAAACAAAGATGAAGAGATTAGGGTTTAATCTCACACATTAAGCTCTAGTCATTATATAACTCAAAACCTTAGCTCCACCCTCCCAATTACTTCTTGATTCCTTGACAAGGATGAGTTAGAGACAAAGATCATAAGTAAATTTCCATACCTTAGCTTCAATCTAGGGTTTGCCCTTTGAAACTCTAGCAAAATCCTAGCTTCTTCTCTTCCTCTCTCTCTCTAACCCACTCTCTAGCAATCTCAACAAGAATGAAGAACACAAGACGACTAGAGATATATAATTTAGGCTAATTAAACATTACGAATCGTAGTTTTTCAAAATTTCACTGTAAGCTCTATAGATATTCCTACGTTCAACAGATATTATTCCAAATTCACATATTCAAACTTGCAAATTCATATCAAACACATAATCACACGTATAATTAAGCATAGTACAGGTTGGGTTATCACAGTCTTCCCTCCTTTAGGGAGTTTGGTCCTCCAAACTTGTTTACCTCAAGTTAAGAACAATTCTGGTTTCTTCTTCCCGTTTCCAAGTGGCTTCATTTCCATGATGTTCCCTCCATTCAACTTTTATGATTGGGATAGTCATGTTCCTTAGTTGCTTGACTTGTCGATCAAGGATTTTGATAGGTTTTTCCACGTAAACCATATCGTCATCTAGCACAATCTGATGATAGTTAATAATATGAGAAGGGCCCTAAAGGTAGCGTCGCAACATTGACATGTAGAACACATTGTGCACTTGTTCCATGCCCGGCGATAAAACAATCCGCTAGGAAACCAGACCCAATCTTTCTAAAATCTGAAATGGCCCTATGTACCGAGGTGACAATTTTTCTTTCTTCCCAAACCTTGTGTGCCCTTTCATTGGGGTGACTTTGACGAAAACATAATCCCCAACTTCAAATTCCAAGTCTCTCATTCTTTGATCTGCATAGCTTTTTTGTCATCTTTGAGTAGTTTTCAATCTCTATTGGATGATCTGAATCTTTTCCATAGCAACTTGTACAATTTCAGGCCCAATCAAAGACCCATCTCCAACCTCGATCCAACACACCAGAGTTTGACATTTTCTCCCATACAAACCTTCATATGGTGCCATTCCAATACTGGGGTGGAAACTGTTGTTATATGCAACTTCCACCAAAGGTAAATGAGTTTCCCAGCTTTTACAGAAATCCAAAACACACATCCGGAGCATGTCCTCCAACGTTTGTATAGTTCTTTCAGATTGTCCATCGGTTTGTGGATGAAATACAGTACTAAACCTCAACTCCATCCCCAATGCTTTTTGTAAGCTTTGCCAAAATCTTGACACAAGCTTAGAATCTCTATCCAACACAATAGAAATCGGAACACCGTGCAATCGAATAATCTCAGTAGTGTACACAGTAGCAAGTCTATCAGCATTATAAGTAGTCTTTACAAACAAAAGGTGAGCAAACTTAGTCAATCTATCCACAATAACCCATATAGAGTCCATACCTCGATGTGTTCAGGGTAAACCCACAATAGAATCCATAATTATATGCTCCCACTTCCATTCCGAAATAGAGAGAGGTTAAAGTAACCCTGCCGGTCTTTGGTGCTCTGCTTTCAGTTACTGACATTGAAGGTATCTTGAAATGAACTTCGCAATTTCTCTCTTCATTTGGGCCACCAAAAAGCTTGCTTGAGATCTTGGTATATTTTGGTATTGTTTGGATGCACAGCAAATCTGGACTTGTGAGCTTCTTCCAAGGCTCTTTATTTAATTTCGGGGATGTTAGGAACACGCAATCTTCCCTTGAATTTCAACACTTGAGCTTCCAAAGAGAATCCCAATATTGACTTTGTTTCCATCTCATCATATACTTTCTTGAGAAATTCATCCTCGAATTACCTTTGTTTAATTTCCCCAATAATAGCCAGTTGTGCTGCCATTGCGGCTAACATTCCACCCCGTTCATGTAGCACAATTTCCACTTCCATTCTTTCCAAGTCAAGTAATAGCTCATTCAGCTCCGTAAAAAAACATGCTAAATTCCTCGTTGACTTTCTAGTAAGAGCATCCGCTACCATGTTGGCTTTGCCAAGATGATAATGAGTTTGCAAGTCATAATCTTTGATGAGTTCTAACTACCGTCTTTTGCTGCATATTAAACTCCTTTTGAGTAAAGAAATATTTGAGGATCTTGTGATTGGTGTAGACTTCACATGTTGCTCCATAAAGATAATGCCCGCTATATCTTTAATGCAAATACCACAACAGCTAATTCCAAATCATGAGTAGGGTAATTCTTTTCATTTAGCTTTAATTGTCGAGATGCATACAGAATTACCCTTCCATTCTGCATAAGTACACATCCCAAATCCTTATGAGAAGTATCACTATAAATAACAAACCCTTCTGTACCTGATGGTAAGGCGGGGATCGGTGCTATTGTGAGCCTTATCTTTAATTCTTGGAAGGCGGACTCCCTCTGTTCTGTCCACTTGAGTGGAACACCTTTTTGAGTCAATTGGATAAGCAGCACTGTAATCTTGGAGAAATCTTTAACAAATCTTCGGTAGTAACTTGCCAAACCCATCAAACTGCGTACTTCTGTAACATTGGTAGGAAACGGCCAATTCACAATAGCTTTTATCTTTTACGGATCGATAGATACACCATCCTTGTTAATTACATGCCCCCAAAACACAACTTCATTCAACAAAAATTCACATTTCTTCAATTTAGCATATAACTTCATGTCCCTCAGTGTTTGAAGAATTAATCTCAAGTGCTTTTCATGTTCCTCTACTATTCGAATAAATAAGAATGTCATCAATGAATACCGCCACAAACTCATCCAAAGACGGGGTTGAAAACTTGATTCATTAAATCTATAAAAGCTGCCGGTGCATTTGTAACCCCAAATGACATGACTAAAAATTCATAATGGTTGTACCCAGTTCGAAAGGTAGTCTTCTCAACATCCTCTGCTTTGACTTTCAATTGATGGTACCTGGATCTCAAGTCAATTTTTGAAAACACTTGTGCCCGCTGTAATTGGTCAAATAAATCATCAATCCATGGTAGAGGATATTTATTCTTCACCGTTACCTTATTAAGTTCTCGGTAATCAACACACAACCGAATGGTCCCATCATTTTTCTTCACAAACAAAATGGGTGTGCCCCATGGCGATGTACTTGATCGAATGAACCTTTTGTGAAGCAATTCTTACAACTGTATTTTCAATTCGTTAATTTCTATCGTAGACATTTTGTACAGAGCCTTAGAAATCGGTTGAGTACCTGGTACAATATCAATGACAAATTCAATCTCACGGTCTATTAAGTCTCTTGGCAATTCTTCGAGAAATACATACGAAAACTCACTAACAATCTGAATATTTTCAATACCCACCTCGGTTGTCTCTACATGCAAAATGCTACACAAATAACCCCTACAACCTTTCTGAAGTAGTTTGCTAGCTTTCGTAGCCAATATCAAATATGGTGGAGGGACTACCCCATGTCCCACAAAAGTAAACTCATCTTGACTCGGTGGGTGAAAAACAACTTGCTTAGACACACAATCGATGGTTGCATGATACTTAGCTAACCAATCTATCCTCGAAATTATATCAAAGTGTACCATATCAAGAGGCATCAAATTAGCAAATAGTGGAATATCTTTAAGTAAAAGCTCACATGCAGGATACATAGAAGCACATAACATATAGTCCCCAGATGGGAGAGACATGCACAACACATAAATCAAGGGTTCCATAGATCTATTCAAATTAGGAGCAAATGTTTTCAAAACAAAGAAATGAGTGGAACCTGAATCAAGTAGCACATAAGCAGGTTGGCCATTGATGGAAAGCGTACCTAAAACTACAACATCTGAATTTTGAACATCGCCCAGAACAAGAGCAAAGACTCTTCCTTGCCTAACATTGTCTCTATAAGTAGTAGGCCTTGCTAGAGTCTTTGTTGCAGGAGTGGAACCGGCTAAAGTAGTAGTTGGCCTATTCCCTATTTGTTACCCAAACATAGGACAATCTCTCATCATATGTCCCATCTTCCCACACTCAAAGCAAGCTCCTATTGCGCGATGGCAAACCCCTCAATGTTTCTTCCTACACTCCGGGCAAGTTGGTGGTGAATCACAGTTAGACCCCACAGTGTTGGAAGTTTCCAAATTTTGCTTCTTATTTTGTGAGGACGCCAACCCTTTGTGCACACTAGAGCCTTGCCTTTTGCCCTTCTAATTTGAGTACTGGCTGCGGTTGGCTTGGTTACCTTCCGCTATGATGGCCCTATCCAATACATCCACATATTTCTGTACCTTCAACACATTAATCTTCTTAAGAATGGAGTGTCAGAGGCCTCCCTGAAATTTCCTCACCTTTTTGTAGTTCGTATCGACCAGATGTTGTGCGAAACAGGCTAGTTTAGTAAACTGTGCCTCATACTCTGCTACGGTTTGTTCCCTTACTTCAAGTTTTCAAACTTCGACACCTTCCTGTCTCTGTGGGAAGTACTTTTCATAGAAAATCTCCAAGAATTGAGCCCAATTCATTCCTTGATGTTCCTTTCAGATAAGCATCCACCAACGGTGTGCCTCATCTTCCAGTATAAAAGTAGCAAGCAAAATCTTCTGTCCCTTCATACATGGAAAGACTTCAAACAATTTCTCTATGCCAAGCACCCATGCCTCTGCCTTCAATGGATCGATTCCCCCTTTGAACAATGATGGTTTCACCTTCTTAAATTCCTTTGTGAGAGCAATAGTTTGGTCGTCAGCTTGGTGGTCTTGTACTACAGGTGGTGGCATCGGCATTGGTGGCGGTGGTGGTGGTTGTTGTTGTTGTTGTTGTTGTTGTTATTGTCTAAAAGCCTCAGCCATGTCCATAATCATTGCCTCCATCCTATCAAGTCGTGCGGAGGTTGAATCCTTCCCATCTTCCTGTCACGACCCCAAACCGCCCCTAGTAGTTTGGTGCCGTGATGGCCAGTAATCCGTAATTACCGAAGGCCAACTTCCAAAATTCACACACAATCAGAGTATATATATAAGGGGCTCACAAATGCGGAAGTATTAATTCAAAATACAAGTGGTCCATAAGAGCAGTGCATAAGTCAAATGAATTGGCATACATCTTTTCATAGCTTTACAACTTGGATACAAATAGAAATGAAGTATAAAATACATGTTACATCTTGATAAAAGGCTCCTCAAGCCGACAGGTTCAAAATACATAAGTTTCGAAAATTGCCGACGTAAACAAAAACACTTGAGCTACAAAACATGGAACATAATCTTCAGGATTGCCGACATCCTTACAGCCGACATAACATGCATACAGAACACACATCTCGGCGTAGCCGACTTCTTACTCAATACCTACATATATACATAGGGAGGGTGAGCTTGGATACTCGGAGAATGGTATAAGTAATAAATGGGTTAAATGAATGATTCCCGAAGTCTTTTCAAAACAATACATATTATATCTTTGTCAAACCATACTTATCATAGCTTGTACAAAACATGAGATAAATCTTGTTCATCAAACTTGATCTTACAAAACTTGCTTACTTAACATACGTCAAATCTTATAACATAACCTCGGCATAACCTTGGCCCTTCAAAACTTACTTACTTACTTACAAGACCCATGCGGTAAACCGCCAGTGGCAAAACAAGACCAAATAAGAAGGCTCGTAGCCCTTTAACACTTGGGTGCTGCGCAAGTTTAGAGTCCTCCAGCACAAGGGACCTATGTTACAAGAGCCCGTAGCCCATTAACACTTGGGTGCTGCTCAAATTTAGAGTCCTCCAGCGCAAGGGACCTATGTTACAAGAGCCCGTAGCCCTTTAACACTAATCAAGACCAAGCAAGAGCCCGTAGCCCTTTAACACTTGGGTGCTGCTCAAGTTTAGAGTCCTCCAGCACAAGGGACCTATGTTACAAGAGCCCGTAGCTCTTTAACACTTGGTGAATGTCGTCAAAACAAAGCTTACTTGATACATTGCCATTCAAAACAAAGCTTATACTTGACTCATAAAATAGGGATATCATTCATGCTTAACAAATTCTTTTATCAAAACAAGGCAAAGCTTTATCAAAACCTTAAAAACATAGCTTTATTAAAAATACCACTCACATACTTCTTGGGACGTCGGGATCAAGGCAAAGGTCCAAGTCCTACAACATATGGCAAGCATACTGAACATACTTCTCAAAACAAGCCTCACATGCATGCAAATGATCTCGGGAAAACATGCTGGAAGTCAAAACACTATTTTACATGTCAGGAAGACATGTTGGGTACCAACCAGGTCTTTGCCGACGTCCCACACCTCCTAGCCGAGGTATGGCTTCCTAGGCTTCGGCATGCGGCTGCACGCCGAGGTGCGCACAAGACAAACTGAAAGTGTAAGTGATCATGCAAAGGAAGGCCAAGGTGAGATACGATGCTTGGCCTAAGTATGAGGTCTAGGTAAGAGTGATCTCGGCGACTACACTTCAGGAAGTGAGGTCTGGAGATCTGGGTTTCCACCCGTGAAGAACAGGAAGAACATGAACATGAAGATCATGAAGAACATGGATGCCAAAACCATAACTTCTTTATAACAAAAATCTGCGATTTCATGCTATGAGTTCGAAAACATGGACCTGGGTACCCATACTTGAAAATCATGCGAAAACAAACACAAAAACATGGATCTAGGCATGAGCCTTCGGATCAAAACATGACTTTTCTTGAAGAATACATGAATGCCATTTTCTCTTTCTAAAACCGAACTTCAAAGCAATGCATGGCTTACAAATCATATTCAATCATGCAATGCAATAACATGAACATAGAGAACAACAAGAGCGGATCAAGAATCTAACCTTAGAACACGGATCTAACGGTTCGATCTCTAGGGATCAAGCTTAGAAATTCACTCTCTCTCAAGAACTCTTCTCCCTCTTCTAGAGCTTCTCTCTCCTCTCCAAAACAAGTATAGGAACAAAATGATGGGTTCTCTCTCTCTATCGGCTGACTTAACTCTCAGCTCGGACACGTGGCAACGGCTGGTTGGTTCTCTTCAAAAAGGTGATAGATTGACAAGACAAGGCAATGACAAAGCGTATCTAACAAGCTACCCGGTAAGGCACTCCGGCAAGTGATGACATCGGCTAACAACAAGACTTCGGCAACTAAGGTGACAATGACCTCGGCTAGGAAGGACAACACTTGACTAAGCTGTGCCACACGTTGGCCTAGATGTGCCACACCTCGGCCTAGGTCATACCACTCCAGGACAAGGTCGCTTAGGGACAAGGGTAACATCTCGGCCTTGGTGATTCACACCTCGGCCTAGATAATGACATCTCGGCCAATATGCCAGGGCGAAAGTGGAGGTCAAACAAAGGGGTTCCAAGATACTTCTAGACTGAAGATGACCTCGGCTTGGAATGATGTAGGCTTAACGTAACCTAGGCTTGGCATAACCTCGGCTAACATAACTTAGGCTTGGCGTGACCTAGGCTTCACATCAAGGAAGGAGCAAAGCATGCGAGCAACACTTAGGCAAATCACATGAATACAAAACAAGACAAGATTCATAAATATAAACTTAACAAGACAAAGCTATATAAACGAACATGAACATGGCTACAACATGAATATGGGTTGCTACAGCAATCTAACATGGCAAAATATATACATGCATGCAACATGACTAGGACAAAAATGTGGGTTGTTACATCCTTCCCCCCTTAAAGAAGTTTGGTCCCCAAACTTCGCTTACCTCGTTCCCAAAACGCCTCCGGATGTCAAGTTCTCATCCTTGCCTGTCCCCTCTAGCCTTCATCTTGGGACAATCCTTAATACGATGACCCCTCTCACCGCATCCGAAACATGCTCCAGTCGCCCGAAGACAAACCCCAAAATGTAGCTTCTCGCAACTCGCACATGTCGGCCTGGCGCCACCTTCCTGATTTGCGTTGTTAGGACTATCCTCCTCTGTCTTCACCTCGGCATCATTTGGGTCTGCCTCTTCTTCGCGATTGTTGTAGGTCTGCCTCTTCCTCTGATCCTTCCCCGAACTTTGATTCCTGTTCAGGTTAGCTTCTGCAAGGATGGCTTTATCTAACACTCCAGCATACGTTGGCATGTCGAGTAAATTAACCTGATCTTGTATCGGCCCTCGAAGTCCACTCTCAAACTTCCTAGCTTTCATATATTCGTTGCCGACCATGTGAGGTGCATACCTGGCCAACTCAGTGAACGCACGATCATACTCTGCCACTGTTTTGCCACCCAGTGTCAACATCTGGAATTCTGTAGTCTTGCGATCTCGGACACTGATTGAAAAGTGCTTATCATAGAACAGCTCCAAAAATCTGGTCCAGGACAAGTCTGGATTACTTCCTCGGATCATCATCCACCATCTACGAGCGTCGTCTTCCAATGTGAGTGCCGCTAAGGATACCTTCTGAGCGTCAGTGCTGGGAAAAACCTCGAACAACTTCTCCATCTCGAGAACCCATGCTTCTGCCTTCATCGGCTCTATACCTCCATGGAACTTCGGCGGTTTCATCTTCTTGAATTCTCTGATCAGGGTCGATGTGTCATCTCCGTACAAAGCTAGCTGCGGAGGCACTTGTGGTACTGGTGGTGGTGGAATTGCATGCCGGCCATCTGTCTGCCCGGCCTGGGTGGAGGTGGTGCCGGTGTTCTGCTGCCTTGCTTGCCTTAACTCGTCGGCCAAACTTTCTACCAATCTTTCCAATCTGTCTATTCTGTCCTCGGATTGATTTCGGCCAACTGGGGGTCTACCTCTTCTCATGATGCTGGGGGTATGCAGGATGTGATACTTAAACAAAATGAACAAATGAACATGTATGCAAGTGAACATGATTATGCCGATGTAACAAAATGTTCATGCCGAGATGATGTACACCTTGTCAAGTAGCAAGCAATATGATGCAATCCTAAAATCATTCTAAGGGACATTCTATGCTCTTTAGGACTCAAAGTGTGTGAATATCGTACTATAAGGAACTTGTGCTCCGATACCATTCTGTCACGACCCCAAACCGCCCCTAGTAGTTTGGTGCCGTGATGTCCCGTAATCCGTAATTACCGAAGGCCAACTTCCAAAATTCACACACAATCAGAGTATATATATATAGGGGGCTCAAAAATGCGGAAGCAATAATACAAAATACAAGTGGTCCATAAGAGCAGTGCATAAGTCAAATGAATTGGCATACATCTTTTCATAGCTTTACAACTTGGATACAAATAGAAATGAAGTACAAAATACATGTTACATCTTGATAAAAGGCTCCTCAAGCCGACATGTTCAAAATACATAAGCTTCAAAAATTGTCGACGTAAACAAAAACACTTGAGCTACAAAACATGGAACATAATCTTCAGGATTGCCGACATCCTTACAGCCGACATAACATGCATATAGAACACACATCTCGGTGTAGCCGACTTCTTACTCGATACCTACATATATACATAGGGAGGGTGAGCTTGGATACTCAGTGAATGGTATAAGTAATAAAGGGGTTAAATGAATGATTCCCGAAGTCTTTTCAAAACAATACATATTATATCTTTGTCAAACCATACTTATCATAGCTTGTACAAAACATGAGATAAATCTTGTTCATCAAACTTGATCTTACAAAACTTGCTTACTTAACATACGTCAAATCTTATAACATAACCTCGGCATAACCTTGGCCCTTCAAAACTTACTTACTTACTTATAAGACCCACGCGGTAAACCGCCAGTGGCAAAACAAGACCAAGTAAGAAGGCCCGTAGCCCTTTAACACTTGGGTGCTGCGCAAGTTTAGAGTCCTCCAGCACAAGGGATCTATGTTACAAGAGCCCGTAGCCCATTAACACTTCGGTGCTGCTCAAATTTAGAGTCCTCCAGCACAAGGGACCTATGTTACAAGAGCCCGTAGCCCTTTAATACTAATCAAGACCAAGCAAGAGCCCGTAGCCCTTTAACACTTGGGTGCTGCTCAAGTTTAGAGTCCTCCAGCACAAGGGACCTATGTTACAAGAGCCCGTAGCTCTTTAACACTTGGTGAATGTCGTCAAAACAAATCTTACTTGATACATTGCCATTCAAAACAAAGCTTATACTTGATTCATAAACTAGGGATATCATTCATGCTTAACAAATACTTTTATCAAAACAAGGCAAAGCTTTATCAAAACCTTAAGAACATAGCTTTATTAAAAATACCACTCACATAGTTCTTGGGACGTCGGGATCAAGGCAAAGGTCCAAGTCCTACAACATATGGCAAGCATACTGAACATACTTCTCAAAACAAGCCTCACATGCATGCAAATGATCTCGGGAAAACATGCTGGAAGTCAAAACATTGTTTTACATGTCATGAAGACATGCTGGGTACCAACCAGGTCTTTGCCGAGGTCCCACACCTCCTAGCCGAGGTGTGGCTACCTAGGCTTCGGCATGCGGCTGCACGCCGAGGTGCGCACAAGACAAACTAAAAGTGTAAGTGATCATGCAAAGGTAGGCCAACGTGAGATACGATGCTTGGCCTAAGTGTGAGGTCTAGGTAAGAGTGATCTCGGCAACTACACTTCAGGAAGTGAGGTCTGGAGATCTGGGTTTCCACCCGTGAAGAACAGGAAGAACATGAACATGAAGATCATGAAGAACATGGATGCTAAAACCATAACTTCTTTATAACAAAAATCTGCGATTTCATGCTATGAGTTCGAAAACATGGGCCTGGGTACCCATACTTGAAAATCATGCGAAAACAAACACAAAAACATGGATCTAGGCATGAGTCTTCGGATCAAAACATGACTTTTCTTAAAGAACACATGAATGCCATTTTCTCTTTCTAAAACCGAACTTCAAAGCAATGTGTGGCTTACAAATCATATTCAATCATGCAATGCAATAACATGAACATAGAGAACAACAAGAGCGGATCAAGAATCTAACCTTAGAACACGGATCTAACGGTTCGATCTCTAGGGATCAAGCTTAGAAATCCACTCTCTCTCAAGAACTCTTCTCCCTCTTCTAGAGCTTCTCTCTCCTCTCCAAAACAAGTATAGGAACAAAGTGATGGGTTCTCTCTCTCTATCGGCTAACTTAACTCTCAGCTCGGACACGTGGCAACGGCTGGTTGGTTCTCTTCAAAAAGGTGATAGATTGACAAGACAAGGCAATGACAAAGCGTATCTAACAAGCTACCCGGTAAGGCACTCCGGCAAGTGATGACATCGGCTAACAACAAGACTTCGGCAACAAAGGTGACAATGACCTCGGCTAGGAAGGACAACACTTGAGTAAGCTGTGCCACACCTTGGCCTGGATGTGCCACACCTCGGCCTAGGTCATACCACTCCAGGACAAGGTCGCTTAGGGGCAAGGGTAACATCTCGGCCTAGATGATACACATCTCGGCCTTGGTGATTCACACCTCGGCCTAGATAATGACATCTCGGCCAATATGCCAGGGCGAAGGTGGAGGTCAAACAAAGGGGTTCCAAGATACTTCTAAACTGAAGATGACCTTGGCTTAACGTAACCTAGGCTTGGCATAACCTCGGCTAACATAACTTAGGCTTGGCGTGACCTAGGCTTCACATCAAGGAAGGAGCAAAGCATGCGAGCAACACTTAGGCAAATCACATGAATACAAAACAAGACAAGATTCATGAATGTAAACTTAACAAGACAATGCTATATAAACGAACATGAACATGGCTACAACATGAATATGGGTTGCTACAGCAATCTAACATGGCAAAATATATACATACATGCAACATGACTAGGACAAAAATGTGGGTTGTTACACTTCCGCCCCTATTCTCACCACGATCCAGAGAAACATACGTTATAACTTTCACAGATAATATGCACATAAGTCACATATACAAATACACATTTTCATGTCATACCTGATTGTGAATGCATTATGGATGCAACTTAAACCTTTTTTAGACTTCTTATTGCTTACATGGACTCGTGTGCTAGAGATTAACTCGTGTTCTAATACCACTCTGTCATGACCACAACCCACTCCTAAAGTTTAGGTCATAACCGACCAGTAATCCTAGATTACCGAAAGCCTCACACAAGCATACAAAATATTTATGCTAATGGGGCCACAAATGAAAGCATATAATAATGAGAAGTCCATTGAGTTGTGCCAATCATGAGCAAAATTATAAAGTTAACCTCAAAACATATTAATACATATTCATGCCCAAGCAAAAATATAAGTGCCATAAGAAATTTGTACATATTGATTACAACCCAAGACCATAACAGCAAAAACAAAATAAGGTCGAGGTGTGGTGTGAGTCAAAGACAAAACTCCGTCTTGGAGACATGACTCGATTGAGTAGCAAAAATAGCTCTTGAAGCTAACTCTAGGGGTGTGTTCCATGTTGCTGATCACCTACATGTGCATACATAATATTGGGTGAGTGAAACTCAACGAGTAATAATACAGTAAAGCATGTAAATATATGATCATAAGGTTCTCACAATATCCATAATCATATGATAAGAATGGCCTTAAGCCCAAGCGTATAACAAACAACCTCTGTCCCAATCATATAACAAGCAACCTTGGATCCAATCATATAGCAAGTAGCCTTGGGCCCAATCATATAACAAACGGTCTCAGACCCAATTGTATTGCACATCTCATATAATATTAATGAAGTTTCTTCATTTCGATCAATTCACAATGTCGGCACCATTCATGTGAGGCCCTTGAAAATTTTAATTTCTTAAAAGTCCCTTACTTTAAAATTATTTCCTTGAAGTCCCTCGGTTTCTTAATCAATTACAACCCTAGGATCAAAATACATGCGCCAACAAAAAAACCGCAAACCCTAATCGATTTCGAAAACTTAGAAATAATTTCTAATACTCTAATTAACTCCCTAAATATGAAATTACCACTTGAAAACCCTAGGCTTTTCTGATCTTTATCACGTTCGTCGGTTGACCACGTTTTTGTTCGAAACAAGAAATCCAAACCGAATTAGATTCTCCAACCCCAATTTAATTTAATTCTACACTAAAATAAATGTTCCAATTCATAAATTAAACCCAATGCCCTCATATTTTTCTTAAATCACATTTTGACCCCAAACTAGTACCATTACACACATATATACATGTATATACTTGTGCCTTTCTTAAATAAAAAATTTTATACACAAATATCTTCATATCTGTATATAAAATCAACAAAAATCTCCCCAAATCTAGCACATGTCCAGCCCTCACCTTCTCTATGCTACAATCATAGGTACTTTAGAGACAAATCCCTTAAATCATGGAAAAAGTATCACTGGTACCCCCAAATCAAGGAAAGTTGTCTTGTACTTGTAAATATCTTTGTTCTACTTAAGCTTAACCCTAACTAGATCATGCCTTAATACATGATTAGGCTCCCTAATAATCCTTCATTCCTTTACATTCCAACTAAATACATCTCAATTTCATTCCATTCCAACCAATGGGCATTTTGGACCTTTTACATCAATTTTATTATAAAAACACCACTACCCTCCACATGTTACACATCTCATACACTCACACACCTACACATTCAGTTGAGAGAAAGAAAGAAGTAGAAGAGAGTGAATTTTGGTAGTAGAGGAGAGGAAAAAAGTAGACAATTGTGCAAACACTTCATTAGGCAATCAAGTAAGTCACAACACAACTCTCTCTTTCATTTTCCTTTTTCAAATACATGTTATTAGAAGTTTAAAATGGTATTTTCAGATGTGTTCTAATGGTATTCTTGTGTTGAAAATGAAACGAGTTGAGTCTTGATTCTACCCTTCTTATATTTCTCTTAATCAGTATAAGACTACCTTTTTCATATCAAACTCTCAAAATTTTCGGAGGCACACCTTCACCTTGAATTTCTGAGTTTAATACATATTATTTAGCAAGTTTTAATCACAAGAGAAGTGGAAAATTTCCCCTAGTTGACCTCTTTTCTCACCAACTTTCTTGTTGCAAGAACTGTACCAGAAAAATCTGTTTTACAGCCAACTTAAAAAAATTCTAGGAAAATGTATAAAAATATTTTGGACCTCAATTTTATATCAAAATCTTCCTTAAATAGTTATATTTCAAGTAAAATTGGTTTCATTTGAAAAGAGTGAGCGGTTTGAAATAAAATTCGATTTTCGTAACGGTCGACGAATCTGGACAGCACCGGAGTGTTTCTTAAATAACTAAAAATCTAGAAACGCTATTCCATTTCCGAAACATGTTCTGAAAACTAGATTAAATTCTCTACGAACCGTAGGAAGGCTAGGTTCAGAAAATATCTGAAATAGCCCTTCTTATTTTAATCTTTAAATGGTATTGAATCTAGAAATTTAGTTTTGCATGGGTGTTTTATGCTCTTGTTTACATGAATATGCTTATTAGTTTATGATCATATCTTGGTATGGTATTTCATGTGTTATGGTTATGTTCCTTATCTTCTTCATTTTAATGATGCTCATGATTATGTGGATATTGCTATATTGTTGAGTTTGTTTTAACTTGACTTAAAACATTGATCCAAACGGAAAACTTAATTGGGATGGTATTGGGTTTTCGATCACTTGAATAATGAAGAGATGATAATGTGTCATGTATGGATTGATGGGATGTGCTCCCTAATTGGAGGTTAAGTCTTGCTCAAGCGGTTGTCGCGTAAACCCTAGAATGGAACGGACGTATTTGGACTCTTTACGACGGTTTGATTGGTGAGATAAGGTTGGGTCCGGATGGGACATTCAGGAGGATAAAACTTTTTTGGAAGGATAAGGTTGGATTCAAGAGATAAAACCTTTTTCTTTTCACTGTCCCTTTTGAGGCCCTGCGGTTGGTGCTACACGGTATATAACCGTTGGTAGGCATCCGAGGTTAGTTCTGCAACAAAGCAGGAAAAGGGGGAGTTTCGAATAGTCCGGTGTCCAATTCTTGTGGTTGGGAGGATGAAATCTCTTTGGGGGATTTCTAGAATACTAACCACTAACATTATAACCTTTGTTATCTATTTGAATGACATGTTCCTTTCCTCTATTATTAAAATTGCTGTTATTGACTTGAATATCATGCTTCATTACTTGCTTGCTATAAATGTGATGGTGTATTGGATTGGGAAAAAGGGACGGGGTGTGTGTGCGTTTACTGGGCATTTAGAAACGCCAGGTATTGAAGACTATTAGACCGGTCGAAGGCAAAGTTGAAGCATTTGAGGACGTACGATTACCCTAGAAGGATTAGAAACTAGTTTGTAAACGTGTTTTGAGATTGTAAGCGATAGATCCCATATTGTATTTAAGACATGATTTTGTAATTTGTATATATATAACATTTGTAACCTATCCTTATACCCCGTCAACTCATGCAGGCCTTGTGTTAATACCTTGTCAAGATCTGTCAAAAAGGTAGCTTTGCTATCTAAGGTGGTTGGACTTTGAAGGGAGGCTATTTTGACTCCTCTGACCTTCTTGGGATCTTGTTTGGTTATTATCCAAAAGACTCATTAGTGACGTTTCCTACTCTTGTAACCTTAGATAAACCTTGTATTTAATGATTAATATATTATCTGATGTTCCCGACTTTTGGGGCATCACAATTCACTGTTCATGGTTCGAGGTAAACAATAAAGAGCATATTTGTACAATTTTGTAACTCATAGTGCAATTGATCTTGTAGCGTTTCGTCCGGCACACGACCTACACAAAACATTTCACACACATATTCGATAAATAATTCGTTATTATGTATAATTTTATTTTAGCGATTCACAACCATTTTCAAAGGTTTTTAATCATCATTCCATACTCTGGAGGGTTTACATAAGGTTGGAAATGCGTTCGGGAGGTCGGGGTGGTCAACAGAAGAAAGTAGGATTTTCTCCTCTGCTTGGCTGCACGTACGACCAAGCCAACCGCTCGAGTGGTCTGGCTCCGCTCGTGCTGAAGTTCAGGCCGCTCGAGCGCACAGTTCCAAATCCACCAATCTTGTTCATGCTTCACTTGTGCGTAGCCCGTGGTTGCATGAGCGGTCTGGGCAAAACCAGACAGTTCCAAAAATGTATAAAAATGAAATCTTCCAAACTCATTTCCAACCCCAAATTCATGAAAAACCAACCCCAAAACATGATGTATTAGCATGATGCAAGTGTAATTTCATTTCAAACATGCCAATCTTGCTTCAAGTTTAGATATATGGTCTCATCTTTTTCATATTCATAAATTACATAAACAAGTTCAATATACATACAAACATGGTAAATCTTCAAACATATCTTGGTTGTACGAATCATCTAGGGTGTATTTTATGGATCAATCACAAGAATGAACTCAAATCAAACAAAGATAAAGAGATTAGGGTTCAATCTCATACATTAAGCTCTAGTCATTACATAACTCAAAACCCTAGCTCCAAACTCCCAATTACTTCTTGATTCCATGACAAAGATGAGTTAGAGATAAAGATTATAAGTAAAGTTCCATACCTCAGCTTCAATCTAGGGTTTGCCCTTTGAAAGACTAGCAAAATCCTAGATTTTTCTCTTCTTCTTTCTCTAACTCATTCTCTAGCAGTCTCAACAAGAAAGAAAAACACAAGAGGGCTAGAGATATATATTTTAGGCTAATTAAACATTACGAATCGTAATTTTTCAAAATTTCACCGTAAGCTCTATAAATTATACTAACCACAGATATGAAGTTAGTTTTTGTTTATCAGGCCTTTAAGGCTTTCAATTTCCGTTCAAAGTTGTAACTGCAATAGATATTCCTACGTTCAACAGATATTATTCCAAATTCACATATTCAAACTTACAAATTCATGTCAAACACATAATCACACGTACAATTAAGTAGAGTACGGGTTGGGTTATCACATCACGTGAAATCAAATATACCTTGCAGTTTTGACAATTTGAGGAAGGTGTTAATATTAGTGAAACAATCTAGAAAATTGTTTATTCTCTCCTTGTTAATTAGTAGATAATTTTGTAGTTCAGAAGTCATATTCCCTAAATAACAGATAAAATTTGTTTTACTTTTTTGTGTTTTGAGGCTAGAGCATTTATCTGTTATTATTCAAATATAGTTAGAAAGCTTTTATGTGGTTTTAGACTCAAGTACAGCCGTTAATTACTGATGTGAAATGCTTATAATATCCTCAAACTTTATATATTTATTTTTTGTTGTTATTTTCTTTCTTTCTCCTCTCTCCTACAAATAATTTATAATTTTTAATATTAATTCAATTAAATTACAATTAATCATAAATTCCTAATTACTTATTGTAATGTCCAACTTTTTAAATTAATTCTATTTTAAATCACAATCAATCCTAAATCCTTAATCATTTATTGTGATTCCTAACTTTTTAATCTAATTTTAATTTAATTACATTTCAGATAACAATTAATCGTAAATTCTTAATTATTTATTGTAATTCCTAATACCTTAATCTAATTTTAATTTAATTATATTTTAGATCAACTAAATCACTCCTTAATTATAATTTTTATTTTAGATCAATCTTTAATTGTATTTTTTGTTATTTTATTTTAATTAACATCTTAATTTAATTTTTGATTTAGAGAAGATGGGATCAAATTAACTTTTTGTTATTTATTTTTCAAAAAGCCAGGCTCACTCTATAAAATGGTGTGTGTGATATTCTTATACAAGTTTAAGTGAATAATACATTGCCACTTTAAGTTTCAATATTTTTCTACATTGCCCTTCAAATTTGTTTTTCATTTTAGTCTTAACATTTTAAATTTTTCTTAGTTTACTCCAACAGCCAACATCCATTTTATGGTGCGATATGAAATGGGTTTGCCTTGGAAATTTCAAATGCGTGAACTGGCTCGAAATTAGATGTAAAATTTAGTATGATTTAGAATGCTGTAGTTTTGTCAAGAGGGGTGTTCAAAGTAGTTATGTGCTGGCTTTGGTTTTTTTTTTTTTTTTTCGGGGAGCTGATGCTGATCAGGTGTAGTATGAAATTTGAATTGGCGAATGAACCGAAAAATAGATTGGGTGAATGGGTTATCAGTTCAAATGTCGGGTCAAACCAAGACGTCATAAATAATTTAAAATATATATAAATTTTAAAAGTTATGATCATATTATTAATTTATTTTAAGTTTAGTATTTTAAATATTTATGTATCTGAAAATGGAAAAAAAAAATCACGAACTACATAAATATTATACTTTTCATATACATTATATCATTAGCAAGACAGCATAGTGGTTGTATATATGCTTGCATGTCCAAAACAAGGGTTTGACTCCCAGGAAAAGCTTCTTGTAATATTGACATCAACAATGATTGAGACCCCCATAACCCCCTTTGGATCTCCACCATTGATGGTGTGGACCCTAAACATACATGAGTGGGTCCCATACATACATCAATGGTGGAGACCCCCACAACCCCCTTTGGATCTCCACCACTGATGATGCTTAATGAGTGAAAAACAAGACTCAACAAAACCGCAACCCTATCATGTATGATCAAGGGTGATAGTGACCAAGAAAAGTGACACGTTTCATCACTTTGAGTATGAAACGTCCCATTTTTCTCGTGTTTGAATTAACATCCAATCCAAACACATGCAATGCAACACAAAGATGCTTATCTTGCCTCTTTTACTTGTCATGTTTCATTTACTCATTTTAGCTTACCAATCCATTCTTTAATTGATTAGTTCAAAAGGTGAGTGTCCTCTAATGGAAAGAGGGTTCAAACTACAAGTGCCTTGAGCATAAAAGAGACCTCATGCCGTTGGTTAGTAGAAACTCTCAAAAGAGGATTGAAACTATTAAGCATGAGTGTCTCAATTTCACACTCAAGCCAACAAGGGGTTCAATGCCCCTTTCAAAATAAATGAAAGACTGAAGAATAGAGGGAGATTGCAGAGATTTCAGTACTAAAATGGAGTGTAAAAAGTCACTAAAACATGCAAGTAACTCATGCAATTCATGCCAAAAAGCCTAAAACATTAAGCTAGTGAAGCCTCTCTACACAACAACCACACAATGCAACTCACCATACCCTCTTTGATTGTCCAGGTCATACAATCGTCGCTCAACGCTGCCCCACAACTACCACCATTGTTACTAAGATGAAGAAGAGAGTGAGAGATGGGTTGTCTCTTAAAACACACACACACACAGAGGGAGAAAATGGATTTCTCTTTTAAAATGGAGAGACAGAGAGAAAGAGACGAAATGGGAAGGGAAAAAAAATAAAAGAAGCAACAGAGATAAGGAAGATAAATGGATGAAGATCCAAAGGGGGTTGTGGGGGTCTTCAAAAAATGGGGGACTCAAGTATTTTTCTATTGACGTATTGCACTCTTTAAAGTAGAGACACGGCAATTAGCTCGAATTGGTGCCGGATTGACTGGTTCGACCGCGATCTGAAATGATTTTTTAAAAACAAGTCTGCTCTTGACAGGGAATGAGTTTTTAAAAATAAGTAGGCTCTTGAAAGGGAGTGGGTTTGGGTGTGAGTGTGACTACTCAAGTTCTGGTGATGATGTTCGAAATTTTATTAAAGGAAAATTATAAATCAATGGTAAGATTTAAAAAAAAAAATTATAAGATTATGAAAATTTTATCACTTCAATTATTAAAACTCATAAATTTTATCACTGAAATACAATTTTCCTTTTTATTGCAAACAAAAAAAAAAACCTTAAATCTAGAGGAAAAGAATAATTTGATTAAAAAAACTATTTTATAGCTTAAAACCCTAACTTAAATAACATTACCACTTCTAATTGTTAAAATAAAAAAAAAATAAAAACAAAATAGTATAGGACCATAAAAAGTAGCCTCAGTACATTAATGTATATTCAAAGTTAGTGTGTTTTGAGTTACCTCCAAAATAAATCTGATACACAAACTTAAATTTAACTGCTTTTAAAAATTTTCTTTTTTGGCTCCCTAGAATTGTTGATACCATACATTGTGATTGACACAAACCCTTACAATTAACTACACAAAAAACCTAATGTTTAATAGTTTTTCACAAAGATGGTTGCTAAAATAAATAGAAGTTCAAAATCAATAATCTGTTGTGAAATATTTGGATAATCATCAAAAGAGATGCAATTGGACTTCTTCTGAGTTTTTGGGCCAAAGTGGAAATAAAAAAAAAGTTTTACCATGTGGGAAATGTGATATGCCATGTGGTAAAAACTACATGGTGTGATGAATAGTGGTGAATAGTAAGGGTTTTATCACCAATAAATAGGTGAGTTTGCATGGTAATGAAAACATAGAAAAACTATGTATTAAATGTGTGGTCCTTTATTTCCTCTTCCATTGTGGCTCTTTCTTCTTTATTTTCTTTAGTTTTATAATACGTTATCAGCACGAGATTCTAGCCAGCTGAGAAGAAACAACTACTGAGTGGTTGAAGTAAGTATAAATAAATTCTAAAACTAATTTTATATTTTCTTAATATATTTACGTGATACTAAATATATATATATATATTTGTTAAATTTAGTAAACATGTCAAATCTTTCAAAATTGAAATTCTCAGCTCTTGATATTTCTGGAGAAAATTATTTATCATGGATTCTTGATGTTGAGATCCACTTTGAGGTAATGAATCATAGAGATACCATAAAACATGAAAATGAAGCATCCCTGCAGGATCGCGTGAAGGCAATGATATTTATTCGCCATCATCTCTAAAAAGAATTAAAAAATGAGTACCTCATGGTGAAAAATCCACTTATTCTGTGTAATAATTTGAAAGATAGATATGAGCACCAGAAGATCGTAATCCTTCCAAGAGCTCGTTATGATTTGTTACACCTAAGGTTGCAAGATTATAAATCAGTTAATAAGTACAACTTTTCTTTATTTAAAATAATCTCTCGATTAAAATTATGTGGAGAAAAAATTATTGAAGAAGATATGCTTAAAAAAATATTCTCCACATTTCATGCCGATAATGTGCTTCTACAGCAGCAATATAGAGAGTGTCGTTTTTCAAAGTACTTTGAATTGATTTCATACCTTCTTGTGGCTAAACAAACTAATCAATTGTTATTGAAAAATCATCTATCTCGTCCAATCGATTTTGCTCCATTCCCTGAAGTGAATGAGGTTGTAGTTCATGGTCGTGGACGAGGGAGAGGCCATGGTTTTGGGGTAGAAATAATTATCCAATCTGTGGGGGATATGTTCAGAAAAATAACATACCATTCCACTAGAAGAGGAATAATCCTAGGCCATTGCAAGGAAAGGGAAAATGTTTATAGAATAAACCTCCTAAGAATCATGAAAATATTTTCAGAAGTGGTATGAAAGAACATTGGTCACGTACCTATCGTACGCCCAAACATTTGGTTGATCTTTATCAAGTATCAATAAAAGAAAACGGAAAAGGAATTGAGATGCATTTTGCAGATCATTATGAACCAATTAACATTAATCATCTTGATGTTTCCGAGTTCTTTGAAGATTCTGAAGGAAAAATTGATCATTGAATTGGAGATATACATGTTTACAATAATTAACTTGATTTTCTAGATATCATGATGTATTGTCCTGTTTTGATTATAATTTTGAAATTTGTATTTTTGGGTTTAATAGTTTGTATTTTCTTGCTTTAAGTTTTGAGAATAATGAATTTCAATTTTTTTTTTTAATTTTATATACGCAAGGCTTTCATTGATACATTGACCAATTTAAACATGATTGGTGATGATATTTGTTTAGTGGACAGTGCAATCACACGCACAATCTTACGTGATGCAAAATATTTTATATGATTAATCATGAGAAAAGCTAATGTCAATACAATTTTAGGTTCTGCAAACCTGATTAAGGGCTTTGGAAGAGCTAATATTATGTTGCCAAATGGAACAAAAATTTGTATTAATGAAACTTTGTTTTCTACTAGATCTAGAAGAAATCTATTAAGCTTCAAATATATACGTCGTAATGATTATCATATTGAAATTATAAATAAAGGTCAGGAAGAGTATTTATTGATCACTTCAACGAATTCTAGCCAGAAATTAGTATTAGAAACATTTCCTGCATTTTCATCTAGATTATATTATAAGACAATAAAAATGATTGAGTCACATATTGCCATGCACCAAAAGTGTTCTAACCCAAAATTTTTTATGCTATGACATGACTGACTCAGGCATCTGGGATCTATAATGATGCGTCAAACAATTAAAAATTCACATACATTCATTAAAGAATCAAAAGATTCTTTTACCAACTAATTATCCATGTTCTTCATGTTTACAAGGGAAACTAATTACCAGACCATCACCTACAAAAGTAATTGTTGAATCTCCATCGTTTTTGCGAAGAATTCAAGGGGATATATGTGGCCCATACACCTTTTTTGTGGACCATTTTGCTATTTTATGGTTTTAATAGATGCATCAACTAGATGGTCACATGTTTGTTTACTTTCTACACGTCATGTTGCATTTGCCAGACTCTTTGCTCAAAAAATTAGATTCTGAGCACATTTTTCAGATCATCCTATCAAGATAATTCGTCTTGATAATGCCAATGAATTTACATCTTGAGCATTTGATAATTATTGCATATCTATTAACATTGATACTGAACACCCTGTTGCACACACTCATACCCAAAATGGTTTAGCTGAATCTTTCATTAAAAGACTTCAGTTGATTGCTCAGCCTTTGCTAATGAAAAATAAATTACCTGTTTTAGCATGGGGTCATGCTATATTGCATGCGGCATCTTTGATTCGTTTCAAACCAACTACATATCATGAGTACTAGCCATTACAACTTGTATTTGGTTAACCACCAAATGTTAGTCACCTTAGAGTGTTTGGTTGTGCAGTTTATGTCCCTATTGCACGTCCATAACACACTAAGATGGGTCCACAATGTAGGCTTGGAACTTATATTGGTTTTGATTCTTCATCAATCATTAGATATCTAAAACCGTTGACTGGTGATGTGTTTAAGGCACGATTTGAGGATTGTCATTTTGATGAAAGAATTTTCCAATCATTAGGGGGAGACAAATCGTAGCCTGAAACTCGATGGGAAATCACTTGAAATACTTTGACATTATCTCATCTTGATCCTTGTACTAATCAATGTGAACTAGAAGTTCAAATGATCATTCATTTGCAAAGTATAGCAAATCAGGTACCGAATGCATTCACCGACACAAAAAATGTGACAAAATCTTACATACTAGCATTTAATACCCTAACAAGAGTTGATATTCTTGTTAGACAATCAGTGGGTACAATAGCAAATGAGTCTAAGGCATGCCAAAAGCGTGAGAGACCCATCGGTATAAAAGACAAAATTCCTTGAAAGAGGAAAATTCAAGAACAAATAGTTGGTACTCTAGAATAAACCATGAATGGATTTCCTAGAGAGATCATACCTATAAATGAAAACATCCCTGAAAAGGTTAGAACCACAAAACATGCTATAGTAATTCTATCCAAATCTCTTACTTATGAACCTCTAGAAGAAGAATCTCCTGTAGAGTTATTTCTTGAAGTGGAAAAGGTACCTGAAAAAAATGAGATCTTAATACATTATATGAGTACAGGAGAAGTTTGGGATAAAAATCAAATTGTTGTCGATAACATATTTTCGTTTAAAGTTGCTCTTAACATTACCGGGAGTAATGTTGAAAACATTATCAAAAGTGATGATGACAATGAACCACGAACTGTCGATGAATGTCGACAGAGAAATGATTGGCCAATGTGGAAAGAAGCAAACAAGCAGAGTTAAACTCGCTTATAAAATGTGAAGTATTTGGACCTGTAGTCCAAACCCCTGAAGGGATATAGCCTATGGGATATAAATAGGTGTTTGTTATAAAATACAATGAGCAAAATGAAATTGTAAGACATAAAGCATGACTTGTTGTGCAAGGTTTCTCGCAGAGACTTGGTATTGATTATGAGGAAACATATTCACCAATAATGGATACAATTACATTCAGATTTTTTATTAGCCTAATAATCATAGAAAATTTAGATATATGTCTAATCGATGTAGGCACAACATATTTATATGGATCACTAGATAGTGATATATATATATATATATATATAAGTCCCTGAAGAATTTAAAATGTTAAAAGCATCTAATTCAAAACTCAGAAGTGTTTATTCAATCAAGCTACAAAGATCTCTATACGAGTTGAAACAATTTGAACACATGAGGTATAATCGGCTCAGTGTATATCTACTGAAAGAAGGATATGTGAATGATCCAATTTGTCCATGCATTTTTATTAAGAAATCAAAATCTTTATTTACAATTGTTGCAGTATATGTTGATGATTTAAATCTTGTAGGAACTACAGAAGAGCTTCCAAAAATTGTAGAATATTTAAAGAAGGAATTTGAAATGAAAGATCTTGGAAAAATAAAAATTTGTCTCGGCCTACAGATCGAACATTTGCCAAATAGGATTCTTTTACATCAATGAACATATACAGAAAAAGTCTTAAAGAACTTTTATAGCGATCCCGGTTTTCCCTTTCGTGTTTAACTGTAATCCAGATTTGGTTTCGTAAGGGTGCTGTTGTCTTATCCTCTTTCTATCCCTTACTCTTTGTGTTCGAGCTTTGGGTTGTGTTTAAAACGTAAATTCTTCACCCAGTTTTTGGTCTCTCCGCTCGAGCAGCGCTTTTGATGCTCGAACGAGACTCTGTTGTTGCTTGTCCGCTCGAGCGGGGGTGTTGGCGCTCGAGCAAGGAAATCACCCATCCAGTATTTCGTCTGTAGTGGTAGACGCTCGAGCGGAGGATTGACCGCTCGAGCGGGAGTTTGTGTCTAACACTCGAGCGGGAACCATGTCTGTAAAAGTTCTGGGAGCGTGCGTCTGCCGCTCGACCGGGGTATTGGACGCTCGAGCGGGGATCTGTGAGTGACGCTCGAGCGAGGTGACTTTTATATAAAGCCGAGATCCGACTTTTATGTTCACTTTTCAACATCCTTTCTCTCTCTTACTTTCCAAAAAGCTATTTTGAAAGTTCCTCTCACTAAAACCCTAACTTCTCTCTTAGGATTGATCTAGTAGGAGTTGTTTTCTCACCTTGGGCCTTTACAAAAGTTGTGTTGATCGTCGAGGGCTATCTTTTAATCTGAAAATTTCGGGATTTGGAGCATTTCCGTTTCTTCGTCTCCTTCGTTGAGCCCCATCATTCGAGGTAGGGATAACCTACTCCATCTTATGAGCTTTGTCTTTAAATCTTAGCATTTTGATATGTTGGGGGTTGTTGGGTAATTTTGAGAAAGTTTGGGCCTTTGTGTAATTTTACAAAAGTTGGGGTTTTAAAAATATAAACCTATATGCATGTTAGGCATAGAGAAATGAAGCTAACGTTGGGACATTGATGGAAATGGAACCTTAGGGTTGTTTTGTGAATTATGGTAATTTATCCTAATTGGTTTAATTAATTAATACATTTAATTAATTGAAGAAAACGAGGAAATGAATTGAGAATGTTGATATATTATCTATTTGTGCATTTATTTCCTGCTTAGAAATAATTGCTTTGGGCTACCGGTGGAGGGTAGTGTTGATTGTTGTAGACAATGCATGACGATTAGGCAAACTAAAACTAACCAAT
>NW_021024516.1:1208173-1261717 GCF_004153795.1 Camellia sinensis
TTAAATAGTGTTGGGATTACAATTATATTTTAATCCCAACATTATTAACACCGTGCCTTCAGGCACGGGCATACGCTAGTATATATATACAGGACTATTTTGGTCATTTTGACTAAGCTTGTCCTTATGGACAAATTATTTCAACACTTGGACCTTTGTCCAAACAAAATTTAAGTTTAGATTTATAGACCGAGTGCCTTTTTTAATAATATAAAAGAGTGTTGAGCACAACAACTCAAGATGTTTCACTTTAATATATAGATTATTTTATAATTACTATCATTTTGTAACTAAATATAGATATAAAAAATATGTTATATATATATATATATTTTCATCTTGTTTTGTGTTTTCAAATATAATTATTTATTTATTTATTTATTTTGGATATGCAATGATCTGAGACATAATTTTGGATGTGAAGAATGCATGAACAAATGGGAGAAATGGGGAATTTCTTAAGTAGGTAGGAGGGTTTTTGAAAAGTGTATCAAAATGTATCAATGGTTGAGATCAATCTAAGTATACCTAGCAATCAATTCTTAACAATGGTCAGCTACCGATTATTCTTTGTTTTTCCTTTTCCCCTCCATTTTCTATCTTTTGTTTCCTAGCTCTTTTTTATTTTTTAGATAACTGAATTAGAATACATTAACTTTATGTATTGATTGATTGCGTATGTGATTCTGTGTTTACATGCGTTATATTGTGTATAGAACCTTTGTGTTTATATGCATTGTGTAGAGGAGGAGATGGGGGATGTACTCCACGGTTTAGGGGAAGATGGGGGATGTACCTCTAAACCGGATAGGATTGGGAGGAGATGGGGGATGAACTCCGTAGATACAGCTCATATGCTTATCTTTGTGAAGTGTAGATATAGCTCATATGCTTGTCTAGTGAAGTGTGGATACAGCTTATATGCTTATCTGTTGATGTGTAACATGCTTATCTGTTGTGATTTTGATATAGCTCATATGCTTATCTGTTGTAGTAGTGATATAGCTCATATGCTTATCTATTGAAAAGTTTGTTTGATTTGATATAGCACTAAAATGTATATCATCATCGTTTGTGAAGTATGGAAGTAGTTTATGTGTTATTGATACAACACCAAAATGTCTATCCACCTTGAATTTCGAAAGTGTTCTGGTGATGAACTATAATCTCATCAAATGTTTTGGCCAGAGTACTGAGCCTTGTTTTCAAACTCAAAGTTGAATAAGAAATGGAAAGTGAATTTTAACATAGACTTGACTGTCATGGAATTGTAATAAGATGTAAATGGAAGTGTAAGTATTGACCATCTATCAGTTGCTAATCTTTTAGGCGTTGTTCATAGTTGGTTTAGTATATTTCTGCTGGGCTGTGGCTCACCTTATATGGGAACATCACTTCAGGTACAGGAAGCATTCCACCTCTGAGGACATAGCATGGGAGGCTAGAGGCGGACAGACTTTTGTTGTCCTATTTCCTTTTGGATGTATTACGTGTAAATTCAAGCCAAGGGCTTAATGTGTATTTGAGTTGGTACTCTCTTTTCTAACCAAGTGTTAACTTGGAAAGCTATAAGCCCATAGGGCATTTGCTTTTGTTGTTAACATGTAATACTTCTGTAATGAAATACTCTGATTAACTGAAGAATGTGGATCTTTTATATATAAATGTGGGTTTATATTGATGGATTTAATGTTATTATTTTGAGGGCGTTACAACTTAGTATCAGAGCGTACCGGGTTCGAATACTTTGGGTATGTGGGAAGTGATTAGTATCACAATGGGTTTGTCTCGCTTGTTAGAGACTTAGTCGTAATGTTATGTACTTATGTGATTATTTGGCTATGGAATGTAGTTTCTTGGATGTTGATTGGATCCTTGGGTTTCTGGGAGTCCTGTTGGAAAGGCACTTGATCAATGCTGTTTCTGACCGGAACTCTAGCAACGCCTCGGGACTATCATTATCCGGAAATGAAATTCGTAAATGCTTATGTGTTTATGTGCTTACGTGGGGTGAATTACAGTTGTCCGTGTATTAGGACGTGAGTGTTTAGCTTCGGCACATGTATGAGTGTGCTAACGTGTCTCCGTTACTTTTACTAGGATGCCTAGGCGAGGAAGTTGCGATTTCCCTCCTTCCACTCGGGAAGAGTTGCGGAAACAGTTTATGGAGTTGCGCCAAAGTACTACACCTTTGGTGCGGTTCGAAAGATGGTTTGCTAACCTGTCAAGGTTTGCTCTAGAATTGGTGAAAACGGAGGACTTGCGTTGTTTCGAGTTTGAGAGTAAGCTGAGTGACGACATCCGTGTAAGGATAGCAAGGTCTTGGCATAAAAGGTATAGTGTGCTTGTTGAGGCAGCTGCCCATGTAGAAGTTGCGGTGCTAGCAATGGGACAGAGTGGGGAGGGAGCCATCTCGGCAACTCCCGTGACTCAAGGTGTTGGTAGGCCTTTCAAGAGGCAGAGGGGTTTAAACCCGCAACAGGGAGGTCGGGCTAGAACTACCCTTCCAGTGTCGAATTTGGGTTCGGGAGAATGTAAACAGAGGGGTGTCATTTGTTTCAAATGTGCTCTGCTGGGCCACAAGGTTTCGGGTTGCCCACAGAGGAAGGGGGCAGGGTTAGCAGTTCAACCAGTAGTTGTACTGCCAGGATCTTTTAACCAGCCGGGTTTTGGACCGATCAAATGCTCAATGGGGAGACAGTTGTTGGGGTCTTCATCAGCCCAGATTCTGAACCAGTCTTGCGCTCAAGCAACGCCTACTTGTTGGATGTGTAATCAGCCGGGTCATATTCGACGTTTTTGTACTCAGCAGGGGGCTTCTTTAGGGGTTTTGCAACCTAGCCAGGCTCAGTTTCATTCGACTGGGCAGGAATAGTATTGTTTTGGGGGACTAGCAGGCCAGATTGCGAGGGCCTCAGTAGAGTTGAGTTCCCAAGCCCCAGTTAGGGAAGTTTGTAGTTGTTCCAGGTGTGGACAGAGGGGGCACGTCAGTAGTTCTTGTCCATGGCTTGTAAGCTTGTAGGTTATCTTATGTTTGGGGATGACCAACTTCGGCGGTCCAGCAAGAGACGGTAGTGGTGGTAATACCGATGGGATGGTTTTGTTTTGACTAATCGTTTTGTAATCAGTGGATTATTGTTTTGTGATCATTGGGTTCTGTTGTGTAACCAATGTGTTTTGGGAATGTTGAAACATCTAAACTGTTTGTTTAACTATATATATATATATATATACATATATGCTTTGTTTGTTAATTTCCCTGGAGTGGGTGAATTGGAGCATGTTGTAGCTCTAAAGTTTTATTAATGTATAAAGTTGCTGTAAAACCATAAAAAAAATTTTTTGGTATTAATGCATTTTTATTATGCGTATGACTTGATTTGGGAAAGATGAGGGCTGAGGAGCCATGTTTTCAAAATTTGGAAGAACCACCGAGGGGTGCGTGTCCTAGCGAAGGCAATATTGGAGCGAGAACTGTTTTACTTGCCGAGTGTGTGGAATTTCATGGGTATTACCCATTTAAAATTTTGTGTATGGTATAGATTTTGGTCTACTGTCGGGTGAACTCGAGAGGATGTGAAGTGTGTGAGTAATACTAGGTGTAGTATGTATTTAACATGGTGCTTTACGAGGGCATAGTGCATAACCTTATTAGGAATAGACTTGTACCTTCGTGGCAGGTAGCGCTGCCGAATTGGCATATGTACTGGTTGGTTGTTTCGATTAAGGGAGTGTTAGCCCCTACATGAAGGTATGGTTGTTGGCATCGGGGAGTGTTGTATTGTAAGCAGTTCGTGCTATATCTCGGGTAGTAGTATATGGGTATTTCCTAAGTCTTTGGGCCCCTTTATTATGATCGAAAGTGATAGGTTTGTACCTTAACACTGGTTAGGTCGGGAGATGCTATCGTAAGGGTTGATTGGGTGTACAACCCGCAGTTAGGGTGTGATCCGTGGATGGAGTCACAGTGGTATGGTATTTGTGGATAGAGATGTGGGTTAATAGTGAGGAGGGTGAGGACCTTTACTCTGCTGAATAGTTAGGATGGTGAATCTTTGAAAGCCCAGTTGGCGACATGCGACAGTGTCGGGGTTGGTTCATGGTGGTTGCCTAGCGATAGTTTTGACTAGTGGTTTAGCACGGAGGCCGGGCCTCTGGAGGGTGCTCTCGGGATGGGTAGCAAGTAAGATGTGGAGATTTGATGTGATGGTTAGATGTGATGGTTGCAAGAGTTGCGTGGTGTTGGCAAGGTTATGTGAGAATGTTCGAAGGAATGTGAGATTTGTATCTCGGGTTAGTGGAAATGGTACCTGTATGTTGGTTCGTGTTTTGGGTCTTGCTAGTTAGTGAGTCCGTGGTGACCCCATCGGTTGTATAGGGGTAGTGTTCGTATTGTGATTGGTTACCAATTGTTGGGTGTGGGTTGTGAGTGGATGCTGGCAGCATTCTTTGAAGGAAGAGCAATTCGTGTTCTAAAGTAATGAGTATAGCGTGGGTCAAAGTGGTCCTTCATATTCGGGTTGTTGTGATTGAGGTTGACCATGTCGGTCTTCAGTCAAGAAAGCGAGCAGGCTTGCTAGATAGTCATGGTGGGGGACGGTGATTTCCTTAGACGCAGTGTTGATGCGGTTCAATTTTAGGAGATCCGGTGAGATTCCAAAATTTGTGGTTTGTGTAGAGAACTCCGTGGTTGGGGTTAGTGGTTTGAGTGGCACATCAGTGTGTGGATTACTGAGTGTAGAGTTTATTGAGTTGATTAGTCAGCTCGTCGGTATCGGGTTTTGGGTTGGCATTGGTCACCTTGAGTTTAGTCTCGTCCGTTGTCGACTCTGTATGTTGATTAAGGAAAACTGAAACTAATCGAACATGTTTTGTCGTTGAATCTGACGGTTGGAATAATACATCTAATATATGTATTGATTGATCATTGCGAATGATTGGCTTTTTATACATTATGTATGTATGGTGTTTAGTTTGATATTGATACAGCATTATAATGTGTATCATTTGTGTATTTCTGAGCCGTGTTTATGATTATAAAGTGGTTAAGTAAAGGGAGGCAGGATAAAATTGCAAAACCATGAATTTCTTATGCCTTATGTGTTGATAGTACGGTTGTTATTTCTATTAACTATCATTATAGAAATGTTTTGTTCCGTGTTGGTTGTGGCATCACTATGTGATGGTTGTTGATAGGGTTACTTTGGAAAGAAATGAAAACAAAATTTTCCCAGTGTTTGGGGCCATCTAAATGCGTTGTTGAAAAATTGATTTAATTCAAGGATTTTAAATAATTCCAGATTAATCTTTTGGGCAAATAAACTGTGGATAACTCTGTGTTTTGGGTAACACCGTATTTGTGAAAAATGTTTACCAAGCTTTTGAGTTCTCGTATGGAAAATACAAGATTTATTCCAGAACGTTAACGTTGAAAATTTAAACATCTTTGAGAAATGCCTCTTGAGCAAGAAAATGTTTTCTTATTATCTACTCTAAAGATTTGCTTTGGTCGTGTTGTTGAGTAGTGACTTAGCTTAAAGCACTAGTCGGTTATTGGTGAATTGTTTCGGGGGAGGTTTGGTTTGTTGAGGCTTGCGTACCTAAGGTGTTGTCGTTTAGAATATGTTCCCTTGGTTAGTCACTTCCTTGGTAAGAGTGAGTTGGAGGTTTGTTTTGGAGGTAATTTCTTTCCTTGGGGCTCGGTTGTTGAATGCTCTGTGATCAATTGGCCTTGTGTTTTGGCGTATCCTTAATTTCGGGGACGAAATTCTTTAAGGGGGGGAGGTTATAGCGATCCCGGTTTTCCCTTTCGTACTTAACTGTAATCCGGATTCGGTTTCGTAAAGGTGTTGTTGTCTTATCCTCTTTCTATCCCTTACTCTTTGTGTTCGAGCTTTGGGTTGTGTTGGGCAAGTTGGGAATAAGTTGGTTGTGTTTAAAACGTAAAATCTTCGCCCAGTTTTTGGTCTCTCCGCTCGAGCAGCGCTTTTGACGCTCGAGCGGGACTCTGTTGTTGCTTGTCCGCTCGAGCGGGGGTGTTGGCGCTCGAGCAAGGAAATCACCCATCCAGTATTTCGTCTGTAGCGGTAGACGCTCGTGCGGAGGATTGACCGCTCAAGCGGGAGTTTGTGTCTGACGCTCGAGCGGGGAGTTTGACGCTAGAGCGGGAACCATGTCTGTAAAAGTTCTGGGAGCGTGCGTCTGCCGCTCGAGCGGGCTATTGGACGCTCGAGCGGGGATCTGTGAGTGACACTCGAGCGGGGATTTTTCCGCTCCAGCGGGGCGACTTTTATATAAAGCCGAGATCCGACTTTTATGTTCACTTTTCAACATCCTTTCTCTCTCTTACTTTTCCCAAAAGCTATTTTGAGAGTTCCTCTCACTAAAACCCTAACTTCTCTCTTAGGATTGATCTAGTAGGAGTTGTTTTCTCACCTTGGGCCTTTACAAAAGTTGTGTTGATCGTCGAGGGCTATCTTTTAATCTGCAAATTTCGGGATTTGGAGCATTTTCGTTTCTTCATCTCCTTCGTTGAGCCCCATCAATCGAGGTAGGGATAACCTACTCCATCTTATGAGCTTTGTCTTTGAATTTTAGCATTTTGATATGTTGGGGGTTATTAGGTAATTTTGAGAAAGTTTGGGCCTTTGTGTAATTTTTCAAAAGTTGGGGTTTTAAATATACAAACCTATTTGCATGTTAGGCATAGAGAAATGAGATT
Organism: Camellia sinensis; assembly: GCF_004153795.1. Classification (NCBI taxonomy): domain Eukaryota; kingdom Viridiplantae; phylum Streptophyta; class Magnoliopsida; order Ericales; family Theaceae; genus Camellia; species Camellia sinensis. The sequence goes on from NW_021024516.1 coordinate 1,214,895, forward strand.
AATGTTGGGGCATTGATGGAAATGGAACCTTAGGGTTGTTTTGTGAATTATGGTAATTTGCCCTAATTGGTTTAATTAATTAATGCATATAATTAATTGAAGAAAACGAGGAATTGAATTGAGAATGTTGAAATTGGGAATGTATGGGACTAAAGAGTGTAGTTGAATCTTTCATTGCTCATCTAGTTGAAATGTTGATATATTATCCACTTGTGCATTTATTTCCTGCTTAGAAATAATTGCTTTGGGCTACCGGTGGAGGGTAGTGTTGATTGTTGTAGACAATGCATGATGATTAGGCAAACTAAAACTAATCAATTGGATGTGTCATAGAGTATGACGGTTGATAGAATGCATTAACTTTATGTATTGGTTGATTGTGCATATGATCAATGTGTTTATATGCATTATGTGTAGACAGTCGATAGAATACATTAACTTTATGTATTGATTGATTGTGTATGTGATTCTGTGTTTATATGCATTACTTGTGTATGGGAGGAAATTGGGGATGTACTCCACGGTTTAGGGCAAGATGGGGGATGTACCTCTAAACCGGTTAATGGTTAAGGGAAGATGGGGGATGTACCCGGGGATGCAGCTCATATGCTCGCCCATTGTAGTAGCGATATAGCTCATATGCTTATCTGTTGAAGTATTGATATAGCTCATATGCTTATCTGTTGTAGTAATGATATAGCTCATATGCTTATCTGTTGAAGTATTGATATAGCTCATATGCTTATCTGTTGTAGTAGTGATATAGCTCATATGCTTATCTATTGAAAAGTTTGTGTGATTTGATATAACACTAAAATGTATATCATCATCGTTTGCGAAGTATGGAAGTAGTTTATGTGTTATTGATACAACACCAAAATGTGTATCCACCTTGAATTTCGAAAGTGTTCCAGTGATGAACTATAATCTCATCAAATGTTTTGGCCAGAGTACTGAGCCTTGTTTTCAAACTCAAAGTTGAATAAGAAATGGAAAGTGAATTGTAACATAGACTTGACTGACATGGAATTGTAATAAGATGTAAATGGAAGTATAAGTATTGACCATCTATCAGTTGCTAATCTTTTAGGCATTGTTCATAGTTGGTTTAGTATATTTCTGCTGGGCTGTGGCTCACCCTATATGGAAACATCACTTCAGGTACAGGAAGCATGCCACCTCTGAGGACATAGCTTGGGAGGCTAGAGGCGGACAGACTTTTGTTGTCCTATTTCCTTTTGGATGTATTACGTGTAAATTCAAGCCAAGGGCTTAATGTGTATTTGAGTTAGTACTCTCTTTTCTAACCAAGTGTTAACTTGGAAAGCTGTAAGCCCGTAGGGAATTTGCTTTTGTTGTTAACATGTAATACTTCTGTAATGAAATACTCTGATTAACTGAAAAATGTGGATCTTTTATATATAAATGTGGGTTTATATTGATGGATTTAATGTTATTATTTTGAGGGCGTTACAACACAGAAACTAGTTTCTTTTGGGGCTTTACCACCGGCCTATGTGTGGTTCTGGGCCTTGTCACGGGCTAAGTGACCGTAGTCATTAAGACTTGGGTTTTGTGAATCAAATCATTGAACCATCTGAATATTGAACCATCGATTTGAACAACGAATTACTTTCAATTATCTTGTTGACTTTTCATTTAAAATGTATTGTACATTGTTTATTTTTAGCTATGAAACCATCTTACAAATAATTGTTCATTTATTGAACTGTAGAAAAAATTATATTTATTGGTTATCGATTTATTTATTTATTTTTTGTATACTTGATCCAGCTAGCAGTGATGGTTGATTATTTACTGGGCTATCTAGCTTACCCTTATTTTTTTTTTTCAAATTCTAAAGAGTAGAGCTGCGCGAGATTTTTACATGGGGGAGTGTCGAGAGTAGGACTATGATTTAAGTACTTGGATTATTGTTTTGTTAATGGATTTTATTAATGGACTTGGTGGATAATTTCATATGATAAGAATAATCAATTTTTATAGATTTTAGCATTATGATAATTAAGGATTTAATTGGAGTATTTTACATTGTTTGTTATGTGTTGGTCTCTTAGCCTTGCATGCTCACTTAAATGAGTGTGCGGTGTTGTCACAGAGCTTGGGGCGTGACAATATATATATAAAACTCCCTGAAAATTTTAAAATGCCAGAAGTATCTAATTCAAAACCCATAAATGTTTATTTAATCAAGCTACAAAGATCTCTATACGGGTTAAAGCAATCTGGACGCATGTGGTATAATCGGTTTAGTATATATCTATTGAAAGAAAGATATGTGAATGATCCAATTTGTCCATGCATTTTTATTAAGAAATCAAAATCTTTATTTACAATTGTTGCAGTATATGTTGATGATTTAAATCTTGTAGGAACTACAGAAGAGCTTCCAAAAATTGTAGAATATTTAAAGAAGGAATTTGAAATGAAAGATCTTGGAAAAATAAAAATTTGTCTCGGCCTGCAGATCGAACATTTGCCAAATAGGATTCTTGTACATCAATGAACATATACAGAAAAAGTCTTAAAGAACTTTTATACGGATACAGCTCATACTTTGAGTACTCCTATGATTGTTCATCTCTTGATGTGAAAAATGATTTTTTTCAACCTTAAGAAGATAATGAATAATTCCTTGATCCTAAAGTACCATATCTTAGTACAATTGGTACTCTCATGTATCTTGCAAATTATATCAGGCCTGATATTGCATTTGCTGCCAATTTATTAGCAAGACAATCCAAAGGCATTGAAATGAAGTAAAGCAAATATTACATTATCTTCGTGGAAAAATTGATATGAGTTTATTTTATTCAAATAAATCTAAGCCGTAGTTAATCAGATATGCAAATATTGGATATCTCTCTAATCCATAGAAAGCCAAATCTCAAACATGATATGTTTTTATCTATGGGCATACTGCTATATCTTGGCGATTAGTAAAACAAATATTTACTGCTACTTCTTCAAATAACTTAGAGATACTTGCAATTCATGAAGCAAGTTGAGAATGTATTTGGCACAGATCCATGATCCATCACATTCAAGAAAGATGTGGATAGTTTTCAACAAAAAATAGTCCAACCATATTATATGAAGATAATGATGCGTGTATCACACAGATCAAGGAGACTAAGGTGACAAGACAAAACACATTTCACCAAAATTCTTTTACACACATGAGCTCCAAAAGAATGGTGATATTGATGTTCAATAGATACGCTCAAGTGATAATCTGGTAGATCTATTCACCAAAGCACTACCGACTGCAACATTTAAGAAGCTGGTACATCATATTGGGATGTGTCGATATAAAGATCTATTATGTAGCATTGAGAGGGAGTCATCTATTTAAGTAGATTTATAGGTTGTACTCTTTTTCCTTCGTCTGAAGGTTTTTTTTTTTTTCACTGGATTTTCCTTAGCAAGGTTTTAATAAGGCAATCTAAACAAATCACATAAAAGAATATTGTACTTTTTCCCTTCACCAAAGGCTTTTTTTCATTGGATTTTCTTTGGTAAGATTTTGACGAGTCATATTCTTAGTATATGGTTATCCAAAAGGGAGTGTTGTGAATATTTGGATAATCATTAAAAGAGATACAATTGGAATTCTAATGAGTTTTTGGGATAAAGTGAAAATAGAGAAAAGTTTTATCATGTGAAAAGTGTGGTATGCCATGTAGTAAATCACATGGTGTGATGAATAATAGTGAATAGTGAGGGTTTAATCTCCCATAAATAGGTGAGTTTGCATGCTAATGAAAACATAAAAAAAACTATGTATTAAATGTATGGTCCTTTGTTTCCTCCTCATTATGACTCTTTTTTCTTTATTTTCTTTAGTTTTATAATAGAATCTACATAATTATTCAATCTTTTCCTAACATTATATAGGCGTTTTATAACTCCAATTGTAAGACACTAAACACTTATATGATCCAAAATAAAAATAATAAAATAAATCACGAAACATTATTAATTGAGCAGTAATTATATAGCATTCCAAACATATCACTACAAAAATTTCGATTTTTTGCGACGGAAAAATGCCGTCGCAAATACTCAAAATGCCGTCTCAAAAACTTTTTTGCTACGGCAACTGACTTTTAGCGACGGCAAGTGGGGGGTCACAACAAAGGGCGTTGGTAAAAGTTTTTTGCTGTCGCCTTTTTTTTGCGACAACAAAGTTGCCTTTTTGCGACAGAATTATGCTATCGGCATTAATATGTAAAAATTTGAGATTTTTTGAGATGGCACTGTGTTGCCATCGCTAAAAGTATTATTTGCGACGACAAAAAATGCCGTCGCTAAAGTGTTTTTATTGCAACTGGATACTTGCCATCACTAAACGGTTATTTGAGACAGCACGACATGTCGTTGCTAAAAGATTATTTGCGACGGCAAAGAATACCGTCGTGAAAGGTTTTTTGTTTCAACTGTTGCCAATATCTTTTGTGACGGCATTGGTTACGTCGTAAAAAAAAAATCTGGTTCTAATGTTTTTTTGAGACGGGCTAATCGTTACCAAATTCTTGGTAACCTTTGTCGCTCTGATTACTCTACTGCATTGGCTTCTGATCCTTTTGCTCCTAGTCAATCAGTTTCAGTCACTCCATTCCCAGCTAACCCAGTCCGGTCATCCAAAACTGAATACACCAAATCACATATTACCAACTTATTCTATAAAGAACCCAGTCACCCAAAGAGCCAAATCCTTAATGACATTGCTAAATCCTATTTTGGTCCTGGATGCCATTTCACCCTTTCACATCCAGAGAAAACACTCTCCTATTACAAAGATATTTTGCTTCATCATCAATCAATCCTGATCAAACCAATCCACGATCGCACTTATGCTTATAAGATTCTGTACCATTCCATTTATATTCACAACATTGTTTCCTTAGCTGAATGGGGTCCTCCATACCAGCTTCGCGATTTGCCTGGTCATTCTATTCAGTATAATTACCATGATTACATAGATGCCTGGTTCAAGATTTTCTTGTACCAGAATGAAACTTTTAGCCATTCTTGGTTCATTTCATTTGATCAAAAATTCAAGTCTGAATTACCTTCCTGGTTCCTGAGATGGTGGAGTCACTATGGTGCCATTTCAGATATCCTCCCTGATAATCTGCTTGAATTAATCAACTATTTTGCTGCTGTTTACCCATTCACCACTCATCAGAAATCATTCCCACTATTGTTAATTTTTATAGCCAAGTATAAAATCCCTTGGATATTCAAATGGCATTATGGGATTGGGGGAAGAAAATTTTCGAATGCCTGAATGCTTGCAATTGATTACAATATAAAGAAATAAAAAGCAAAACAGTGAGCATGTGATTTCGAAAAGCAGCTGGCCGCACATGTGAAAAGTAGATGCTGTCGGTTGCTTTCGGTGGAGTGATTGCACAGCTGAGCAGCCTTTAGAAAATTAAAACATTTTTAATAACAAAAATAACTTACAATTACAATTGCAGCAACTGTAAGGATCTTAACTAGGTGCAAAGGGAAAATCTGAAGGAGCACTCAGCACACTCTGGTTTTTCTTACAACAATGAGGGGGAAGAAAATTTTATCATCATCAAGATTATTTAGATCTTCTTTTTGGTTGCTAATCACTCCTATTTCAAAACCTTAATCAAACAGCTTACCCATCGTATTCACCGCCTCAAATTAGCCAGACCAACTACCAAACGAGCCCAATATATCAATTACCAATAGATTCAAGCTCGCCGCAATTTACTTGCTCACAACTACAATTGTTTACATCATCATCAAGATTATTTAGATCTTCTTTCTGGTTGCTAATCACTGTTTATTATTTGACAAAAAAAAAAAAAAAAAAAAAAAAACCACAATAAAATTATTAAAAATATGAAAATTACTTGTATTAAATGAAAAAATAACTGAAAAAGAAATCGATAATTATATAATGATATAAAAATTCCAGTATAAAAAGAACAATTCATCCATAATAAAAATATTCTTCCATTCATAACAACACATCAGCAAAATTATCCCACTACATAATGCTGCATTATACATATACAATGTTTAAATACATAATGTTATTCACAATCAAAATAACGTAAATCAAAAACAAAAGTTTTCCTCATGATTCTTTCATGGGTAACAAAAACAAAAGTTAGTCACAATCTTCACACGCCTACATTCCACAAGAAGCAAATTGTTACTCGGGAAATATCTGTAAACAAAAAATAAAAATAATTAATGACAATATAATTATGTGTTAATATTTTAATTACAAAAAAACAAAAAAAAATTAACTACTATATAATTACAAAGATAATTAAGTAAATAATTTTGGCTAGAGAGAAATCCGGCTCTAACTCCAAAATCGGGAACCCAATTGGAGTACCGTCTTCTCCTACAAGTATCTCATGCCTAGGGGGTCGTGTGTGCCAAGTTTCGTACTAAACCGACACCATTTGGTGATTTGGGGACATCAACACCTCGAATTCAAATTTCTTAAGGAACTAGTTTGCCTAGATCGAAATCCGGCTCTAACTCCCAAACTGGGAACCCGATTCGAGTCCCATCTTCTCCCACAAGTCTCTCGTGCCTAGGCGGTCGTGTGTGCCAAGTTTCGTGCTAATCTGACCCCGTTTGGTGATTTTGGGGCGTCAACACCTCGAATTCAAGTTTCTTAAGGAACTAGTTTGCCTAGAGTGAAATCCGGCTCTAACTCCCAAACCGGGAACCCGATTATAGCCTCGTCTTCTCCCACAAGTCTCTCATGCTTAGGTGGTCATGTGTACCAAGTTTCATGCTAAACTGACAGCGTTTGGTGATTTTGGGGCGTCAACACCTTGAATTCAAGTTTCTTAAGGAACTAGTTTGCCTAGAGTGAAATCCGACTCTAACTTCCAAACCGGGAACCCGATTCGGGTCCCGTCTTCTCCCACAAGTCTCTCGTGCGTAGGCGGTCGTGTGTGCGAAGTTTCGTGCTAATCCGACCCCGTTTGGTGATTTTGGGGCGTCAATACCTCGAATTCAAATTTCTTAATGAACTATTTTGCCTAGACCGAAATCTAGCTCTAACTCCCAAACCGAGAACCCGATTCGAGTCCCATCTTCTCCCACAAGTCTCTCATACCTAGGCGGTTGTGTGTGCCAAGTTTCGTGCTAATCCGATCCCGTTTGGTGATTTTGGGGCGTGAACATCTCGAATTCAAGTTTCTTAAGGAATTAGTTTGCCTAGAGTGAAATCCAGCTCTAACTCCCAAACTGGGACCCCGATTGGAGTCTCGTCTTCTCCCACAAGTCTCTCATTCCTAGGCGGTCGTGTGTCCAAGTTTCGTGCTAATCCAACTCCATTTGGTGGTTTTGGGGTGTCAACACCTTGAATTCAAGTTTCTTAAGGAACTAGTTTGCCTAGAGTGAAATCCGGCTCTAACTCCCAAACCAGGAACCCGATTCGTGTCCCGTCTTCTCCCACAAGTCTCTCGTGTCAAAGCGGTCATGTGTGCCAAGTTTTGTTCTATGTTTCTTAAGGAACTAGTTTGCCTAGAGTGAGTAATCAAGATTCAACTACCTAGTGGGCACTGGTACATTGAAGTAAGTAGAAGAGTCCATGTAACTAAACTTGTATTTTTTTTGTCAATGTTTAAACCACTATAGACACCCCATTTTTGACTGCGCTTAAGACTTGGGTGTTACTGATGGTTTACTTGGTGTTGAAGTTGTGTAGTGCAAAGGTTCGATTCCTTCGGCAAGAGGAGAGTCAAATCCTAACCTCAGACCCCATTTTGGACCAAATCTATTTTGAATGGTTTTTAGACCTTAAAACCCACTCTTTCAAAACTTTTTTGAAACAAAGTTCCTACGATGTTTCGAGGCTCGCATTTCGTTAAATGTTGTGTTTTTCGGTAAACCGAGCAAGGACAAAGTGGAAATGAATGAAAGAGAGATGAAATATTTGAAAAATCTTTCAAAACACCTTGCTTAGGGGTTTGGAGTTGAAGAAAATGAGAAAATAAAAAAGAAAACAAGTTTGGGAGAAGTTCGGCATGAATCTGAGAAGGATCAAAACTGAAGTTGGACCTGGAAAGCAGAATTTTCCTGCCGGGGCTTCAATTTGGACACAAGAATGACCTAAAAAGGAGTCCAGATGAAGGAGTTATGCACATTTGAAGTTGGACCTGGAAAGCAGGATTTTCCTGCCGACCAAAAAAAGTAGCTGGCCGACCAGAAAAGTGGTCTACAAGTCCCAAACTCAGATTTTTCGAAGATCTTTTCCCTCCAGCTATTGTGCACTGCTCCAGATATTTCCAAACTCAGATATTTTGAACCAACTCTTGTATATTGCTATATATGAGTTATATCTCCCATTTTTTTGCAAATGAGAAGATTGAAGATATTTTGGGAGCCTCTCTCTCTAAAAAGTTCTCTCTCTCTAGAAATTTCAGAGCTAAATCTCAATTTTTTCTCTCTAGTTGGCCCTCCCTCTTGACCTTGTGTGCATACAAGAGATATATTTGAAGATATACCTCTCATTTGCCTAGACACCCTTAACCAAACTTAACCATCATTGGGTTGAGGTTCTTTGAGGATCATTTGGAGCTCCAAAAGGCTGATTTTGGCTCAGATTTTGGCTGGTTTTGCTGCTGTCCTTCAAGGTGCTTCAAGGGTAAGCACTTGTCCCTTTAAACCTTTGCTTTGCATGCTTGTTTTACCACATTTGTAAACTATTTTTGGGGTGGTGTTGAACTAAAAAAAAAAAAAAAAAAAAAATTCCTCTATTTTTCAGTCCTAATAGTATTGGTTTGTGCCTTATTTGGCTAGGGGGTTTTCCTTCCTTTTGTTCCTTGGCTTGTAAAGCCTCTTGAGCCATCTTTCACCACCTTTCAAACCAACTTTTTTTGACCTTTAAACCACTGAATTCCAGAGGAATTTCAGTGGTGAAAAGGGGGTTTTGAGGTCCCAAATGGGTGGGGGCTGTCCCCCCTCCCCTTCTCTTGTTTACTTGTGTTGATGGCTCATCAAAAGAGCATGTATTTCTCCTTCTTTTAAGCTTAGTTCAAGAACCTTTTTGTGACTTTTAGGACCTTCCATAACTCTTTTTTGGCTTGGTTTGGTCACCCCTTGCATGCTTAATACACTTGTAGTGTAAATTTTGCAAACTAGCCTTGTATGCCTTATGAGGTAGCATGTCTTTCTAGCATGTTTTGGGTCCATCTCAGTAGGTTTTTGGTGTTGTTTTAACATGTCTTAGATCTCTTTTGACTTGGTTTTGTCACCCCTTGCATGCTTTATACACTTATAGTGTATTTTTCACAAACTAGTCTTTTATGCTTCATGAAGTAGCATGCCTTTCTAGCATGACTTGTTTCTATTGCAGCATGTTTTTGGTGTTTTTTTTACCATGTCATACCTTTGTTAAGGTTTGGTTTGGTTGGCCCTTGCATGCCTCATGCACTTGTAGTGCAATTCCATGAAATAACCTGACATGCATCATGCTTTGACATGTCATTCTAGCATGCTTTTGGCTTAACTTAAAGAAGCTTTTGTCCATCTTTTAATATGATCTAGCTCTAATTTAGGTTGTTTTGACCATGCATGACTTTCTTTGTATAGCCATGGTTCAATCTAGCTTGTTAGCTTTGTGCACCAAGTCCATTAGCATGCTTTACTTGGACCATTTGAATGACTTGGCAACATTTATTATGTGATTTCAGTCCATGTTTCATGGTCATACATTCACATTTATCATCCATTCAATGCGTTGGAGGGTTGGCCCCTTTATGCCTTAACATGAATCATAGCATATGCATGCATGCCTTAGCTTGCGAGCCATCATTTCAATGTGTTTTTGGGGTTATTTTGCCATGATATAACTCTGATTTTTATTGGTTAAGTCATCCCATGCTTGGTCTTAATAGGCGTAGTGTAATCCACCTTATTTGCCTTGTACGCATCATGCCTTATGCCCTTTCATGCTAGCATATTTTGGCTTCCTTCCATGCATGTTTTAGACTCATTTTGACATGTTCTAGGACTTTTTTGGGTTGCCTTTGCCATATCCTTCATGCTTTGTATAGCTGTAGTGCAATTGGCCTTGCTAGCTTTGTGTTTTGTTGACTCATGCATGCTATCTTTGAGCTATTTAGATGATTTGGCATCATTTAATACTTTATTTCAGAGCTTATAGCATGCTCATGTTCCCACTTCTTTCATGCTTTAAGTGCCTTTGAATGTTGTGCATTGTTGCCTTGTTTGTGACCTAGCATGTATGCCATCTTGCCTAGGTAATTGAGCCTCCATCTCAGCATGTTTTGGTCTTTGTTTAGACCTATTTGAGCTCTATCCATGGTTGGTTCATGCATATTTGCCATTTATTGTATGCCTCATTTGTAGTCCTCTTTATTAGCCTTTATGCTTTAGGACCTTTGCATGCTATACTTGTGTTGTTTGAATGATTTGGCATCATTTCTTAGATTATTTCAGAGCCTTTAGTGTTGTTACACTTCCATGTTTGTCACTCTTTGAGCCTTCTTGAGGTTTGTGCTCTTAGGCCTTGTTGATAGGCCAATGCATTGTGCATGCATGCCTTGTCTTTTGGTGCCTTTGTTTCATCCTTAATGGCCACTGATTTGGGCACGACTGAGGTCTACCCCCTTTTGGTTTAAGTCCATTTAACATGTTTGTTTACATGTTGTTCGCATGCGTATTATTCATAGCATTAAGTATGCCACCTTACATTGCATTGTGCATGCCACGTGGTTATTTGCATTGTGTATGCCAAGTTGTTTCTTTGCATTGAGTATGCATGTTCCTAACATTGCTAAGTTGCCCTTGTAGCATTGCATTGTGCATGCATGTGTTAGTTTGTTAGGTTGATCATGTCACATTGCATTGAGTATGCCATGTTGTTGTTTGTGTTGTGTATACCATGTTGTTGCATTTTGTTTGGAATAGGTGTTAGTCCAAACACGAGAAACGAGAGACATTTCATACTTAAAGATATGAAACGTACCTCAATTGACGCTCTTGATCCTACATGATAGAGTTCTAGGCTTTATGTATTTACTTGTGCATTCATTTTCATATTGAATTGTGCAACTTTGCCTCTCGGCCATCTTGCATTGAAATGCGCGATTGGTGGCCCGTGGGTCGAGAACTACACTCCCTTGAGTTCATTACATGATAGGGAGGGTGGTTGTGCACACATATCTTGCAAATACATTGCCATGCCCTTTTCATGCTCTCTGTTGCAGCAAACTGGAATTCAGCGGCAACAACTGGTCGGCCAGCCAGAAAAACTAGCAGGCCGACCTCTTTTTCTGGCTTCCAACACAAAAAGTGGTCGGCAGGTGGCTGGTGACACCAATAACTGGTCGGCAGCATCCCTAGACGTCCCCTGGATGGAGTTTTAGCTTTCTGGAGTTTAGTGCAAGGTTCAGAGAACAACTGCAAGCAGAGGCAAGTTGGGGCATTGCGACGGATTTCAGAGCAAGGCGACCGAGCATGCATCCAATCTTCTCCCTCTGAGGACTTTGCCACTGTTTTATTGTTTTCCTTAGCTGCCATGCTTAGATAGCTAGCTTATGCTTTGGTCTGTACCTTAATTAGTTAATGCGTTAACTTTTCAATTTGTTTTGTAATAATTAGTTAAGTAGGATTAGTTAATTAGTTTGTTTTGTAATAATTAGTTTAATTAGCTTAGATTAGCTAGTTAGCTTTTTATTCGGTCCCTCCGTCGAGATGGCGCATTGTTGTAATAAGCGTGCGTGTGTGTGATGCATGTCTTTCAATCCCCATTTCTTTCTTCCTTTTCTTAACCGCTTACGATGGTTAGTTTTAGGGCATATTTTGTTTACCATACCTCGTGCTTGCATGCGTACATCCATTCATCTGTTTTGCATGCACCGGGCTCGGCGCATCATACAAAATCACATTGTATTTTCAATACATTTACTTGAATACGTGTTCAACCGCATGTTATTAAGTTGTATTTCACATGACATTCTAGGTAGCCGAGCCTATCTTAGCTACATTCTGCCTGTGTTGCATTAGCCGTCTTAACATGAACTAGGATCATGCATGATTTCTAACTAGTTCTCTGTTTTGGCCCGGAGTACACTGTGAGTGTTTACGCTTTAGCATACTGCGTGTGTGTTAATGTTGCCATGAAAGCATGCTTGCCATGAGGCTAACTGCTTATGTGATTAACTACCTGAATGCCTGTGGGTAAAGGTTGGATTACTTGAATTTGAACAATTCATTAAAATCCCTGATTTAGCCTACTTACGAGTAGCAAACTCCAAACCATTTTCAAACAAATATGCAATGTTTTGTTCCAAATTAGGCGATCTAGTCTAATATTGTATGCTGTGTGCATCATGTAGTGAGATTAGCTAATTAACCGGAATAAGAGCACATGTGTTTTCAAAAACAAAATATCATGCTTATTATAGGCCGATCTTTGATCGGGCGAGCGGGGGTGCTCATTGCATGACTGTAGACGCGCCCGAATTAGGTTTGCTGCTACAATTCGGACTCATATGTCACGGTTCTGAATCTAATCTCACAATGTGCAATGTGAGACCGATAAATCACCAAAGAGCCCAAATTCGGCAAATCGTTTTGGAAAGAGCCAATTTGAAACGTCCCTTGTTTCCTGTGTTTGGACTAACACCTATTCCAAACACAATGCAAGCAAGCATGGCATACACAATGCGAATGAACTACATGGCATATTCAATGCAATGTGACGTGATTAACTTAACAAAGCTAATGGCATGCGAACAATGCTAATGCATGCATGCACAATGCAATGCTACAAGGACAAATTAGCAATGTTAGGGACATGCACACACAATGCAAATATCAGTTAGCATGCACAATGCAATGATGTAAACTAAGCATGCACAATGCAAAGTACAAGGCATACATAATGCGATGAACAATACGGCATACTCAATGCAATATACATGGCATGATTAACTTAACAAAGCTAATGACATGCGAACAATGCTAATGCGTGCATGCACAATGCAATGCTACAAGGACAAATTAGCAATGTTAGGGACATGCACACACAATGCAAATATCAGTTAGCATGCACAATGCAATGATGTAAACTAAGCATGCACAATGCAAAGCACAAGGCATACATAATGCGATGAACAATATGGCATACTCAATGCAATATACATGGCATGTTCAATGGATTTAAATTAAAAGGGGCAGACCTCAGTCATGCCCAAATCAGTGGCCATTGGTGATGAAATAGAGGCACCTTAGCAAATACAAACATGCATGCTAACTGGCTCACCAATTGAGGCACTAAGGTGCAACTCTCAAGAACACTTAAAGAGCTAAAAGCATGGAAGTGTAATAACACTAAGTGCACTGAAATGAAGTAAGAAATGATGCCAAATCATTCAAACAACATAAGTAAAGCATGCTAGGGTTCTAAGGCATGAAAGCTAGCAAAGAGCAGCACAAAGGAGGCATGCAATACATGGCACAAATGCATAAATTAAGCATGGATAGAGCTCAAATAGGTACAATCGTGGACCAAAACATGCTGAGATAAGGGCCCAAGTACCTAGGCATGCAAGCATACAAGCTAAGCCATAAGCTAGGCAAACATGGACAACACTCAGAGGCATTCAAAACATGAATGAAGTAGGAATATAAGCATGCTATAAGCTCTGAAATATCATGTTAGATGATGCTAAATCATGTACACAACACAAATGAAGCATGCAATGATGCTCAAAGCTTGAAGCAAGCAAGAGCACTTGTACTACAAGTATACAAAACATGAAGCATGTGATTAAGGTAACCCAAAATAGTCCTAGAACATATTAAAATGAGTCTAAAACACGCATGGAAGGAAGCCAAAACATGCTAGCATGAAGGGCATAAGGCATGATTCATACAAGGCAAATAAGGTGGATTACACTACACCTATTAAAACCAAGCATGGAATGACTTAAGCAACAAAATTCAGAGTTATGTCATGACATAATAACCCCAAATAAACACTGAAATGGTGGCTCGCAAGCAAAGTCATGAAGGCATACACAATGGTTCATGTTAAGACATAAAGGAAGAAACCCTCCAACGCATTGAATGAGTGATAAATGTGACTACATGGACGTGAAACATGTACTGAAATCACATTATGAATGATGCCAAATCATTGAAATAGTCCAAGTAAAGCATGCTAGTGGACTTGGTGCACAAAGCTAACAAGCTAGATTGAACTATAGCTATACAAAGCATGGCATGCATGACCAAAGCAACCAAAATCAGAGCTAAAGCATGCTAAAACATGGACAAAAATTTCATGAAGTTAAGCCAAAAGCATGCTAGAATGACATGTTATAACATGATGCATGTTAAGTTATTTCATGGAAATGCACTACAAGTGCAAGGAGCATGCAAAGGCTAACCAAACCAAACCTAAATAGAGGTATGACACGGTAAAACATCACCAAAAATATGCTGAAATGGACACAAACCTAGCTAGAATGACATGCTACTTTATGAAGCATACAAAGTTAGAGTGTGTGATTTACACTACAAGTGTATAAGGCATGCATGGAGTGATCAAACCATGTAAAAACAGTGGTATACCTTAGCAAAATAAGCACAAATACATGCTAAGAACAAGCTAACACAAGCTTAGTAAAGATGCTCAAGCATGAGGCATAACCCTCTCCTTCTTAGGACCTTAAAACACCATCCAGAGGATTTCAGTGGTGAGAAGGCCAAAACAAGGTGGTCCTGAAGCTCATAAAAGAGGCTGAAAAACAAGGCCAAACAAGGCCTAAGAGGGGGTAAACAACCCCAAACAAAAAAGTGATCTTAAACAAAGATCAAAAGCATGCAAAAGCAGAACTTTTATCAGTTATAAGTTAAGCTTAAAACAGCATGCAAGATAGACTAAAAGCTTAAGCAAGAAAGGGGGGATTTAAAGGTCAAACGCTCACCCTTGAAGACCTTATTTATAACTGCAACTCCAGTAGGTTTTTCAAGCTCAAGGCAACCCAAGAACACCAAAATCAGCCCCTAAGCACCTCAGTAGAAAGATGATGATGTTTGAGTGTGTGTTTGTGTGTTAAAGTAAGACAAATCTACACTTTAAGGCACAAAAATGAAGCAAACAAGGCAATATAGATCAACACTATATCTATCCTCTTCCCTCAGATTTTCTGAACTTGGAGGAGGGAGGAGGAGCCTCCCTCTTATAGAGAAGGAAAGGCAAAGCTTCTTGGAGAAGCTAAGCCTCAAACAAATCCCTCTATACACGTGTGTGGAGGATGGCCCTAATGTCCTCCAACTATGCCAACTAGAGGAAAATATCTCCAAAAAGGTGCCAAAAAGCAGCTGACCAATTGAAGTGGTCGGTCTGCTAGTAAAAGTGGTCGGCCGACCACTTTAGGTGGTCAACCAGAGTAAAAACTGGTCGCCCATAGGTGGGAGAAGTCAACACACTAAATGCAAGGTGGTGGTGTGGTGGCTGACCAGAAAAGATGGTCCAAAGATCAAGAAAACCAGTTATTTGACAAGAAAACTAGCTGGAAAAAGGAAAAGTGGTCTCCAAGGAGAAATACTGGTCTCCCACCCTTGTACCACCTTCCAAACAAGGAAAACAAGGCTTGTACCAAAAACAAACCAAAGCGGATGCAAGACAAGAAATCGGTAGGCGAAACACGCGGCCAAAAGCCTTGAAAACTAGCTGATGAGCATCAAAAATGGTACGCAGCCACAAAAGTGGTCTCCTGGACCACAGTGTTCCTCTAGGCAGAGGCAACAAGGTGTGGTTCAAAAATCACGCCAAACGGAGAATGTTAAGCGGTCCCGAGACAAGGCGTGCGACCAAAGGCTCCAAAAACCAGAAACTAGTCTCCAAACGGGAAAAGTGGCCTACGACCACGAAAAGTAGTCTATGACCATAGAGAGATGGTCTACAAGACCATTCCCTTCCTCTGGGAAGGGAAAATAAGACTTGGTTCGCAAATCGATCCAAAGCACAAAGAGTTCTGTGGCCCGGAGGCAAGGCTCTCAGCCAAAACTCTGAAACCTCAAAACGAGCACAACATGCACCATCACCGAGCGCTCAATCGATGACGTCTGAGTCTTAAGGTCAGTCAAAAATGGGGTGTCTACAATGACCTTCCCCTCTCGTACCCAAGTTCCCGAGCCGAAGAAACTTTGGTGATGACGGACACATGGCCTTAGGCACGAGTCAAGGTTTCCTAAATTTCCCCCAAAATAAAATATTTAGGTGGTGACTCTGTATCTGGAAAATCAGTCCATGTTTGGCACTTCTTTATTAAAAATCAGTTTTCCAAAACGATTTGCCGGATTTGGAATCTTTGGTGATTTATCGATCTTACATCGCACATTGTGAGATTAGATTCAGAACCGTGACATTTGAGTCCGAACTGTAGTAGCTCAGAACAAAATGAGATCCCCGCCGCTTCTCGCATGCGCGCGCGGATGTCGGAGGGTTCCCGAGAGCGCGTCTACAGTTTCTGGCAACTCCATTAGGAAATTAGAGAACTTGACTTGAACTCATGATATCTTATTTTGGCTACACTTATTTGTTTCTTTGCATTGCATTTGCATTAGTGCGCCTAGGACACCGTGTTTGTCGTATGCTATTCCTGAACGGTTGGTCAGAGGCTTGCTTTGAGAAGCGTGCCATAAGGCTGGCCTGTTGCAGGCTCTGCCACAACGGGAACACAAACCCTGATTTTTACCAGGGCACCCCATTTTGACCATTCGACTTAGTGCATATTCGGAATCCATAGTGACTATTCCAAACTAGGACAGGTTGCTTACTCGATTGTAGGTTGTTTGAAACCGCTACGTGCGTAGTGAAACCCTAGCTCCAGGCAGAATTTTGGGCAGAATCTAGTAGAGATCACAGTCATTCAGCTATACTTATATCTGTTCTGGTGAAATCAAGTTGAGGTGCTGTCTGTTTTCTCTTTTGATAGGTAGTCCTGGAACTATAGCTTCAGAAGGCTCCAACATCCCCTGGGTACATTGGACTTGTATTGATAGACTTTGTCAAGTCAGAGATTCAGTTCAAGGGCAATCAGTGTTCCTTTGCCAGAGGCGGTAAAAAGGCCAGTCAGGCACAAATCACCAGTTCAACAGTCTCTGGATCGACAGTCATCATCCACCTCACCTGTGCGCAGTTGGGCTAAGATATCTGCTTCTACCTCAGAGAGGGAATACACACCTGTTCAGTCAAATCTACAGTTTTCAGTTAAAATGGAGGATATGATGCATCAAATCCAAGAGACCATGCAAGCCATGTGTAGACACCCCATTTTTGACTGACCTTAAGACTTAGACGTCATCGATTGAGCGCTCGGTGATTACGCATGTTGTGCTCGTTTTGAGGTTTCGGAGTTCTTGGCTGAGATCCTTACCCCTAGACCTCGGGACCCTTTTGTGCTTTGCCTCGGTTTGCAGACCAGGTCTTGCTTTCTCTTCCCGGAGGGAGGGAGAGGTCTTGTGGACCATCTCTCAGTGGCCGTAGGCTACTTTTCGTGGTTGCAGGCCATTGTTCTCGTTTGGAGACCAATTTTTGATTTTCAGAGCCGTCAGCTGCGCGCCTCGGTTCAGGACTGCTTAACATTCTCCGTTTGGCATAATTTTTGGAACACACCTTGTTTCATCTGTCTAGAGGGACACTGCGGCCCGGGAGACCACCTTTGTGGTCGCACGCCACTTTTGGTGCTTAACAACCTATTTTCGGGGCACCCGACTGCGCGTTTTGACCCCCGAACTCTTGTTTTGCATCCATCTTGATTCATTTTTGGCATGGACCTTGTTTTCATTGTTTGGAAGGTGGTACAAGGGTGGTAGACCACCTTTTCTCTTGGAGACCACTTCTCTCTCCGCCAGCCGATTTTCTTGTCGGGAAACTGGTCTCCTTGATTTTTGAGCCACATTTGCTAGTCTCCCACCATACCACTAGCTTGCATTCAGTTGGGAGACCATCAAATAGGGCTGCCGACCACCTTTCATTGAGTTAAACCTTTTGAACTGGTTGGCCGACCACCCTCTCCCTCCTTGTCTTGTTCACTAGCATTTTTGGCCTTACAAAGGAGCCTTCATTTGCACATCTCCAAGCCTTATTTCAGGCCATTTTCAGTGACTTTTAGGGCCTACCTAGGCTCTGTCCAGAGTTGGTTTTGTAACCTTGGGTGTGTCTCTTGCATGTGTAGAATAAGACCTCTTATAGCCTATCAAAGGAGCATGATATTCTTGCATGCATTGATCATGTTTCAGTGGATTTTTCGGCTTTATTTAGCATGTCATGTCTCTGAATTTTGCTGGTTTAGTGGCCTTTTGAATCCTTCATAAGCTTGTAGTGTAAACCATGCTCACTAGCTTCCATTGCATGTTGTTTTGGCCATTGATTCTAGCATATTTTGGCCATGTTCTAAACTGATTTTATTCATGATTTGGGCTGCCTTAGCTCTGTTTTGAGGTCCCATGGTCGAATGATGCTTGCCATGCATGCTTGTAGTGTAATACCCTTACCTAGCTTCAAGTTTTGGAGCCTCTTGCATGCTTAACTTGAGTTGTTTTCATGTTTTGGCATCATTGAATATGTTATTTCAGAGCTTATACTTGTGCCATATTCCCATGTTTTCCACTCTTTAAATACGTTTGAGAGTTGTGCTTATCTGCCTCATTTTTGGGCTATTGCATGAGCTTCATTTTTGTGCATTGCAAGCCATCATTTTAGTCCATTTTGCCACTTTTTTAGGTCTTCATAGGGACTGTTTGGAGTTAGTTTGGTCATTTGGGCATCGCTTTACATACCTCTAGTGTAATGCACTTCACTAGTTTCGGTAATTGTGCCATCCAACATGCATCGGGTGAGTTGTTTGCATGATTCGGGACCATGTTGTATGTCATTTCAGAGCTGGAACATGTGTCATTATATGCCATATTTCATCCTTGTCATGGTTTGGTAGAGTTGCACTTTGTTCCTTAGGTTTGGTCCCTTGCATTTTTGCATGTTTGCATGTACCTTGTTGCCTCATTTTCATCATATTGGCCACTGATTTGGATGTGGCCGAGGCCCATCCATCTTGGTTTAAGTCCATCTTGCATTGTGTATGCCCTATAGTCCATGTTATCGCATTTTTGATCATTGCATTGCGTATGCCTCGTTCATAACATTACGTATGTTAGTGCATTGTGTATGCATGCCATATAATCCATGTGCATTGAGTATGCCATTGATTAGTTCATAGCATTATGTATGCCATTTCCATGCTTGCATGTCATTCCGTGCATCTTCGCATCACTTAGTTGTATTGCATTTAGATCGCATGCTCGAGTTGTATTTGTCCATACATTGTTTGTTGCATTGTGTTTGGAGTAGGGTTAGTCCAAACACGGGAAACGAGGGATGTTTTTTACTCAAAGTGACGAAACATGCCTCAATTCTTGGTCACCGACACTCTTGACAATCCATGATAGAGTTGTTGGCTTTAGGTGTTTACATGTGCATTCATTTCACATTGAGTCGTGCAATTCGACTCCTCGGCCATCATGCATCGGGATGCGTGATTGATGGCACGAGGACCGAGGACTACACTCCCTAAAGCTTATGCAATGACGGGAAGAGTGGTCGGGCACACATATGTTGAAAATACTTTTCCTTCTCTCTCTCTCTTGCCTTTGTTGCAGAAAATGCAGAAACCAGGAGAAGAAACTGGCCGGCCGACCAGGTTTTCTAGCAGGCCGACCACCTTTTCTAGTTTTCACCACCAAGGGTGGTCGGTAGGTGGTCTCCAATGCCTACACCTGGTCGGTCGCCTTCCCTTAGATTCCCAGGGTAGAGTTTCATCTCCTTGGAGCTTTGTGTATGTTTCTAAGTTCAATTGCAAACAAAGGCGAGCTGGGGCATCGCGATGGATTTCCCGACAAGGCGACTCGAGCATGCATGCATCCTTTATCATTCGAAACAGAACTAAGGCAGTCCATTTCATGTAGCTTGCATGCTAATTTATTTGCTTCCTTAGTTTAATTTGTTAATTAATTAATGTTGTGTAATATTTAGCTGTAATTCGTTATTCATTTTGGTTGTGTAATACTTAGTTTAATTAGCTTAGATTAGCTAGTTGGTTCTGTATTATTTATTCGGATCCTCCGCGAGAGGGCAAACTTTGTAATAAGTGTGCGTGTGTGATGCATGTCTTCCAACCCCACGTCTTTCTCCATTTTATTTACCAACTTATGATAGTTAGTTTTAGGGCATGTTTCAATTAGCATCTATATGTTCGCATGTTTGCATTCATTCATCTGTATTGCATGCACCGGGCTTGGCGCATCATGCTAACTGCATTGTATTTCAATTCCAAGTTGAATACATGTATCGATTGTTGCATCTCATATGCCATCTTAGAATAGCCGAGCCTATTGTTGGTTTTGTAACCTTGGGTGTGTCTCTTGCATGTGTAGAATAAACATGTGTTTTTTTCAAAAAACAAGATATCATGCTTAGTAGTGGCCGATCTTTGATCGGGCGAGCGGGGGTGCTCATGAAATAACCTTCCCCAATCGTACCCAAGTTCCCGAGCTGAGGCAACTTTGGTGATGACGGACACGTGGCCTTAGGCACGAGTCAGGGTTTCCTAAATTCCCCCAAAATAAAATATTTAGATGGCGACTCTGTATCTGGCAAAGCAGTCCATGTTTGGCACTTTTTTCTAAAAATCAATTTTTCAAAATGATTTGCCGGATTTGGACTCTTTGGTGGTTTATCAATCTCGTATTGCACTTTGCGAGATCAGATTAAGAACCGTGACATTGAGTTCGAACTGTAGTAAGCCCAATGAACAAAATGGGATTTTCCTGGGACGTTCAGGGATGTCTACACCATGCAGCAGGATGCTGCCCGCTAGGCAGAGTTTGCTGCACAACAGGCCGAGGTTGTGGCTCAACAAGTAGACTTAATCGCCAGGCTTCAGCAGCAACAGTAACCCCAACAAGCCGGAGCGTCTGCTTCGCATCCACCCCCTCTCCCACCAAGAGTTCCAATACTCGGGGAAACAGCCAATGTCCAGGAAAATACGGACGTTCCAACGGGGCTAGCTCCGCCCCCAATCCTACCCTAACTGTCTGAAGCGCGCACCAACCTAGTGGATTCACCGTTTGAGTTCGAGGTGGATCCAACGGCGTTAAAAGTGAGCAAGCTAGAAAAGCTTTTTAAGAAGTCTCAAGGTGTGAAATCCATTCTAGATATAGAGGATGGATATACCGACTTGGCCGTGACGTTGCCAGACCGGTTTAAAATGCCGTACATCGCCCGCTTTGATGGGTCTGGAGATCCTATGGTGCACCTCCACCTGTTTTCTGATATCTTGAGGCCAATGGGTTTGACCACAGCCCAGAAGCTGTCACTATTCGGCCGAACCATGTCTGGGATAGCTGCAATATGGTATGCGAAATTGTAGAACTCTGTGAAACAGAACTGGGAAGAGATGGTTGAGACCGTCATTGCTCAATACTCTTACAACACACAAATCGAGGTCACAACTTGTGATCTTGAAGTCACCCGCCAAGAGCCAAATGAGGGTTTTTCAGAGTTTGTGACGAGATAGAGAGCAAAGGCCTCGATGGTGACTACAAGGCCTTCCGACAAAGACTAGATAAGGATAGTTGTACGCAACCTCCAACCCAGGCTAATGCAAAAAATAATAGTCTTACCTCTCCCTACCTTTGCCGACTTGCATGAGATCGGGGTACAAATTGAAGATGCAATGAAACAAGGTCTGATTGACCACGAAAGGGAGATACCCAAGAAGGGTTATACATACAGTTCGAATGCGACCACCAGTGGTGACGCAGCTGCAAGATATTTTGAAGTTGGAATGGCCATCACCACTTCGAAAAATGCCACCCCCTTTGTTGGGACACCCAATCCAAACCCCCGAACTTCGGACTACCCACCCCGAGGCCAGAGGGCCTTCAATCCCCTCTACATAACTTTGTCCAAAGCTCTCCAAATCCTTATAGGGCAAGGCCATCTCAAGCCCCTAGAGTCGCGGCCATTACCACATAACCTCCCTCTCTCATATGATGCTCCCAAGTACTGTGCCTTCTATCAGCAAACCAGTCATGACATTGACATGTGTTTTCATCTTCGCCACGAAATACAAGATTTTATTGACAACAAGGTCATTGTCGCACCAGGCTCCGCAAAGTCTATCGGCACTGGATCAGTGAACTTGGGGGATAATGTGATGCGATCGGGGGATGAACCACATGCGGATGGCACCTAGTTTACTCCGGATGTGGCATATGGTACGCACTGTTTTGAGCATTTTGCGAATGCTGTTTACTTTACTTTCTGACTTGGGCATTGGGTCAATCTTGTTATTTTGTATTGAGTCAGTCTTTTTGTACTGAGTCAGTTGAGTTTGTCTTGTTATATCGAGTCAGTCCTGTTGTATAGGAGTCAGGTGATTCCGGGAGTGCTACCTCGAACATCACTATTTTGTTTTGTGTTTGTCTTTTCACTTTATTTTGAGTCAGTTTCTGCATTGGAGCCAGTTACGCCAGAAGATCTGAATGAAACAGTAGTGGTTTTTCATGCTTTTGTGTTTGTTTTTGCCTTGAGCTAGTTGTGCCGGAAGTTTTGAATGAAACGACAGTGTTTTTCACCTGCTCTTCTGTGCTTTGAAATCATTGTATTGACCTCAGTTTTTCAAAACTTTTTGAACATTGTGATGAAAACAAAGAGGAAGGAATTCCTCGAATTTTGCAAAATTTGATCAAACTGAGAGAAAGAGAGATGTGCTAAGCCCTTGATGAATGAGATCATGTTTGTTAATGTGAGTACTGAGAAGGATCCTGGCTTAATCCGGATTGGTTCTACATTGTCTTCAGCGCGAGCGACTAGTCCTTTTCTTAAAAGATTTCAAAAAATATTTTGCGCGATCCTGCGAAGACCTGTGTGGAATCACTCTTGAGATTGTACAGCTTAGGATCGCTCTTAGCCTCGAGACTCGACCCCCTTGCTTTCAAACCTTGAACTTTGATTCAGAATGTTTAATGGTCAACCATCAAAGGTGGCTTATCAGGCCAGATTTGAAGCAGCCCTCGAACTAGGGGCAAGAAGATCAGATATGATCAAAAGGAAGCTTGCGAAGCTAGATCAGAAGTAGCCCTTGAATTAAGGGCCAGAAAAATGCCAGATGCACTTGAAGAGTCAAAAATTGGGACACTTCTCAAGTTAATGAAGATCTGCAAGAATGCCAAATCCCAGAAGGGAGAAAAGAAGAAAGTATTGCTAAAGGACAACCGAGTTCGTATCCATAACACTGGGAGTAATTCAGACCCGGTTGGCTGGACTTCTACATCATCAGCAAATAACAGCCACTCTTCTAGATTCAGATGGCTTCGAGATCCTAAAACCATTTGACATGGACTTGTTACACTTTGACCCTTGAGAGGCTCGCTAGGCCGAAAACCCAGAAGGGCGACCCATGCAAAAGTTAGAGCAAGACAAAGAAAGAAATAAAAAAAAGAAAAGAAATAAAAAATGCAAAAAAAAGAAGAAAAGAAATGAAAAGATGAGAAAAGAAGTGAAAAGAATTGAAAAGAAAAGAAAAACATAGCTCGTAAGGTTGAAAACCCAAAAAGGGCGGCCTTGGCAAAAGTTAAAGCGCAAAAAGAGAGGTTAATACCTGAGTGTACCTTAACCTGAACTACGTAAGGCTTGATTCCCATGTTTGGGATACGTAGGAAACTTCATTCTGAAGTCCAGCCGTAAACAATTCCAATTCAACTGTCCTATCCATGAGATTGAACGGGTCATCTTTGTCATTTCTGTATCCAAGAGTTCGGTTGTGATTGTCACATTGAGAACTGGTTACAGTGTGCTGCGGTGCCATTCAGACAAGGGGCAACTTTCCATTGCCATGCAGTGCCATTTAGACAAGGGCAATTTTCCATTGTTTTGGATCTGAGGTTGTGCATCTCAAGAGTAAATTATGTGTTGGTTGAGCAGTGGCCATTTGTAAAAATAGTTTTTGAGAATTTTTACTGAGGTTGATTAATTCTCTCAAAAATTATTCCATTTTTCCAAAACTGGACCATTTCTTGGACCCAAAAAAGGAAAATTTTCAGTGCCCATAGCCTAACTTGAATGATTTCAAATCAGAAAATCGAACAAGAATGTTAATCTAACTCTTATATTGATTAAAATTGTTTTAGCAAGAAGCGCCAAAAACAAAAAAAAATGGTCAAAATGATGAACCAGGGGCATAGTTGAGTCAGATGTTCTGTCTTTTCTCCACGGTCAACATACCAGAAAAGGCACTCTGCCTGCCAGAAAAGGGCACCATTGAAGCTAACAACAAAGGGCTGAAAGCTCTCTCATCCTCCGAGCAGCAAGGTATCAAGCCAAGTGCGAAGTACGAATTGGAAGGGATTAAGATATTCCATCCCCTCATCAAGGGCATCGACTAGTCGTCATCGAAAGAAATAGCCGTGAGCTGAATATGCTGGGCATGAGTCCACAACCTTCAATTTATCCATCAACCACCCAAAGGAGGGATAAAAAATGAGAGATGTGCGCTGAGAGAAAAAATGAGAAAAAGGCTTTTTCAGAAAAACAAAGCCTAAGGGCCGAGTGATGTGAGAATCACAAATGAGAAAGGGTGGGAAACAATACCCGGAGAAACTGGCTCCTCAGGAACTGAGAGGTCTCTCGTCTTTGTAACACGTCTGAGTGTCGTGTGTTATTTTGTTTGTCTCGATTCTTGTTGTGAGTCGTTTTGAGTGTTTCTCGATGTGTTTAGGTTGTTTTACCTTTGTTTTTTGTTGTTGAGTTGTTTTTGCTGTGGTCAATCGTAGACTCAATACCCGGTTAAAAACTCATTTCCTAAATTCAAAATGATTTGTTTTATGCTCTAAGTGCTATGCCATTCTCTACACGTTTGCAAAATATGATTTGTTCTTTCATAAAACCGCGGGGTTCAACCCAGGTCATGTGAGAACTGTTAAAACTAGGACCTATCTGAAGCTATATGGGTTCCTGACTGCTAAACAAAAGCAAGAAGGAAAATTTGGAGTATTTGAGTTTGTTTCAACCTCTGCAAGTTCCGTTACTACATCTCGTATATTCAGAATGAACTGTCTTCAGAATGAGCTGTGTGCCAAATAAACCAAGTACTGTGTTATGAGCTGTGTGTTCAGAGTGAGCAGTTATTTGTTCAAAGTAAACCGAGTACTGTGTTATGAGCTGTGTGTTCAGAATGAGCAATGTGCTATATGAGCTGTGTGTTCGAACTAACAAGAGTACTGTGTTTTGAGCTGTGTGTTCAAAATGGGCAGTATGCTGTATGAGCTG
This sequence comes from Camellia sinensis, assembly GCF_004153795.1. Lineage (NCBI taxonomy): Eukaryota > Viridiplantae > Streptophyta > Magnoliopsida > Ericales > Theaceae > Camellia > Camellia sinensis. The sequence goes on from NW_021024516.1 coordinate 1,240,300, forward strand.
TGTGCCAAATAAATTGTGTACTGTGTTATGAGCTGTGTGTTCAAAATGAGCAGTGTGTTATACGAGCTGTGTGTTCAAAGTGAACCAAATACTAAGTTGACTATTTTCAATGCCAGAATGGTAATCAGAAGTGCTCTCCCTGAGTACCATTCCCTGCCAGGGGCATCTTGGTTGTGCTTGCAATGAGTTCCTAGGAGACCAACTGCGACGATGGAAACTAGAGTTTCAAATGGTTGTTGCCTAGAACGCAAAGGTTCGAGATTTCCGAGACTAAAGTCTGGTTTAAATACCCAAGGGTGTATCCCCGGCTTGAAATTTGTATGGAAGCCCCATAGGTTGAGATAGCATGTGTATGCGCCTCAATTCTGGATACTGAACCAACCTAGTCTGTTACCCCGTTGGAGAATAAGGAAAGCTGTGAACATGGCCAGGAAGGAAAGGTAGTAACTGTGGTTTGGAAGTATAATCAAGAAAGTGCAAGAAGAACCCACTTTTCATATCAAAACGTTTCTACGAAAGTTTCAACTCATGTCTTCGATACGTAGCTCATCGCCAGTTGGCATGCACAAGGTGTATCCTTTTTGAAATATATTGTAACCCCTCCGAGAGGTAAATCGGAGGTTATAACTGACTCGTTCTTACCAAGACGCACATTTCAGTTGTATTGTTATGCACACTCTAGTAGCATTGTCACGCACTTTTCAGTTGCATTGTTATGCACACTTCACCTGCATTGTTATGCACCCCTTTTGCTTGCATTGTTATGCACCTCTCCCCTTGCATTGTTATGCACACTTCACTTACATTGTTATGCACACTTCACCTGTATTGTTATGCACCTTTTCACTTGCATTGCTATGCACTGTTCTACCTGCATTGTTATGCACCGTTTCACTTGCATTGTTATGCACATCTCCCATGCATTGTTATGCACCTTCCCATTGGCACCATATGTGTACGCGTTTATCTTGTATTTAAATTGTACCTTGATGTAGCGTTGATCATGTTTTCCTATTACATTGAACTTGTCAAATTCTCTCTTTTGTGCAGGTACGATGTTGTATGTACAGTTCATTCGAGAGAAGTTCTCGTTCCGTTTGACTGCAACCTTTCTCCTCTCGCATTCGGCGTGCGTTTGGATACCCTTCTCCTCTTGCGTTTGGCGCGCGTTTGGATACCTTTCTCCTCTCGCGTTTGGCGTGCATTTGGATACCCTTCCCCTCTCGCGTTTGCCGCGCGTTTGGATACCTTTCTCCTCATGCGTTTGGCGCGCTTTTGGATACCTTTCCTCTCTTGCGTATGATACGCTGAGAGGTTTACCCTTTCCTCTCTTGCGTGTGATATGCTGAGAGATGCTACCTTTCCACTCTTGCGTATGATACGCTGAGAGGTTTACCCTTTCCTCTCTTGCGTGTGATACGCTGAGAGATGCTTTCTTTCCTCTCTTGCATGTGATACACTGAGAGATGCTACCTTTCCTCTCTTGCTCGTGATACGCTGAGAGATGCTTTCTTTCCTCTCTTGCGTGTGATACGCAGAGAGATACTACCTTTCCTCTCTTGCGTGTGATACACTGTGAGATGCTTTCTTTCCTCTCTTGCGTGTGATACGCTAAGAGATACCATTCTCCTCTCTTGCGTGCGATACGTTGAGTGATGCTTTCTTTCCTGTCTTGCGTGTGATATGCTGAGAGGTTTCACCTTTCCTCTCTCCCGTGTGATACGCTGAGAGGTTTACCTTTCCTCTCTCGTATGTGATACGTTGAGAGGTTCACCTTTCCTTTCTTGCGTGTGATACGCTGAGAGGTTTCACCTTTCCTCTCTCGCGTGTGATATGTTGAGAGGTTTACCCTTTCCTCTCTCGCGTATGACACGCTGAGAGGTTCACCTTTCCTCTCTCGCGTGTGATACGCTAAAAGGTTTTCCCTTTCCTCTCTGGCGTGTGATACGCTGAGAAGTTTACCTTTCCTCTCTCGCGTGTGATACACTGAAAGGTTTACCCTTTCCTCTCTCGCGTGTGATACGCTGAGAGGTTTTCTTTTCCTCCCTCACGTGTGATATGCTGAGAGATGTTGCTTTCGCCTCTCCTGCGTGTGGTACGTTGTGAGACGTTGTTCCGTTTGAGACTTTGGGTGTTCTCCGTAGTCGCTTTTAGCCTTCTCCGTGTGAGGCGCAATGAGAATTGTATAATTTTCTTACATCCTTTCTGCATGAGATGTAGTTTGGTTTATGTTTACTTGCTTGCATCGCATTTGCTTAAAACGTTGCATTTATTTTGCATAATTGCCTCGTTACAGCTCTCTTTGCATGAGCATAAGTTATGTTCAGTATTGTGCATGTCATTTGCATCTTGTCCCTGCCTGCAGGCGCATCTCTTTATTATTTTGTTTGTTTGTCCAAGTCTTCAGCTTTGTCAAAAATAGGTCGTCTCTGGGCTTTGACATTCACTCACGTCATTTCATGACTTCAAGCTCTGTCAAAGAGGGGCAACTATAGACACCCCATTTTTTACCGCCCTTATGACTTGGGCATTACTGATGGTTTACTTGGTGTTGAAAGTTGTGCAGTGCAAATGTTCGATTCCTTTGGCAAGAGGAGAGTCAAATCCTAACCTCACACCCCATTTTGGACCAAAGCTATTTTGAATAGTTTTTAGACCTTAAAACCCACTCTTTCAAAATACAATGAGTTCCTAGGAGACCAACTGCGACGGTAGAAACTAGAGTTTCAAATGGTTGTTGCCTAGAACGCAAAGGTTCGAGATTTCCGAGACTAAAGTCTGGTTTAAATACCCAAGGGTGTATCCCCGGCTTGAAATCTGTATGGAAGCCCCATAGGTTGAGATAGCATGTGTATGCACCTCAATTCTGGATACTGAACCAACCTAGTCTGTTACCCCGTTGGAGAATAAGGAAAGTTGTGAACATGGCCAAGAAGGAAAGGTAGTAACTGTGGTTTGGAAGTATAATCAAGAAAGTGCAAGAAGAACCCACTTTTCATATCAAAACGTTTCTGTGGAAGTTTCAACTCATGTCTTCGATGCGTAGCTCATCGCCAGTTGGCATGCACGAGGTGTATCCTTTTTGAAATATATTGTAACCCCTCCGAAAGGTAAATCGGAGGTCATAACTGACTCGGTCTTACCAAGACGCACATTTCTTCACTGAACATAGTGCTTCGAATATGCATTGCTTATTGTGCACCAGATATACATGCACTTTTCAGTTGTATTGTTATGCACACTCTAGTAGCATTGTCACGCACTTTTCAGTTGTATTGTTATGCACACTTCACCTGCATTGTTATGCACCCCTTTTGCTTGCATTGTTATGCACCTCTCCACTTGCATTGTTATGCACACTTCACTTACATTGTTATGCACACTTCACCTGCATTGTTATGCACCTTTTCACTTGCATTGCTATGCACTGTTCTACCTGCATTGTTATGCATCGTTTCACTTGCATTGTTATGCACATCTCCCATGCATTGTTATGCACCTTCCCATTGGCACCATATGTGCATGCATTTATCTTGTATTTAAATTGTACCTTGATGTAGCGTTGATCATGTTTTCCTATTACATTGAACTTGTCAAATTCTTTCTTTTGTGCAGGTACGATGTTGTATGTACAGTTCATTCGAGGGAAGTTCTCGTTCCGTTTGACTACAACCTTTCTCCTCTCGCATTTGGCGTGCGTTTGGATACCCTTCTCCTCTCGCATTTGGCGCGCGTTTGGATACCTTTCTCCTCTCACGTTTGGCGCGCATTTGGATACCCTTCCCCTCTCACGTTTGGCGCGCGTTTGGATACCTTTCTCCTCACGCATTTGGGGCGCGTTTGGATACCTTTCCTCTCTTGCGTATGATACGCTGAGAGGTTTACCCTTTCCTCTCTTGCGTGTGATACGCTGAGAGATGCTACCTTTCCACTCTTGCGTATGATACGCTGAGAGGTTTACCCTTTTCTCTCTTGCGTGTGATACGCTGAGAGATGCTTTCTTTCCTCTCTTGCATGTGATACACTGAGAGATGCTACCTTTCCTCTCTTGCTTGTGATACGCTGAGAGATGCTTTCTTTCCTCTCTTGCGTGTGATACGCTGAGAGATACTACCTTTCCTCTCTTACGTGTGATACACTGTGAGATGCTTTCTTTCCTCTCTTGCGTGTGATACGCTAAGAGATACCATTCTCCTCTCTTGCGTGCGATACGTTGAGTGATGCTTTCTTTCCTGTCTTGCGTGTGATATGCTGAGAGGTTTCACCTTTCCTCTCTCCCGTGTGATACGCTGAGAGGTTTACCTTTCCTCTCTCGTATGTGATACGTTGAGAGGTTCACCTTTCCTTTCTTGCGTGTGATACGCTGAGAGGTTTCACCTTTCCTCTCTCGCGTGTGATATGTTGAGAGGTTTACCCTTTCCTCTCTCGCGTATGACACGCTGAGAGGTTCACCTTTCCTCTCTCGCGTGTGATACGCTAAAAGGTTTTCCCTTTCCTCTCTGGCGTGTGATACGCTGAGAAGTTTACCTTTCCTCTCTCGCGTGTGATACACTGAAAGGTTTACCCTTTCCTCTCTCGCGTGTGATACGCTGAGAGGTTTTCTTTTCCTCCCTCACGTGTGATATGCTGAGAGATGTTGCTTTCGCCTCTCCTGCGTGTGGTACGTTGTGAGACGTTGTTCCGTTTGAGACTTTGGGTGTTCTCCGTAGTCGCTTTTAGCCTTCTCCGTGTGAGGCGCAGTGAGAATTGTATAATTTTCTTACATGTTTTCTGCATGAGATGTAGTTTGGTTTATGTTTACTTGCTTGCATCGCATTCGCTTAAAACGTTGCACTTATTTTGCATAATTGCTTCGTTACAGCTCTCTTTGCATGAGCATAAGTTTTGTTCAGCATTGTGCATGTCATTTGCATCTTGTCCCTGCCTGCAGGCGCATCCTTTAATATTTTGTTTGTTTGTCTAAGTCTTCAGCTTTGTCAAAAATAGGTCGTCTCTGGGCTTTGACATTCACTCACGTCATTTCATGACTTCGAGCTCTGTCAAAGAGGGGCAACTATAAACACCCCATTTTTGACCGCCCTTAAGACTTGGGCATTACTGATGGTTTACTTGGTGTTGAAAGTTGTGCAGTGCAAAGGTTCGATTCCTTCGGCAAGAGAAGAGTCAAATCCTATCCTCACACCCCATTTTGGACCAAAGCTATTTTGAATAGTTTTTAGACCTTAAAACCCACTCTTTCAGAACTTTTTTGAAACAAAGTTCCTATGATGTTCCGAGGCTCGCATTTCTTTAAATGTTGCACTTTTCGGTAAACCGAGCAAGGACAAAATGGAAATGAATGAAAGAGAGATGAAATCTTTGAAAAATATTTCAAAACCCTTGCTTAGGGGTTTGGAGTTGAAGAAAATGAGAAAAGAGAGAAGAAAACTAGTTTGGGAGAAGTTCGGCATGAATCCGAGAAGGATCAAAACTAAGCGGCTTCACCAAAATAGGCCTAACTTTTTTCACGATTGGAATTTTGATGCAAGGATGCCACCATTGGAAAGTTTACTTCCGTGGCTTCAATTTGGACACAAGAATGACCTGAAAATGAGTCCAGATAAAGGAGTTATGCCCATTTGAAGTTGGACAAGAAAGCAGAATTTTCCTGCCGGCCAGAAAAAGTAGCTGGCCGACCAAAAAAGTGGTCGGCTGACCAGAAAAGTGGTCTACAGGTCCCAAACTCAGATTTTTCGAAGATCTTTTCCCTCTAGCTGTTGTGCACTGCTCCAGATATTTCCAACCTCAGATATTTTAAACCAACTCTTGTATATTGCTATATATGAGTTATGTCTCCCATTTTTTGCAAAGGAGAAGATTAAAGATATTTTGGGAGCCTCTCTCTCTAAAAAGTTCTCTCTCTAGAAATTTCAGAGCTAAATCTCAGTTTTTTCTCTCTAGTTGGCCCTCCCTCTTGACCTTGTGTGCATACAAGAGATATACTTGAAGATATACCTCTTCTTTGCCTAGGCACCCTTAACCAAACTTAACCACCATTGAGCCGAGGTTCTTTGAGGATCAGTTGGAGCTCCAAAAGTATGATTTTGGCTCAGATTTTGTCTGGTTTTGCCGCTGTCCTTCAAGGTGCTTCAAGGGTAAGCACTTGTCCCTTTAAACCTATACTTGAAGATATACCTCTCATTTTCTTAGGCACCCTTAACCAAACTTAACCGCCATTGGGCTGAGGTTCTTTGAGGATCATTTGGAGCTCCAAAAGGCTGATTTTGGCTTAGATTTTGGCTGGTTTTGCTGCTGTCCTTCAAGGTGCTTCAAGGGTAAGCCCTTGTCCTTTTAAACCTTTGCTTTGCATGCTTGTTTTACCACCTTTGTAAACTATTTTTGGGATGGTGTTGAACAACAAAAAATTTTTTTTCCTCTGTTTTTCAGTCCTAATAGTATTGGTTTGTGCCTTGTTTGGCTAGGGGGTTTTCCTCCCTGTTGCTCCTTGGCTTATAAAGTTTCTTGAGCCATCTTTCACCACCTTTCAAACCAACTTTTTTTTTCCTTTAAACTACTGAATTCCAAAGGAATTTCAGTGATGAAAAGGGGGTTTTGAGGTCCCAAATGGGTGGGGGTTGTCCCTCCTCTCCTTCTCTTGTTTACTCGTGTTGATGGCTAATCAAAAGAGAATGTATTTCTCATTCTTTTAAGCATAGTTCAAGCGCTTTTTTGTGACTTTTAGGACCAGCCATAACTCTTTTTTGGCTTGGTTTGGTCACCCCTTGTATGCTTAATACACTTGTAGTGTAAATTTTGCAAACTAGCCTTGTATGCCTTATGAGGTAGCATGTCTTTCTAGCATGTTTCAGGTTCATCTCACTAGATTTTTGGTGTTTTTTTAACATGCCTTAGATTTGTTTTGACTTGGTTTTGTCACCCCTTGCATGCTTTATACACTTGTAGTGTATTTCTCACAAACTAGTCTTGTTTGCTTCATGAAGTAGCATGCCTTTCTAGCATGATTTGTTTCTATTTCAACATGTTTTTGGTGTTTTTTTACCATGTAATACCTCTGTTAAGGTTTGGTGTGGTTGGCCCTTGCATGCCACATGCACTTGTTGTGCAATTCCATGAAATAGCCTAACATGCATCATGCTTTGACATGTCATTCTAGCATGCTTTTGGCTTAACTTAAAGAAGCTTTTGTCAATGTTTTAACATGCTCTAGCTCTGATTTAGGTTGTTTTGACCATGCATGACTTGCTTTGTATAGCCATGGTTCAATCTAGCTTGTTAGCTTTGTGTACCAAGTCCATTAGCATGCTTTACTTGGACCATTTGAATGATTTGACATCATTTATTATGTGATTTCAGTCCATGTTTCATGGTCATACATTCACATTTATCATCCATTCAATGCGTTGGAGGGTTGGCCCCTTTATGCCTTAACATGAATCATTACGTATGCCTTCATGCCTTAGCTTGCGAGCCATCATTTCAATGTGTTTTGGGGGCTATTTTGCCATGATATAACTCTGATTTTTATTGGTTAATTCATCCCATGCTTGGTCTTAATAGAAGATTTTGTCAATATTTTAACATGCTCTAACTCTGATTTAGGTTGTTTTGACCATGCATGACTTGCTTTGTATAGCCATGGTTCAATCTAGCTTGTTAGCTTTGTGCACCAAGTCCATTAGCATGCTTTACTTGGACCATTTGAATGATTTGACATCATTTATTATGTGATTTTAGTCCGTGTTTCATGGTCATGCATTTGCATTTATCATCCATTCAATGCGTTGGAGGGTTGGCCCCTTTATGCCTTAACATGAATCATTACGTATGCCTTCATGCCTTAGCTTGCGAGCCATCATTTCAATGTGTTTTGGGGGCTATTTTGCCATGATATAACTCTGATTTTTATTGGTTAATTCATCCCATGCATGGTCTTAATAGGTGTAGTGTAATCCACCTTATTTGCCTTGTATGCATCATGCCTTATGCCCTTCATGCTAGTATATTTTGGCTTCCTTCCATGCATGTTTTAGACTCATTTTGACATGTTCTAGGACTTTTTTGGGTTGCCTTTGCCATATCCTTCATGCTTTGTATAGCTGTAGTGCAATTGGCCTTGCTAGCTTTGTGTTTTGTTGACTCATGCATGCTATCTTTGAGCTATTTAGATGATTTGGAATCATTTAATACTTCATTTCAGAGCTTATAGAATGCTCATGTTCCCACTTCTTTCATGCTTTAAGTGCCTTTGAGTGTTGTGCATTGTTGCCTTGTTTGTGACCTAGAATGTATGCCATCTTGCCTAGGTATTTGAGCCTCCATCTGAGCATGTTTTGGTCTTTTTACCGAGCATGCATCCAGTCTTCTCCTTAGCTGCCATGCTTAGATAGCCAGCTTATGCTTTGGTCTGTACCTTAATTAGTTAATGCGTTAACTTTTCAATTTGTTTTGTAATAATTAGTTAACTAGGATTAGTTTATTAGTTTGTTTTGTAATAATTAGTTTAATTAGCTTAGATTAGTTAGTTAGCTTTTTATTCGGTCCCTCCATCGAGAGGGCGCATTGTTGTAATAAGCGTGCGTGTGTGTGATGCATGTCTTTCAATCCCCATTTCTTTCTCCCTTTTACTTAACCGCTTATGATGGTTAGTTTTAGGGCATATTTTGTTGACCATACCTCATGCTTGCATGCGTGTATCCATTCATCTGTTTTGCATGCACCAGGCTCGGCCCATCATACAAAATCACATTGTATTTTCAATACATTTACTTGAATACGTGTTCAACCGCATGTTATCAAGTTGCATTTCACATGACATTCTAGGTAGTCGAGCCTATCTTAGCTACATTCTGCCTGTGTTGCATTAGCCGTCTTAACATGAACTAGGATCGTGCATGATTTCTAACTAGTTCTCTATTTTGGCTCGAAGTACACTGTGAGTGTTTACGCTTTAGCATACTGCATGTGTGTTAATGTTGCCATGAAAGCATGCTTGCCATGAGGCTAACTGCTTATGTGATTAACTGCCTGAATGCCTGTGGGTGAAGGTTGGATTACTTGAATTTGAACAATTCATTAAAATCCCTGATTTAGCCTACTTATGAGTAGCAAACTCAAATCCATTTTCAAACAAATATGTAATGTTTTGTTCCAAATTAGGCGATCTAATCTATACTTGTATGTTGTGCGCATCACGTAGTGAGATTAGCTAATTAACCGGAATAAGAGCACATGTGTTTTCAAAAACAAAATATCATGCTTAGTACAGGCCGATCTTTGATCAGGCGAGCGGGGGTGCTCATTGCATGACCATCCCCTCTCGTCCCTAAGTTCTCGAGCCGAGGCAACTTTGGTGATGATGGACACGTGGCCTTAGGCACGAGTCAGGGTTTTGTGAGGACATCCGTGGCTTACGCTTTAGTCGGGGCACTAAGTCAAAGGTTTCTAATTTCGCCCAAAATAAAATATTAGGGTAGTGGCGCCATATCTGTATGCGTTGAGCGACAATCGCAGGTCTCATTGGTTTCAGGCACTGGAGACACATTTTATTATAAATCAGTTTCTCAAGAACGATTTGTCAGATTTGATACTCTTTGGTGCTTATTTGATCTTGAAGAACCACTACGTACAGCAAGTTTGTGACGTAATTAATTCCACAGAAACGCGCCGTGACCATGTTTGAGTCTGATTGCATACAGTAGGCCTCCAAACCAAAACGAAAATATCCCTGGGGCTCTAAGCTTCTCTCACAGGCGCGCGCGGATCGTTCAGGGAGGCCGCTCTTCCTAAGAGCGGGCGGCCTACAACAAAGCACTCACTCTTTTCTTGTCTCTTCTATTTTTTCCCTTCTTTTTTTTCTTTATTTTTTTTGTGGGTCTTTTTCGCTGGTCTCATCACGAGGGACGTGTTGTAAAAAGAGGGATAAAAGCTAGAAATATGAGATATATCTGTACTCTTCAATCAAATTCTATTTCATCAGAGGTGAGCAGTCCGATTTCAATGAGCAGTATATTTATTGGGTACCACTCACAAACAGTCTTGATCAACCCGCAATCCATTCGGTAACACGGAAGCAACCAAGGGTTAAGAATACTAACTACTATTTGATACTCAGGCTTAAATAATATTTCTTACTTATACTTAAACACTTGTTTTTAAGTTTTAAGAGAAGCTATCACAAAACATTACCTATCATGTATACTGTTAACCTGGCGAACCCATGATCTCCTTAGGCATGTTAGGTAATTGTCTAGCAAATATAGTCTTGCAATCCTGTTTTAACTTGAGCGGTGGAAAGAATAAAAGCGAATCTCCACTCTTATGCATGCTATCCTGGTGTGATCAACACTGTAAATAGCAGTATTGGCAATTTGTCAAATGCAAAAAAAAAATGTACGCAGTGTATAGTTACTAGGAATACCAAAGAATAAAGAAAAAAAAAAAGTAGGTAAAAAATGATACTGGAGAAGAGAATAAATACCCAAACCACTATGCTATTCAATCATCATTTGAAACACTATACACTTGAGTCTTCCAAACTTCCTCATGACTGGTTGTAAAGCACTGCAAACTCAGCAAAGAAAATACAAGAAACCAATATGCTCATGCAATACCACTTTCTTAGTCCTACATCTTTTCTAATAACAACCAACCTTCATAAAAACATTCTCATTTTAGTTTCAATCATCATTTGAACAGTATTGCTTCTTAGTTGCCTAAGGCCTTATACCATAAGAACAAGCAGGCATTTAATAGCAATTTTAAAAAATAAAATAAAATAAAAATATTCACTCCTCTTGATATATCCTAAAGATTACATTCATATCTAGTGTAACTAATTATCCTTTGGGCGCCTATATAGGTCCTACCACAAAACTAAAAAAAAGTTGTCACCTTACACCCCATCAAGATTTGCTTTTCACCTTCGGCCAATTTGAGTATTGAAATTATATCAGTTTACCAATCCATAATCAAAAATTAGGAAAATTGGAAGAGATACTATACCCCAACAGAGGGAAAGCAATGAAGAATGAAACACGCTGCAGAGTTGCTAGCTCACTCGGTTGGTCTTCGGAAGCGAGAGAAGTAGAAGGGTAGGACAAGCTGCGGGTCCGATAATTAAATTAGAGTCCGTTTGGGCATCATTACAAATGCACAGCTCCAAGTGTTCCCTATCAAGAATTTCCTACCGCTATTATTGGTCACAAACCTTCACATCATTTTGGCGAATCGAAGAAACGTTTAAATGTGCCCTAGTAAACACAGCTTTGGCATTGTGCCATCCGTATCGGTTTGGGAAATGGTTGGTATGTTGATCGTGGTGATGATCATTTGGGCATGGTTGGCGGTGAAAGGATCGGTCCGCTTGGCGAGATTAAGGGAGAAGTTTTTTGTTTTGGGCTTTCTTTTGAGTAACTTATGGCTTCTGGCTCTTATTTGAAATAGTTATTTTGAGTCTAGATATGGTTATCACTTAATTTTAATCAAACAACGTCTTCGATTCTAGCCAAATAATTTAAAACGCTTTAAGTTAAAAAAGCTGAATTTCTCGGAACTACTTACTCACTGGGCCCGTTACTTCGTGAATAAGTGGTCATCAGCTTTAATAAGTTCTAGGTGCAAATCCATGTTCTTAAAATTCATCTCTAAGGTCTTATATAGTCTCTTAGAGAAGTTTTTTTTTATTTTTTTATTTTTAAAATACCATGAGGAACAAGACCCAAATGGATTATAGAAATTATATCTTGATTTTTTTACAGTAAGGAGGAATGTAAGGTAAACAGATGAGTTGTGTTAGAATTAGAACCCCTAAAAAATACAAGGAGTTTGATTGAAAATACTGGGCTCTGCAAAGGTTTGAAAAATAAGCTTTATTTAAGGCCAATACCATACTTTCGGACAACTTAGAGAATGCTACAAGTTCCCAAGACCAGTCTACATCCAATATAGATTACACACAAGGCTTTCTGATTAAAGGTCATAAACTATTTAGATCTTTAACTGTAGTTGTAAGTGGGGTGGTTATAAATGTTTAATTTTGTACGCTATAATGTCTGTTTTAACAGAGCTCCACCAAACAGGGACCAATGGATAATTCAAGTACGGGGATGGGATTTGAGGGGAGAGACAGCCTTGAGGAGAGAGGCAGGAGAGGGTTGAGCTAAAAAGAATAGAGGGGAAAACGAAATCACAGGAGATAGGGTTTTGTGGGAAGAGAATTTCGGACAAATTGGAGAAATTTGGAAGAAGAGATAAACAACTTGAGATCATGTTTGGTATGATTTTCTTTTAAAAAATGATATTTTTGTAATTTTTAAATTGTTTGATTTTGATTTTTTTGATTTAAGTTTCTTAGGAAAAACTTCGGCGTTTTTTATTTTTTCGTATAGTTTTTATATCTTTAGTGAATTTTTAAAATTTTAAGCTAATTTTAATTTTTTATATTTTTAGACTGCAACCTTACTTAGATGTATCTAAAAGAAATGTATTTGTACCAAAATAAAATAAAAAATCAATAAATGCACAAGAATACTGATTTAATCACGAAATACTTATATTTTTACAGGTGTTTTATATGTATTGTGATGGTGTATTAAAAATTTAATAAAAATTCTTTGAATATTAAAAAAATAGTGATAAAACATAAAAAATGAAAATAAAAAAACGCACAACAACATAATAAAATTTTCAATTTCCTGAAAAATAAAAGATACTGAAAAATCAAACCAAAACAAGCTCGATATCATATCACTTCGTAAAATTATAAATAAAATAGTGACCAAGCAAGTATGGTAGTCATCTTTTGGATTTTTAAATTTTTCATGCAAACTAATTTATTAGTCTTTAAAAAATAAATTTGAATCAGTGTTTCCAGGGATAGCGACAGCAGTGGGTGGAGAGTGGTGGTGAATGGAGAGATTTTTTTTTACTGGGGGAGCGCGAGTCGATAGAGCCTTGTGACAATGTATAGGTGATATCCAAACGTGGTCGGGGCAAGCTTAAGTCCTTCTTGCTAACTGGCTTCTTAAGGGGTGGTTGAGATGTGATGAGTGGGTGCGAGAAGGATGTGGTACGGTTATGTGGTCGGTAGGAGATGTAGTTGGAGATACGTCGGATGGTATCTTTCCTGGGCGTGCTAGAAATTAGTTTTAACGGCAAGCTCAATTCGGACCGAGTAGATTTAGAGGTTCTCTATGGTTGAATTGTGCCTAGGAGGGAGGGTTCATGGGGTCCGTTTACCCGATATGGGCACGGGTATTTTTGGCTGTGGGGAATGTGGTTAGGCAACCACTGCTTAAGTGTTTGGGTGAAGTTGAAGTTTCACTCCAAGAATTAACAAAGAATAGGGTTTTCTTATGATTCCAATTTGTATTCACTTGGGGAGTGCTATGGCCATTGCTTTGCAAGAAAGAGATGAGGTATGAGGTGGGGAATTGTGACGGTTGTTGGTGCACTGATCAGGCTCGGTGTAGTGGAGGTTGGAGAAGTTTGAAACCACTGAGGTAAGCTTGTTAGAAAGCAAGTACGAAGTGCATTTGATCATAGATGACTTGTTTTGAGCGCGAGGATGGGTCAATAGGGGGTCTTGCTGCTTTACTGAAGATAGACTTGACAGGGGTCAGGGAGGTATATCATTCCAGGATAGATTGAGGAACTTAGAAGGAGATTTTATGAGAGTGGGGGAAGGGAGGGGGTGTGAATTACCGAGACAGCATTACGCGTATGGGCAGTATAGAGAGAGGAGAAGCGTATGATGAGAGTTACCTAGTGATGCTTTTAGGCTAACCGAGTTGAAATGAAGCACTGCGCCATTTTGAGGAGTATAATGAGATTTATGAGATGAACTGAGATCAGTTTCTTGGTGAGTTCTTAGATCGTTTTTGGTGAATTGTCTTAATGATGAAGTGGCATTTGTATTTATGGTTCAGTCCTCGGTGAGGAGGCGAACACAAGGTAACAACTTGCAAGATTGTACTGAGTTGGATTAAGCTTCACAGAAAATTGGTTATAATAGTTTTTGAGCAGAGTATGGGAAGTGAGTAGTGGATGGGATGGATGGTAGAAAAATACTTAGCAAGAATGGATAATCTGAGGACGGGGGAGGAAGTAGGAAGGAGGGTGTTGACGGTGATAGACTCTATCTAAAGAATAGGGGGCGCACACACGTAGCAAAGGATTAGGAAAGGGTAAGGAGGACTGGGAAGGATATGAGGTACTAGAGGTATTTTAAACAGGACGTCATTTGTGAAGGATCAGGACTGCACGGGAGGTATGAAGCTAACGCACAATTAAACTAGGGAGGATGAGGAAGTCAATCTAAGGATTATGTGTGGAGCACGAGAGAAACTGGACTATGTATGGAAGGAGAGGAGGGACAAAAAACATAGAGTAGTATGTCAAGAGCTTCAAAGGATATAGGAGGACTTACCATGTTAACCGCGTGTATGTTAGTGTCAGAGGAGAAAGGCGTTAGAGGCATAGGATGCTATTGTAAGAATGAGCGTCTACGGGAGGAGTGATTCGGAGATGGTGTCTGTAATGGATAGGAAGAAGAGGAGATGGATGAGATGAGACGGTTACAGTCAATGGTAAGGTAGGAAAAATGGAAAAGCACTACGAGAGAAAAACTATCGCTAAAGACGCACATGAGTATAGGAGTATATGGCAGTTGAATTGGTTTAATGTATGTAATTGGAACATATGTACAGGATTACTGGTACCAGAGAGATTATGAGGTTTTTCGTCAACAGAATCTGAAGTAATTGTTTTCAACCGAAAGATTTGAATTTGATGCGAGAATGTGGATTGAATTTTGAGGATTCAACATTATAAAGTTGAGCACAAGCATGATCATCTGAGTGTGGAAAGAGAGGGACAAATGGGAAGTTGATGAGTAGCCTTAGACAAGTAATGAATGAAGTTATGACAGACATTTGTAGGAGAGTTTAGCATCAGATAAACGAGCAGACGGACGAATAGGAGATATTGGGAGATGGTAATTGAGGGGACGTGTACATGAATTGCGTTATCTATAGACGAGTCGTTGTTGAGTCGTAAGCTTTGTGTACGGTAGTAGTAAGGACACAAGCTCTCAAACGGCAGGTTGAGAGTGGGGTATATGAGAAGAACAGGATGGTACGATAATAAGGGTAGCAAGAAAGCCGATATTTATACAGAGAAGATATCTATTGAAAGACGGAAGAGAAGAGAGCATGGGTGGAGACAGTTCTGATTTGATCGGTATATCAGGTTATGTTGCAATGTTGCGAGGTATGACTAGACATGGAGAGGTAAGCAAGAAGATTAGTACGAACACATATCCGATTTGACAGAGTCCTTGAAGTGAACATAGTGGAGTTGATTTGAGATGCACATGAAGATGTAAATAAGCGACTTAGAGATCACAAACAGAGACAGCAGTAATTCTAGGTGGAGGGAAGGATGAATAGGATGTAGCCTTGTTCGTTGTCGAGGTGCTTAACTTGTTAACACATTGAAGGCGGGAGACAAGTATCAGAGGGCTAAGAATGGGGGGTTATCGCTAGATATCAGAAGCCTCAGCACCAATAGGCGAGGCTCGCCACGCTAGGAAAGCGATGGTCGCAAAGATGAGGAATTTGTGTAAGGTTGTTTTTGCGAGAACTCACGCAGGAGTAAATAGATAAGGTCAGGGAAAGTGTGGTGAGGGTCTGATCGGTAAACAAGATTAGGCATAAAGATTAGGCACCATTTGGTACGGTATAGCGACGGCAGAGAGATGAGACTTCGAGATGAGAGTATACCCAAGAAACACAGGTATACCGCACCTTCACTATAGTCTAAGCCGAGAAATACAGATGGCCCGACTTCACACAAGGTCTGTGACTTCGCTCTACAGATACAGAGATATCGACGATTGTAACAAACGGCTCAATTGTGGCTATGGGGTCCTAGAGTGAGTTGAGAAAGGAGGAAAGGAGAATAGCCATTTGAAGGTCAGGACATATCTCTCAGACGATGACGGGGGCAGCTCACCCAGTGTACCAATTTAGAACCTAGTGGATAAGATCGGAATGTCGAAGAGGTCTGTAGTTTATTGACTTTAAAAAGAAGTCTGGGGAGGAGAAGAATGGACAAAATATAGCCGTGTTAGAATTTAGAAGTTAGTGGCCAGGCAAAATATTGGTTTTTATAGGCGAGATTGGCATACAAAGAAAGGCACTAACCAGGTATCTTGAAGGCATCTAGTTTATGACTGATTTTCAATATTTTTTTAGATCTTCTCTGGTTGAAGTAGTGTTGACGAGGTAGGGAAGATCGATCAAATTGTTCAGCGCTCTATTTGTTAATTTTAAAATCATTTGGTGGACTATATATATAACGGTCGTCTATGTAACAAGAACGCTTAGCATATCATAAAGTCCACGTAGGAGTGATTGGTTTTAAGCTCAGTATGTCGTATAGATAGAGTTTATGTCACCCGACCGTAAAGAGGAGACGTTTTCATTTGAAAGGTAGGAATCCAACGTCTTTCCTGAAATAATATATTCTAACGCAAACGGTTAACGCGGTTCAATGAGGTTTAAAGAAGAGTGGGCTTATTGTCTTCTAATGATTCATTAGAACTTTTGAGATCTTAGGCGCCGAATCGGGGATGAAAGAAACTATATTCGTTTGGCCTTGCTTGCCTTTTTTGTGACTGCAAGAACTTTTAGGGATGGGGTTTTATGAGACGTGTTCCGGGATAATCTATAGTGGCTGCACTAAAGAACTTGACTGCTACAAACCATTTCTACTATTTGTGTTGGGGCCTATCGAGAACGAATTCTTAGTAAGCTCCAGGTCGGATGAATACACATCGTCTATTCGCATGGATAGATTCTATGTTAGTGTTTTATGTGGCTCTCGGGATCGCAAGGCAAGGACATTTCCATTGGTATCAAACGGTGGGCTTATAGAGTCGAACTCCCTTTTTTTTATGGGGGACGGGGATAGGGCACTGTTATTAGTGTAAGGCTAGGGCCTGGGAAGGCATAGAGAGGGTAATCAGATCTCCTTCGTTCATGTTGATTATTATTGTATGTGTTTTGACAACTTGTATGAAAAGTATGATTATAGTTATTAAATTGTATACTCATTGCATATATTTAGGAAAGTGAATTGTATGTTCAATATTGAAAACCTTGTTTAATCATTATTGTGAGACGGGTGGGAAGGTCATGGATATGAGTTCACTTATTATTTATAGATAGCCCGTCGGGGGCAGCAATTTATATTATAACATTCTTTGTGTTTGTGTGATTTAAAATTTTAGGGGGCCGAAATTCCTTAAGGGAGTTTGGTCAAGATTTCGGTTTTTAAAACTTTTGGTTTTGTCCTGTTTTTACGGTTTTGGAATACACGGGCATATCCTTGTTCTTAGGTTTGGGTTTCTTAGGTCGATCCTGATTAATATCTTATTATTTGGATTGATTTGCTCTTGGTTGTTCTTTTTGAGATGTACATTATTGCATTTCTGGAACAATCGGGAGTAGTTTGTTTCCAATGAATTACGTTTTTGCTTTCTTTTCAATCTTGGTTTAGGGTTATGTCTACCGGGTGAGCGTGTAAATAATTCTTTGGTGGGCTCAGCGGATTGCTTGAGAATTCGCGTATATTTGCAAACTATGCATCAAGCGATATGGTGTTTTTTTTTTTTTTTTTTTCCTCAAGTGACCTTTTGGGATTGTCACATGGCTAGATCACTTTACTTTCGCTCAGCGAGCAGTCTTTGTGAAACTCTCATACTTTGTAGCTGCAAAAGTATGAAGGGTGGTAGTTCTTCATCGACGGATTTCACGGTTGTTGTTTCAGTGTTCTCTAAGCAGATCTCAACTTTTATTATTATTGGTTTTGTCAATGCGATTTACTGGGCGGTGGGCTTTATTGTTGGCTCGAGCGTCTGCGCGTGGGAATATAGAGTTTGTTAAATCCACTTTTTTGGTGGATTCTATTTTCATGATTCTCTTTTTTCTACATTTTTGAACTCTAAATCTAGGCCTGTCTCTCTCTAAAACTCATCTGTCTATCGCAGGACACGTACTACTACATCTATTAGTTTCTACAGCTAGTACTTTGATAAATTTTAGGTAAGATCGAGCACTTTAGAGCTTCTTTTAATCAGAGCATACGTTTGTTTTCTCACGGCTTCGTTCACGTTTTCTCCAATCGTACTAATTTGTCCTTTCTAATGGAGTAGAGATATCTTCCACACTTATTAGATAAAGATTTACTAAAGTTAGTATGTTTCTGCTTTTCTTAAACAATATTAGGCGATTTGGGGATTTTTATGGTGATAAGCCTATGGTTTATGCGTTTGTGAGAATCAAAAGAGGGTTTTCAAATAGTTCGTGGAAATGATGGCGGATTTTGTAAAATGTGGTTGAGTTTGTGATAAAATGGTGGATTTTATCCTTGGACTTGGTCTATAAGAAAAGGGGGGATTTTTGCCCTAAAATGTGAATCTTGGTATTTTGTAAACGGACGAATGGAATGAATATTGGATGTTATGAATATAAGATTGATGATGATGAGGATGGTAGAGTTTGGATATACATTAATCAATCCCATCCTTGGAAATTTTGGAAGTCTATCTTTGTTTGAAAAACTACTGATCTCTTTTATAAATCTCTGTTTTGGGTATCGTGAAGGTACTATGATTGTTGTAGAATTTTGCATAAGAATTAGAAGAATTAAAATAATTTCTGCATCCATTTGCATTGAGCATGTGGTTTGCATATTTAATTACAATGAAATGTAACTTATTTTGAGAAAAATGGGTGAATAACTTGTGAATCTGGGTAGAGGTGTGGCAGTAGTATTATTTTTGATTGGCTTGTGTGTCCTTAAGGTAAATAAGTTGCCGTAGCGGGGACAACGCGATTAGATGTCGAGGTCCTTATCCAGTTACGTACAATAAAAATGGCAATTGGTAGTGCTTAGTATAGCCTCTTTGCAAACTGTGAGCCTTGAGATTTCCAGTGTTGTATCCACTGCCCCTTTCTGTTTCTATTAATAAATGAAAGATGATTTAATAATTGTGATTATATTAATGATTGGGAATGGCAAAATAGGTTTATATGGAAAGAGATATAAAAGACGAATTGGAAAGAGGCATGTGCATAGGTGCACTCAACTATTATATCGGCATTTTTGTTAAAAGATAACACTATTACACTTAGATTTAAGTAGTATTTCATTAATCGGCTTTGGCTCACCTATGTGGACGAAACTATTTCTTATTGTGCTGACGGGACCATATGCCCTGCCGCCAAGTTGCACATGAAGCTTTGAGTGAGAACTGGAACTACAAAACTCTATTGTTATTGTTGTATATTTATTATTTTAATTTACTCTCTGTCTTATATTTTATTTTTGTATAATGCTACGGCTTAACTTTATTATTCGCGGATATTAAACTCTACTTTTTTTGTTGTTACAAGCCTAGTTTTGGAAAGATATGTTAGCCACTAGTTTTGACATTGGGTATAGTATCCTGTTTTCAGTATCTTATATTGTTCATTCTTAAATATTCACTGTGGACACAAACATGTACACTGCTCGCTGTTCAAGACTGGCCCCTAAAAGTTTGGGCATCAGAATTCTAAGACATGTAAGAGGCACTTACTGGTTCCAATAAAAGGAGGCCTGTTATCTTACGTATCGGGGATTTAGGACTATAATAATAAGATGCATTGTAAAAGTTTATGCACCAGAAAAATTTATGACATCCATTGAGCTAGGTATAAGTCATGACATAGGCATCTCATCAAACAATTCATATGCAAAGCTACGATCACATAAGCGGGAAATACATCTCTGAGGAGTTAGTTTATTTACACTAGGCATATTTTACAAATTCGCAACCCCAGAGGAGGGGATGGGTATTTTAAAAAAATTATTCAGTACAATTATATTATTTTATTAAAGCCTAATCTTTTGTAAGGACGGCAGCAAAAGTATAAGCCATATCTACAACTCCAGAAAAGTGGTCCGACCCAAGCTTGGCTACTGCTAGGCTTGACAAAAGTATAGAAGATGCAACTGCTTTAGATATAATCGGTTAGTTAAATAGGTCGAGGAGCTAGGTTGACTATACCTAATTCTTGAAATACAGGCATAAAACTATCTATTGTGTGTGGTGTCAATGCTCAGTGTAGGGCATATCAGTACTGTATGTAAACTTGTAAACATACGTTAGTATAAATAGACATTGATTCATGTATACGAGAAAATCCGTTACTCTGTATCTTAGTTGTTTGGGATCGTGTTAAATTCAATACGTAATATCACGTAGAAAAATTATTATTATAATCCTGTTAAGATATATAACGTGGCCCTGGCCTATAGAACATTACAACACACTTTCAGATTAGAAGATCCTTAGGTATACATGAATTATACTAAATTCTGCATAAGACTCTTTGGTGGGTTCTTTTTGACTTTCAACAATAGCTTAGAATAGTATATTCGATAGTTCATATTGCGACACCATTGGGGAGGGGGCTATATAAGTGTAAAAGCCAAAGGGAAATCACTTTATGGTATGCACAATGGGCCTTTGGCCTCAAAATAATCTTCATCGTTCGTCACCATCTATGGGCCCTTTGGCCACGTTGATGGTCAGCACAATTCAGGAGCTAGGATCACTGTAGTTTCACATTGAGGGTTTGATGCTCTTGAGCATATGTGATCACAATGGGCTCTATTAGCTTATGATTGGAAATAAAGTTTCAGAGCAAAGATTTATGTGAAAAAATTAATTGAATGCTAATACTATATTGACATGGAATTTTTTTAAAAGGTTGAATGGACACATATATTTTTAATAAAAACGTCCCACCGGATTTTAATAATAATGTGACACCGGGTTATGTAACCACTAATTTCGATGATTTTGATTTTTTATATAAAATCTGCCTCAATAATGAGGATCAATTTAATGAGTTCTTACTAACAATGTCTTTAGGATGAAGGTAAAGCACAAAAAATTGTATAACGTAATACACTTTTTTTACTAATTTAATATATTTTTAAATAATTTATATTTTTTTCAAGACACTTTTTACATACTTTTTTTTTTAATCGGCAAAGGTAAAAATTTAATTAAAAACATGAAACTAAAGATACTAAGAAAAAAAAAAGACACATTGAAGAGATCCAGAAAGTAAAAATTATCTTATACTGCTACTACTCACATCTGTACAACCAACTTCTCCGAACCACATCCGTACAACCACCTCTTCGTTCTTTAAAAAGAAAAATGAAAAAAAATGTGTAATAATCTTAACTAAAATTCAAAATACCATTGAGCCCCAAACATCCGTCTCCACGTAGCCCATAAGCATCTTCCATTGCCTAATAGAAAATTATATTCGCGGCGTCCCTCCCACGCTTTCCAATC
>NW_021024516.1:1261767-1310678 GCF_004153795.1 Camellia sinensis
TCTACTGCTTAAAACAATAAAGTCGCAGTTAATCGAGAGTAGTACTAGGATGGGTGACCCCCTGGGAAGTCCTCGTGTTGCACCCCAAAGAAAATTGTTTCCAACCCCCCCCTCTTTTTTTTTTTTTTTTCCCTTTTTTTTTTTTTTTTTTTTTTTTTGTCTTTTCGCCTTTCACGAGGGGTGTGAAAGGGGATAAAAAAGAAAAGTATGAATATATTTACTCTTCATCAATTCTATTTCATTCAGCCATTCATTTATTATTTTTTGGGTCATCAAACAGTTTGATCATACCGCAATCCATTCGAACAACAACATAGTTTTAAGAATACTACTTACTTATTTGATAACTAGGTTTAAATATATTTCTTACTTATATAACACTTTTAAGTTTTAAGAAAGCTTTCACAAAACATACCTATCCATTATATGGCGAACCATGTACTCCTTAGGCATGTTAGGTAATTGTCTAGCAAATATATTCTTCAATCCTTTTAACTTGAGAGGTGGAAAAATAAAACGAACTCCATCTTAATGCAATGCTATCCTGGTGAATGATCAAAACTTAATAGCATATTTGGCAATTTGTCAAATGCAAAAAAAAATGTACCAGTGTATATTAATCTGAGGAAACCAAAAATAAAAAAAAAAAAAAGTAGGTAAAAAATGGATACTTGAGAAAGAGAAATAAATACCAAACCATATGCTCATCAATACCATCATTTGAAACACATACAAACTTGAGTCTTCCAACTTCCTCATGACGTGGTGTAAGCACTGCAACTCAGCAAAGAAAAAATACCAAACCATATGCTCATCAATACCATCATTTCTTAGTCTATCTTTTCTAATAACACCACCCATTCATAAAAACATTCTCATTTTAGTTTCAATCATCATTTGAACATATTGCTTCTTAGTTGCCTAAGGCCTTATACCATAAGACATAGCAGGCATTAATAGCAATTTTAAAAAATAAAATAAAATAAAAATTATTCACTCCCTCTTGATATATTCCTCTATTACATTCATATTAGTCCAATTTCATGGCCAAATCTAACCCAAAATAACAAAAATTGTCACCTTACCCATCAAATTTTGCTTTTCACCTTCAGGCCAATTGAGTATGAAATTATATCAGTTTACCAATCCATAATCAAAATTAGGAAAAATTGGGAGAGAATACTCATACCCCAACGAGAGGGAAAGCAATGAGAATGAAAACACGCTGCAGAGGCTTCACGGTTGGCTTCGGAAGCAAGTAGGGACAAGCTGCGGTAGCGATAAATAGAGCCGTGGCACAACATCACAGCTCCAAGTGTTCCCACAAGAAGTCCGCTAAATTGGTCCACCTAATCATTTTGGCGAATCGAAGAAACGCTTCATGTGCCCTAGTCAGCTTGGCATGGCCACCGTAATCGTGTTGGTAATGGTGGTTGTGATCGTGGTGATGATCATGATGGTGGCGGTGAGGATCGGTGGCTTTGGCGAGATAATGGAGGTGTTTGTTTGGGCTTTTTTGAGCTAACTTATGGCTTCTGGCTTTTGAAAAGTTATTTTGAGCTGTTTGGTTAAACTTATTTCAAACAGCTTCTGATTCTAATAACTTATTTTAAGTTAAAAAAGCTGATTCTGAGAAACTACTCACCCCTTACTTCTGATTATCAGTTTCTACTGTGAACATGTTAATTCACGGTTATACTCTTAGATTTTTTTTTATTTTTTATTTTTTAAAAAATAGAAAAGACCCAAATGGATTATAGAATATTATTATTATTTTTTATAAGAAATGTAAACAAATAGTGAATAACAAAAAATAAAAATTAATTGAAAAAACTGCTTCACAGCTTATTTAACAAACACTACTGAGCAACTTAAATCTACAATCCAACAGCTACACCAAATAGATTAACAGCTTCTGATTAAAGTCATAATCTATAATCTATTAAGGTATAATCTATAATCTGTTTTAACAGCTACACCAAACAGGACCAATGGAAATGACGGAGATGAGTGAGAGAATGAGGAGAGAGGCAGAGAGTTGAGCGTAAAAAGAAAGAGAGGGAAAACGAAATCACAGAGATAGGGTTTTGTGGGAAATTCGGACATTGGGAAATTTGGGAAGGAGATAAAAACTTCAGATCATGTTTGGTTGATTTTCTTTTAAAAAATGTATTTTTGAATTTTTAAAAATTGTTTGATTTTGATTTTTTTGATTTAATTTTTTGAAAATTGGGTTTTTTATTTTTCGTATATTTTTTTATTTTTAGTGAATTTTTAAAATTTTAAGTAATTTTTATTTTTTATATTTTTAGATGCACCTTACTTAGATGTACCTAAAAAGTAAAATATTTGTCCAAAAAAAATTTAAAAATCAATAAATGCACAAGAATACGATTTAATCACAAATATTATATTTTTAAAGTGTATTTATGTGTGGTGTATTTAAAAATTTAAAAAAATTCTTTGAATATTAAAAAAAATAGTGAAAACATAAAAAATGAAAATAAAAAAAACGCACACACATAATGAAAATTTTCAATTTCCTGAAAAATAAATACTGAAAATCTAAACCAAACAAGCTGATCATATCCTTCGTAAAATTATATAAAATTGACAAGTATGGTAGTTTTGATTTTTTAAATTTTTTCATGAAACTAATTTTTAGTCTTTAAAAAATAAATTTGAATCAAGTTTCAGAGGGAGCGACAGCAGTGGTGAAGGTGGTGGATAAGAGGTGATGGTGGTGGTGATGGCAAAGGAGATTAGTGGTGAAGTCGTGGTAGTGGTAGAGATGATGGAGTGGTGATGGTAGAAGAGAGGTAATGATGGTAGTAGTGGCAGTAGTGGTAGTGGTGGTGGCTGTGGAATGGTGGCAATGTTGGTGGTAATAGTCATAGAGGTGGAGTGGCAACAGTGGTGGTAGTGGAGTGACATTTACAGTAGTGGTGAAGGTGGTAGAGGAGATGAATAGTGAGAGAGAGAAATGAATGAGAGATAGATAGTGAAGAGAGATAGAGAGAGAGAGAGAGAGAGAGAGACAGAGTGATGAACGAGTGAGAGACAAAGTGGTCGCTAAAAGTGCATTTTCTTGTAGTGGATCGATAAATTGAGAGAGAGCTTGGTAAATAGAGAAGAGATGAGGAAGAAAGTGAGCAAGGCGAACACAATGGGGGAGAGAAAGAGTGACAAATAAACAGACAAGCAGACAGAGAGAGAGAGAGAATAGTGATGAGTGAAAGAGAAAGACATAGAGAGAGAGACAAAAAGAGAGAGAGAAACAAAAGATGAACGAGAGATAGACAAAGAGAGAGAAAGAGAGCGAAAAAAGATGAATGAGAGAGAGACATAGAAAAAGAGAGAGACATAGAGAGAAGAGAGATGCAAGAGAGAGAGATAGAGAGAAGAGAGATGAGCGAGACAAACAAAGAAAGAAGAGAAATGAAAGAGATAGAGAGAAGAGAGATGAGAAAGATAGAGAGAAGAGAGATAAACGAGAGACACAGAGAGAAAGCGAGAGACGGACAGACAGACAAGAGTAATGAGTGATAGAGAGAAAGTGAAGAGAGAGGGAGAGAGAGAGAGAGACAAAGAGAGCAAAAAGAGATAAATGAGAGAGAGAGAGAGAGATGGGCAAGAGACACAGAGAGAAATAGAGAAACAGATTGACAGATAGAGAAGAGTGATGAGTGAGAAAGAGAAAGAGAAGAGAGACAGAAACATAGAGAGAAAGAGAGACAGACAGACAGACAGACAGAGAGAGAAAAATGATGAGTGAGAAAGAGAAAGAGAAGAGAGACAGAAACATAGAGAGAAAGAGAGAGAGAGAGAGAGAGAGAGAGAGACAGACAGACAGACAGACAGACAGACAGAGAAAAGTGATGAGTGAGAAAGAGGAAGAGAAGAGATAGAGAGAGACAGAGACAGAGACAAAGAGACAGGAAAATGAAAAAATGGGTGAAAAGGGAAATGTTATATCAAAAGAGTAAGACGACATCATTTTTTTTAATTTTTTTTTGTGACAGAAAAATACCATTGCATTTATTTAAATCATTTTGTGACTATATATAAAGTCGTCTCAAAGCCACAATATATATATATATATATATATTTACCTTCTTTTTTTTTTTCAACGGTACCTATTGCAGCCGCAAAAAACTCATTTTTTTTGTGACTGCAACTGGTGTTGTTGCAAAAACTCTATTTTTTTGCCACAACAATCTTTACCGTCTCAAATACTCTCTATTTTTTGCGACAGCAATCTCTACCGTCGCAAATACTCTATTTTTTTTGCGATAGCAATTTATGCCGTCGCAAATGCTCTCCTTTTTCACGATAGTATTTTCTACCGTCGCAAATATTTTATTTTTCGCAACAGCAAGTTGTTTTTGCTACGGCAAATGTGCCGTCGCAAAAAGTTCCGTCTTGTAAGCCTACTTTTCTTGTAGTGCATGTAATAATTCTGTCCAAATAGTGATTTTGCCTTGCCTTATACATATTACTCAAAACGCTTGAGCTAGTTCATTTTATGTTAATTCTGCATAGGGGCATTGTATATGGAAAATGTTATATTTTGTAAATCAGTTTAATGAAATTTGATTTTAAAATAAATAAGTAAATAATTGTCACGAGCTTTATTAATGGGATAATTATACCCTAATGGATGTTAGAAAAAGAAAAAGAAAAAGAAAAAGAAGCATATACATTAAAAAATTTATAATTATAATTATTGTTATTTATAAAATTTCTCAATTGTTTTTTTCAAATTCCATTGATGTGATATTTTTCTTTTATTAATTTAGGCCCCGTTTGTTTCAATATAAAATATTTTTTTCCATCATGATCCCAAAAACGACTTATCGATGAAAAGCTGTAAGTTTATATTGAGCAAGCTCTCAACACGCTCGACACTGACACTTTTAGCAAAGTTTACCTTTTTAATCTTTAAGCGCACAAACTGCTTGATATATCGTAATGGAGACAATAGAAAATTTTTGTTTTGTCAACTAAACGTGAAAAAATAAGAAGAAAAATATTTTTTGTGTGTATAATTAATTTACATAAAAAAATTTATTAAGATAAAAATATTTTATATCAAAATAAGCGGAGTCTTAATAAATTGATGGACATGGAGCTGACTATATGTGTAAAACCAAAGGAAATCACTTCTATGTAGCTAGGCATCTAGGGCTTGGTCAGCGTATATTGGTGATTTGATGCATTTATCATGTAAATAAAGTTCATCGAGCAAAGAATCTATGTGAAAAATTAATTGAATGTAATACTTATATGAACGGATGGAATTTATTTTTAAAAGGTTGAATGACTACATATAATTTTAATAATAAACGGTCCAACGATTTTAATAAAAATGTGACACGGTTATGTAACCACTAATTTCTGATGATTTTGATTTTTTTTAATATAAATGCTTTGCTCAATAATGAGGATCAAATTTAATGAGTCTTACTAACAATTGTCTTTAGGATAGAAGTAAAAGACAAAAAATTGTATAACGTAATACACTTTTTACTAAATTTAATATATTTTTTTAAATATTTTTATATTTTTTCAAGACACTTTTTACATACTTTTTTTTTTTAATCGGCAAAGTAAAAATTTAATTAAAAACATGAAACTAAAGATATAAGAAAAAAAAAAACACATTGAGAGAGATCCAGAAAGTAAAAATTATCTTATACTACTACTCACATCTGTACAACCAACTTCTCGACCACATCCGTACAACCAACCTCTCGTTCATTTAAAAAAAAAATGAAAAAAAAATGTGAAGTACATCTTAACTAAAATTCAAAATACATTGAGCCCCAAACAGTCTCTCCACCGTAGCCCAAAGCTATCTCCCATGCCAATAGAAAATTATTTCGCGGCGTCTCCCACGCTTTCCAATCCACGCTCCACCACGCAGCACTCTGCTCCTCCTTTACCACGGTAGCCACAGCCGGGCGTTCAACCCAACCATAGGGGGCATCATGAGTCAGTGGCTTTATTAGATGATCATACAATATTCTGGAGAGGAAAAGATTTTAAGAATGATTAAAGGAATGACCAAACACAGTGTAGGCGGCCTGTATTATTGCGAGAAGAATAAGAAGAGTAGCTGCAAAGAGAGCAGTAGTTTTCCAAGGGTCTTTGAAATGCTCATGCTTCAATGTGGCGAACCAACTTCTCCATTTTTGTTTGTAATGCTCATTCAGCTTTTGGGATACATCATAGAGATAGTAATCGTCGGGTACGAGTTTGAAGTATATTTCTCTGCGAATATTGTTGAAGAGAGTAGCTACATTGTCTTCATTTCCCAGCTCGTGAGATATAATTCGTTTCTCAACCAGATGCTGTGCATCTTTAGGAGAGTCTACCAATCCGTCCATGAAACTGGTGTACGAAGTGATATATCTGCTACAAAATGGATAACCTTGCTCAAAAACCATGAGGTTAAGCAAGATGGACTTAGTAGAGCCATTGATATGAAGGCGTGGGATTAAGAGCAAACGATTCTTGTGGTCGAACTGGATATCAGTGAATTTTTTCCAATTCTTAATTTCTTTAAATCCAATGCCTGTACTCCTTAGACTTGTAACAGAGTGCATCACTATGTCAGGTGGATCGGATGATGATGAGGATGATGCTCTCTCCAGCTCGTTGTCCTGTACACAAATAGTCATGGAAAAACAAGGAAGCGATATGGGAGAAGAAATGAGACAGTTACCGTGAGTGCAAATCCAATGTTTGTTGGGCTTGGCCAATGGGGATGGTTTTAGGGACTGGTGAACAATGTCAAGAACGTGAAGGCATGGTGGTGGTGGTGGTGGTGGTGGTGGTGGTCGTCGTGGCGATGGTGATGGTCTATTTTCTGGATGGAGTGGTGGTGGTGGTAGTCTATTTTCTGGATAGGGGGTGATGAAGGCGGTGGTGGTGGTCTATTCTGGATGGGGTGGTGGTGGGTGTGGTGGTCTATTTTCTGCTGCTACTGCTAGTAGGGGTGGTAGTCTATTTTCTTCTTCTGCTACTGGTGGCAATAGTGGTCTATTTTCTTCTGCTGTTGCTTCTTGTGGTGGTCTATTTTCTTCTGCTTGTGGTGGTGGCCTATTTTCTAGATGGGGTGGCGGTGGTGGTCTATTTTCTAGATGGGGTAGTGGTGGGGTTGGTGGTCTATTTTTTGCTGCTGCTGCCGGTGGTGGTGGTGGTGGTGGTGGTAGTCTATTTTCTTCTTCTGCTGCTGCTGCTGGTGGTGGTCTATTTTCTTCTTCGGCTGCTTGTGGTGGTGGTCTATTTTCTTCTGCTAGTAGTGGTGGTCTATTTTCTGGTTGGGGTGGTGGTCTATTTTCTGCTATTGTTGTTGGTGGGGGTAGTAGTCTATTTTCTTCTTCTTCTACTGCTGCTGTTGCTGGTGGTCTATTTTCTTCTGTTGGTGGTGGTGGTCTATCTTCTGCTGCTCCTGCTACTGGTGTGGGTGGTAGTCTATTTTCTTCTTCTGTTGCTGGTGGCAGTGGTGGCCTATTTTCTTCTTCTGCTGATAGTGGTGGTGCTCTATTTTCTGGATGAGGTGGCGGGGATAGTCTGTTTTCTGGATGGGGCGGTGGTCTATTTTCTGCTATTGCTGCTGGTGGGGGTGGTGATCTATTTTCTTCGGTTGCTGTTGGTGGCGGTGGTCGTCTATTTTCTTCTGCTGATGGCAGTCGTCTATTTTCTGCTGCTGCTAGTGGTGGTGGTGGAGGTCTATTTTTTAGATGCTCGGGTAGATTTATGGAAATCCCAGGTATGAGTTGGTCGAAAAACTTAATAGCAAGGCTATGAACCGATTCATTCGGTGTTCTTTTTTTCCAATCAAGGAGGGTAAACATTTCTTGAAGTACAAAAAGTGGTAATTGATTTTCAAGCATTAACAAATCCCGTCGAATAAAAGGCATGAAACCCTTCATATTAAGCCGACCAGAAGGGTCTGAGGTGTGCCTGTATTTCTTCCATCCATGGGCATCAACACAAAACAACTCGAGTATGAAACAAGCATCGAGCAGCATCATTTGCACAAAATCGTTGATATTTTCAAAGAGCTGGTCATAGTGCTTCCGTGTGGCCCTTTCAAACTTAGACATTTTCTCTTTGAGGGTTCTAAGTGGCATACCTGCTCGGTTGAGGACATGTTGCAGAAGTATCCACTTGTAGGTTTCCATTTCCATGAGATGGTCCTTGTGCCAATGATAAGGGCCAATTGAAACAATGTGGGGTACAAATGCATCGAGTTCGAGTTTTTTGAGGCTCTGGGGAACCTTAAAGATGGAATGGCCTCCTTTCTCAATTTGCTTCATATGCTGTACTCTTGAGAAACTGGCACGGTTGCCGTACGTTTGCTTCGTAATCATCTGCTGTAGCAACTGTACTCTTGAGGAACTTGAACGGTTGGCATAATTTAGCATCATAATCTTATGCTGTACCGTTGAGAAATCGGCACGGTTTAGATTTATTTCTTCCTCTTCATCCATCTCTGATACTGTCTTCAAATGAAGAAAGGAGCTGAAGGAGCTGAATCACAAAGAAGAGTGGAGTCTTGGAAAATGTAATAAAAAGAATGAACCTTATTTGTTTTTAGAAATGGAATGAAGTGAATTGGTAGCGAAAAGATTAAATAAAATTGTGTTTGTTTTGATATGATAATTGTTCGTGTGAGAATTGTTAAATTATTATCATATAAAATATTCAAATAAATAAAATTATAAAATATTAATATAAATAAAATTATGATTTTTACTTATCAAAAAATATGAAAACATTAAACGTTAATATTAAAAAAAATATCCAACATGTAAATAATAATAATAAAAAAAAAATCTTAAGTCATAGAATTAATTTTCTAATACCGTCTCCATCTCTTCCATCTCAATCTCAACACTAAGACTCATCCTAATCTTATAAAATTATGAATTCTCTCTCTATCTTTCAAAATAAACACAATATACAATAAATCTTACCTCCATCTCAATTCCATTTCGAACTCTTGTTCCCCAAAACAAACAAGCCTATAAATCAGTGAAGCGTATGGTATGGAAAGTCCACAGTGGACAGACACAAAAGTCGTGACAAGTCTTTGACGTCGGGCAACCGCACATGTGGCCCGCGTGCAAAAACTACTTGACATTTCCAACCCCTAACAACCATTAATTTGTCATTACTCTCCTACCAAAAAAATAAAAAATAAAAACAAAAACAAAACAAAAACAAAATTGTCACTTAATAAGAGTCTTTTGTTAACATTTTTATTTTTTATTTTCTGTTTTTGTTTTCATTTTTAAAAAAAAAATTGAAACCAAAATATTTGGTATATTGTTGTTTTCGTTTAAAAAAATAAAATTGATTTCAAAATTTTTAAATTTTTTAAAAATGCAAAAAAATTATTTTCACTTGTTTTTAAAATAATTTTTTTTTTTTCCACTACCCACTGCCACGATCGCCCACCAACTACCGGTGGCCCTCCGACAGGGGGTGGTCACCATCGCGATCTTCGCCACTTCATGCCCTCCAACATCTTACAACTAACTCTAGTGGATAATTTCGACTATGCGCCATTACTGGTCATCACATCCGTCCACCCTCTTATCTTGAGCCACAAAATTTGGCAACTCATCAAATATATTTATGTATGTATATATATATTTTTTATTTTCAAAATATTTGTGTTCACCTAACAATTTTTCAGTTTTATTTTTTTACAAAAATAAATAAGAACTTCTTTCTTGTTTTTTGTAAATTGAAAATGTTAGCAAACGAGGCCTAAATTATCAAACAAAATTTTTTAAAACATTTTTGTTTGGTAATGCAGTCAGTTTTCTTTTAATTGTTTATGAAATACTAGAAAAACAAGGCCATGTTTGGTATGGTTTTTGAAAAAATAATTCAATTTTTTTAAAAAAATAAAATAAATAGAAACTAATTTGATAAACATAAATATAAAAAAAATATATTTTTAAAAAATATTTTTGATCCTCCAAAAGATAAAATTATATAAAAATGATAAGTGATTTTATTTTTTTAAATTTCTTTTACCAAATTAATTTTTAATTTTATAAAAAATAATTCTGAAATAAATTTTTAAAAATCAAACCAAACATGGCTAAAAAAACTTGATTAGTGTACATTGATGTTTTGAAAATAATAATAAAAATAAAACATGTTTGGGTAATAATTAGAGATGATCAACAATAGAAGGTGGATGCATGTGATGGCCAACAATGAGGGTGCCCAGAGGTTCTGGGGTGGCTACAGGGGAGGTTACGAGGTGGCTAGAGGGGCACTTGGAGGTGGTCGTGGAGGTCATGACACAAGTAGTGATCGTCTCTAGTTGGGAAAAGAGAGTTATAATTGGCTTTAAAAAAATGAATTTTTTTTGTTGAATTTTTTAAAAAGATCATTGAATCAATTCCCTTTTTTTTTTTTCCTAAGATTATATTGAATATTTTTTTTGTTTTCAATTTAAGAAAAAATAAAAATAAAAATGTTAACAAACGAGGCTTAGAAAACAAACTTTCATATATTAAGGCCATGTTTGTTTGCGTGGATATGAGCTTGGGATTGGACTAATAGTCCAATAAAATTATTAATCTGATGTTTGGTTAAACAATTGAAGTACGGACTAATTATTTTAAACTTGACTATTAGTTAAGATAGGATACATAATCCAACGAATTCGTAGTCCTAAGACTATTAATCATAGGAATGTTAATGCAGTCCGCCCAAACAAACATGACCCAAAAGAACTAAAAAATGCTTAACACCTCCAAAATGTTACCTTTAAACTACTTACAATGGCACGTGAGTTATTGACATATCCATTTTTGATTCCTTTAAAGAGGGTGAGCTAATTGCAAAAATCCATCCTCAGATCGGATTTTATGTTGCAACTTGCAAATCAACTGTAGGAAGCCAAAATCACTAAAAAATATTTTTGTAAGAACTAATGCCTCCCAATTCTATATAAATAGATTTAAGAGTAATATATTAGTGATATCTAGCGTCAATCCTAAAATGAGGGTGACAGTGTCTTTGTGCGAGCCATAGAAAATTATAAAGAAAAATGTTTGAATTTTTTTAAAAAGTTCTTATAATTTAACCATAGTAATGTGGCATAATAGATGTTTGTTTTTAATTTGTTATACATCCGATGATATAAGTTTTCCGTAACTTTCTAGGCCGGTTCGTGGTTGTCTTTGTTGACGAGATTTTAGTCTACTCACCCTTCGAGGAGGAACACGTGGGGCACTTGTGAGTTGCACTTGAATTACTTAGAACACACTGCTTGTATGCTAAGTTCAGGAAGT
Organism: Camellia sinensis; assembly: GCF_004153795.1. Taxonomy (NCBI): domain Eukaryota; kingdom Viridiplantae; phylum Streptophyta; class Magnoliopsida; order Ericales; family Theaceae; genus Camellia; species Camellia sinensis. The sequence goes on from NW_021024516.1 coordinate 1,273,098, forward strand.
GTTAGCTTTGGCTCAAGAAGGTTAAATTTCTAGGTCATGTTATATATGGGGAAAGGGTGACTGTAAATTCATCTAAGATAGATGCAGTACAGGATTTGGAGGAATCTAAGAATGCCTTTGAGATCCAAAATTTCTTAGGCTTAGCTGGGTATTACCAATACTTTGTGAAAGATTTCTTTAGGTTGGTTTCTCCTTTGACTAGATTGACGAGGAAGAGAGTTAAGTTTGTTTGGAGTGAGACTTGTGAAAAGTCATTCTAAGAGCTTAAGACTAGACTTACCACTACTCCGTGTTGACTATCTTGGAGAGGGGTTTGGGTTAGTCGGTGTGTGACGCCCCAAAAATCGGGAATATCAATGAATATATTAACAAATAAAAACGTGATTTATCTAAGGTTACAAAAGAAGGAAACGTTACTAATAAGTCATTTGGCAGTGGGTGTTGAAGCTTGGAGTCTTCATGGCAGTGGGTGTAGCTGTCTTCAGCAGCGGAGTTGCAGCAGCTTGGAGTTTTCTTGTGTTACAGTAGGGGTGTTGAAGCATGGAGCTTTCCCGGTGGTGGCTATGGAGTATTCTCGGCCAGTGTGGGCATGGGGAGATGGGAGTTGCAGCAGCCTAGGGGTAGCATGAGCTAGCAGCTGAGGCGTGGGACTTTGGGAGTTGTAGCAGCAAGTGGAGTGGGTCTTGGCAGAGGCGTGGTCTGTTGCTTTGATTTGGTGGGTTGACTAGATTAGACTAGATTTTGTTTTTGGTGGTTGAGGTTGCTGGGGTGTTGTCTGGTTTCTGTTTAGTTTGTTTTGGGGGTTTTGGTGGGATGATTATGTGGGGATTCATGTAGTTTAATTTTTTAGTTAAATTCTTCTTAACTTGGTTGTTTAAAAAATCGAGAGGCTTAGGGGTTGGTTGTATGGGTGCGAGTAGCAGTAGTAGGGGTATTTTTATACTTCCGAATCTCTCTCGATGCATGTCATCTTCTTGTACCTTTAATTTCATGCTGTTAAATGAAATTTTTCTTTGCTGATAAAAAAAAAAAAAGTCATTTGGCCAATAGTAAGATCCCAGGAAGGTCGGAGGAGTCAAAATAGCTTCTCTTCTAAGTCCAACCACCGTAGATAGCAAAGCTACATTTTTGACAGATCTTAATGAGACATTAACACAAGGTTCACATAAGTCGAGGAGAATATAAGGGACAGGTAATACAAAAGATATATAAAATATTAATTACATAGTCATGTCTCAAATATAACAAGAGATTCATCATTTACAATCTCAAAGCATGTTTACAAATTAGTTTTTAAATCTCCTAGGGTATCCATACGTTCTTAGATGCTTCAGCTTTGCCTTTGATCGGTCTAATAGTTTTCAATACCTAGTATGAAACGCTATGAGTTTTGAATGCCCAGTAAATGCACACACACCCCGTCCATTTTTTCCAATTTAATACACCATCACAATTATAACAAATAAGTAATGAAGCATAATAATTATTCAATAACAAATGATTACAAGATTAGAGGTTAGTAATCTAGATTCCCCCAAAAAGATTTTATTCTCTCAACCATAAGAATTGGACTCAGATTATTTAGGCCAAGTTTGACAAGTCCAGAATAAGCCAAAAAGCCAAAAAGTTACTCAAAAAGTTAAAAAGTTAACACTATTCACCAAAAGTCAACAATTACGGCTGCACAACTCCCAATTCTAATTTTCTCTTACAAACCAATTTTTACAATTTTTTATTACACATTTTTTTCATAAAAAGTCAAAAAGTTAACCCAAACATCTATATTTTCTTCCTCAATTTTTTAGTTCAAAAAGACAAAAAGTGCACTTATTTAGGACACCCCAAACAACCCCTTAGCATGCTCCCTCTTTTGCTGCTTTGTAGGCCTTACCCTAGATTCCTACTAATAGTAACAAACCGGGAAGCACCAACCGAGGACCTCAAAAAAGACGGTAAAAACAAGATCCTTGCCCATAACCTCCTCCAACCTTATTCATCATAAATACCTAAGGTTCGAATACAACCGATCCATTCAAGGGTTTCGATACAACCGTTTGTGCAAGACTTTACTTCGAATAGGGAACACGTCCCACCATCAATTTATTACAACATTTCCTCATAATATAATTCAAGTGATCGAAACCCCATCACCACCTCAATTGAGTTTCCCATTGTGTTAATTGTTTTAAGTTAAGGTTAGAACAATTTATCGAGACAATAATTCCATACAAGTATGAGCATCATCAAGCACCATTGCAAGGAAATATAGCCACAACATATGTAATTGCCATACTGAAACTCAAACAAGTGATAAGAAGCATATTCATGAAATTAATAAAATGAGATCACTAACAACATAAATTTTTAGATTAGATACACTTTAGAGATCACAATCTAAGAGACATTTTCAGATTTTTTCCAAACTTGGCCTTGCCATGGTTTGTAGAGATTTTTATCTAGTTTTTAGCACATTTTTCAGAAGTGGCATAACCTTCCTAGACTTTTAGTTATTTAAGAAATACGCCAGCGCTGTCCAAATTGATCGACTGTTATAAAAATAGAATTTTCTCTCAAACCGCTCACTCTTTTTCGATAAAAACTTTTTTCCATGAAAGCTAACACTTAAGGAAAAGTTTTGACATAAAAATGAAATCAAGACGATTTTTCTGCATTTTTATATAGTTTTTGTAAGTGGGCTGTAAAAACCGATCCTTTGAGCACAAAGTTTAAAGTAAAAGAAAAAGTAAGAAAAGAGGGTAACCATAGATATTTTTTCACTTCCATTATAATGAAAACATGCTAAATAATATATATTTAACTCAGAATTTTAGATTCAATGTGTTCCTTTGGAAATTATGCGAGATAGGTGTAGAAAAAGATAATTTTATACCGATTAAGAGGAAACACAAATAAGGGTGGAACAAGGCTCAACTCTCTTCATTTTTAACACAAGAACACCATGCAAACAATCTGAAAATAATATTCTAAACATCTAATTCCATGTATTTAGAAGAGAAAATAAAAGAATGGGTTGTGTTATAACTTAATTGAATGCCTAGTGAAGACTTACTTAAATGTCTAGTGAAGTATTTTCACAAGAATTCCTTTCTCTTTCCTCCTCTGCCACCAAAGCTCTCTTTATCTCTCCTCCCTCTCTATGCTGAAATTAGTGTGTGTGTGTGTGTGTTTGATGTGCAACAAATGCTAGGGGAGTGGTTCTATTTATAGAAAACTTGTTTTCAAAATTGTATTTACTATCTATGTTACTACTCACTGAGTTATCAGGTGACTTAGTTGTTTATCATTTCTAGGTGTTAGAAGGACTTAGAGTAGGCTTATGGCGTAGCGGAGACTCAATTGCATGGACCTCTAGGACATTTATTATTTTATTTTATGGGCAGTTTGTGTTCCATTTAGTATATATATTTTTGAAAGTTGGTTATGGCTGGTTTTACCATTTATACTTTTGATTTGTCACTGATTTGGGTTTTGATTTATTTATTTCTGGGTTATCGTCACATTTATTTTTTTTTGATTTTGAGTTCATGTTTAGGCTTACGTGTGTCTTAGACTAAGTCTTTGTGGGCCACGACCTGTCATACCTGGATTTAGGGCCTGACAAACATATTATTAGAAGTTATAATAATAGTGTTTCATGATTCTAAAAGATTTTTTTAAAAAAAAAACCTAAAATAAATAGAATTGACAGGTCAACAAATCAACTTAATTCACACCCAAACCAATTAACTATTTTTATATCAAAATAAATAAAATATAAGAAAGAAAACGATGTGGTTACCTACTGGAAATTTTATAATACACACCTTATTTTGGAGTATGTATTATATGTTTTAGTTATGATATTTGGGATATTTATTTATGATTTAATGATGAATCATTGTAATATTAATTATGACTCATTACGATTATTATTTTAATTATGATTCAAAAAGTCTTTAATTATATTTTTTATGGTATTTGGTTATGACTCATTTTTATTTTTATTTTTATTGATGTTTCACCTTTTCACAATCACCATTTTGAACGAGAGAGAGAGAGAGAGAGAGAGAGAGAGATATGCGTAAAGAATATTTATTTAGGTAGAGATGAAGCAATAAAAAAGATTTTATTTGAAAGCAATGAAAAATGTTTGTTGTGTAAACGTCCCGCTTTTTTAAAGTAAATTTCTGTTAATTAGCTAGGTAAAATATAAAGTGTAGTTTACTTATGGAAAACAATTCCTTAAATCATGTGTATTTTAAAATTTAAATGCCTAAATGATAGGTGAATTCAATAAATTATTTGTTGACTATAATTTTAAATTTTAAACTTTCAATTTCAGTTTTTAGTAGCCAATGATATTTTTTTTTTCTTTTTAAAAAATAACCAAAAATTAACATAATTGGATTGGAGTTTTGAAACTCCTAGAACTCTTAAAATTAAAAACTCCATTTTCTTTAATATGTAGTATAGATAGGTAATTAACGTCCAAGTGGCATTTAAATTATTGATAGGATTGAAAAAGAAGAACAATAGTCAAATTACTAGAAAAAATTATATATATTAGAGGTTTTGATTGAAAGATTAGAACAAAGAAAAAATAATTATTATTGACTTCGCAATATATTACTCTTCTAGTCATTTTTTATCGGCTAATATCATAACCCTAAAAATAAAAAAAGAAAGTTGATTTGTGTGGAACTGAAATTATTGATTGAATGGTAAGTTATATCATTAAGTTACTTCACCACCTAAAATAAATAGAACCAGTACATGGGTACATATAGATCGACATAGACCAAAGATAGTAATATAATGTATATCATTTTAAATTTGAATTCAAAATTTCGTTTCTTTCCTCCATTATTTGGTTGTTTATCTTCAGAATAACATAAACTTAAAAATAAAATAATTAAGTCAGCCCAGACACGTAAACATTGTGAGAACCTAAATATACAAATCAAATAAATAATTAAATAATAATTTTTTTACAATCTCAAATATTTTGCTTGTAAATCTTTAAGTGCAAATTAAATTTTATTGGAGGGTCTTTCAATTAATTTTAAAACCTAAAATAAATTTATGGTGAAAGTCTTTAATTTAGAGGCAATATTTTTTTTTTAAAAAAAGGGACAAATTAGTAAGTATATTTTGATCTAACAATAGTTATATATTATTTAAATTAATGGAGAGGGAAAATAAAATAAAACAAAGGATAATTATTTAGAATCTTTTGTGTTATGCATAACAAAGAAAAGAAAAGAAAAAACCATAGCTCTTCCTTTTGTTTTTGTTTTCTTTTATCCTTATTCTATTATTATTTTATGCATTGATGGAGAGGTTGTGGGTGTATGTATTTCATACATATATATATATATATATATATACTGTTAAGAAGTCTGAGGAGCTAAATTCATGTGTAAAGAATGGATGTAATTCTTAGTTCAAAAATTCTGCACAGAATCACAAACTTTAAAAATCGAGGAATCATATCAAACGAATGAATTTTGCACTGAAATTTTTACAGTAGATGATTAACATATTGAATTGCATATCTGAATTTTTTCATAATTTTTGGGAGTCAAAATCTATATTAACTGATGCGTTCAAATCTGTCCAGAAAACTGATTTAAAACAGTAACTTCGGAAGTGTTGTTCTCTTTGGGTATAAATCCGAAAATTATCAAATTAGTGTCATTAGAACCGGTTACGAGTCTAATTTCTTAAATTTTTGGTCTTGCATTGATTTCTCATGTATACTAATAGAACCATTAATTTCTTTAAAGTGCACAAGAAAACAATCTTTTTGGGCATAATTAATTGTAGATAATTATTTTGTTAAGCAAATGAAGCGAAACCAATTGGGTTTGAAACTTAGGATATATTAGTCGATATTTGGAGGGTTTTGAAATTTTTCGAACAGTGTGGAATGGTTTTTAATTTTCAAAGTTACCGAATAGATTGAAAAAACTTGTTTAAAACTCTGTTTTATCTTAAAGTTACTTTTAATTAAGTTTCGATCTGAACCCATTTTATGAGTAATTTTAGACTTTGAAAAACATGAACTTAGGTATTATTTAAGAGTAATAGTGAGTGGGGTTGAGCTGTGTTTGTGCACTTTAGTTTGGGGTTACTTAGTTTATTATTCTTTTTAGTATGTTTGAATTAGTAATGACGTATAGTTTTAATACTTTGTTCAGAGCTCTAGTTGGACTTTCATACTTTATTTGAGGATTATATTATTTCGTTTTCAGGTGAGTAGTCGCATGCTATATATTTTTATAAATGTTCCCCTATCTTGAACTGTTGGAAAATTAAATTTTTATTTTAGGACTAAACTGTTTTGATAAATTATTATATTATTAATGGAATTAAATTATTTCTGAAACATGTAAACTTGGCATACTGTAAACTATTTGTTATGGTCTCATGTTTATAATGGTGAACTGCCATGTTTTGCGAAACTGAATTGTATTGATTATTGGGACCATCTGTATATTTTAGTCTAGGAAAATTATTCCACTGTGTGGTGACTCTGGCCACTAGGGAACAGATCCAAGTTGGCTCGTAATGACTCTAGTGCTCAACGATTGTAAGGAAAAGACCTAGGCCAAGCTAGGTGACCTTCAATCAAATCGTCTTAGAGAAAAGGCCCGGGTTGCCACCCTGAGGATGAATCTTGGTTCGATATTGGATCTAACGGGCTTATTGTCTTGAGAACTGTGTTACTTGTTATTCTTGATACTCAGAAAATTATTAGTGTTTATGTTGTAATCTGTTTCAAGTGGAAAATGTCATTTATCATGTTCTTCAGATACATGAGTATTTTAAATGTTGAACTGTGAAACCTTCTTTTTGAAACATATTATCTTTATCAAAATTGTATATCAATCTAGTTTCTATGATATATATCTTATTTTAGAATTGAAACTTATTTTCAAAATTGTGTTTACTATCTATGTTACTACTCACTGAGTTATCAGGTGACTTAGTTGTTTATCATTTCTAGGTGTTAGAAGGACTTAGAGTAGACTTATGGCGTAGCGGAGACTCAATTGCATGGACCTCTAGGACATTTATTATTTTATTTTATGGGCAGTTTGTGTTCCATTTAGTATATATATTTTTGAAAGTTGGTTATGGCTGGTTTTACCATTTATACTTCTGATTTGTCACTGATTTGGGTTTTGATTTATTTATTTCTGAGTTATCGTCACATTTATTTTTTTGTGATTTTGAGTTCATGTTTATGCTTACATGTGTCTTAGACTAAGTCTTTGTGGGCCACGACCTGTCATACTTGGATTTAGGGCCTGACAAACATATTATTAGAAGTTATAATAATAGTGTTTCATGATTCTAAAAGATTTATTATTCCACTGTGTGTGGTAACTCTGGCCACTAGGGAACAGATCCAAGTTGGCCCGTAATGACTCTAGTGCTCAACGATTGTAAGGAAAAGACCTAGGCCAAGGTAGGTGACCTTCAATCAAATCGTCTTAGAGAAAAGGCCCGGGTTGCCACCCTGAGGATGAATCTTAGTTCGATATTGGATCTAACGGGCTTATTGCCTTGAGAACTGTGTGGCATGTTACTTGTTATTCTTGATACTCAGAAAATTATTAGTGTTTATGTTGTAATCTGTTTCAAGTGGAAAATGTCATTTATCATGTTCTTCATATACATGAGTATTTTAAATGTTGAACTGTGAAACCTTCTTTTTGAAACATATTATCTTTATCAAAATTGTATATCAATCTAGTTTCTATGATATATATCTTATTTTAGAATTGAAACTTATTTTCAAAATTGTGTTTACTATCTATGTTACTACTCACTGAGTTATCAGGTGACTTAGTTGTTTATCATTTCTAGGTGTTAGAAGGACTTAGAGTAGACTTATGGCGTAGCGGAGACTCAATTGCATGGACCTTTAGGACATTTATTATTTTATTTTATGGGCAGTTTGTGTTCCATTTAGTATATATATTTTTGAAAGTTGGTTATGGCTGGTTTTACCATTTATACTTCTGATTTGTCACTGATTTGGGTTTTGATTTATTTATTTCTGGGTTATCGTCACATTTATTTTTTTGTGATTTTGAGTTCATATTTAGGCTTACGTGTGTCTTAGACTAAGTCTTTGTGGGCCACGACCTGTCATACTTGGATTTAGGGCCTGACAAACATATTATTAGAAGTTATAATAATAGTGTTTCATGATTCTAAAAGATTTTTTTAAAAAAAAACCTAAAATAAATAGAATTGACAGGTCAACAAATCAACTCAATTCACACCCGAACCAATTAACTATTTTTATATCAAAATAAATAAAATATAAGAAAGAAAATGATGTGGTTACCTACTGGAAATTTTATAATACACACCTTATTTTGGAGTATGTATTATATGTTTTAGTTATGATATTTGGGATATTTATTTATGATTTAATGATGAATCATTGTAATATTAATTATGACTGAGCCTCTGTTTGGGATTGGCTTTTTTGGGCTTTTTTGGCTAAAATAGCCACAAAAAACAAAATAGGCTATTTTAGCCACAAAAAACAAAACATCAAATCCAACCCATAATCATTACAATCCTCTCTCACAAAAAAAGCCAAAAAAGCCAAAAAGCCCTTCCCAAACCAGGCTAAAATAGCCCAGGCTAAAATAGCCAAAAAGCCAAAAAGCCAAAAAGCCAACCCACTTCCCAAACGGAGGCTCATTACGATTATTATTTTAATTATGATTCAAAAAGTCTTTAATTATATCTTTTATGGTATTTGGTTATGACTCATTTTTATTTTTATTTTTAATTATGATTGAAAATTATTTAGTTATAACTTTTATAATAATTAACTTATATATTGTATACCCCTTTTGAGAGTGTATTTTCTAATATGATCCCGTGATCTATTTCTATACCGCGGATCTTTGCCTGCAGCCTACATAATGAAATGTGACAATAATTTAGTCCAACGACTTTTTCTTTCTTTCTTTCTTTCTTTCTTCTTCTTCTTCTTCTTCTTTTTAAATTTTTTTTTTAACTCAAATTTTGGATCAATTTGTGCACATTTTGATAAATTTTAAGACCTTGAAATTAAAGACTAGACAAATCTCAAATAACTCATAAAATGACTTAAACTTAAAATTTTGAATTTTATCCTTAAGTCTTTACCTATCTACCAATCTTTTAGATTTCCACCGCGTCAAAAAAATTGAAGACTAAACTGCCATTAGTTATATAGGTAATTAACGTTCATGTGGCATTTAAATTAGGGGGCTTACGTATAGGTCTTCATAGGTAAATTTATTGTCCAATAGGTTCTATGATAACTATTGACATTTTTCATCAAACACTATTAAAAAACGTCACTAATTACCAAGCGTTTAAAAATTGTCCCAAAAATGCCACTAATTATAAGTTTCAGCAACAGTTTAAAAAAAATTATCATAAAAAAAGTCACTAATTTTTAATTTTTTAGCGACAAATTAAAAAATTTGTCACAAAAAATGTCACTATTTATAAATTGTCGCTATTTTTTTCTCAATTTTTTGAATTTAAAAAATATAAAAATACATATGTCAATAAACTATTGGTCATTTGATCAATATGGTAACGTATTCAAACATTTAAACTTAACTTTTTTGAAACATTTTATATGGAAATCAAATTATTATTATTAATATTTTGTTTCAAAATATTAAAATCATATCATTTATTGATCAATAAATTAATATATTCTCTAAAATCGTGATACTTTTTAAAAAATAATTTATCAAAAGTTTATAATATGAAAATACTCCTGTTATAAAATGATATAATTTAATAACATTATATTATATTAGTATGAGCTCTTTTATTATATTATTGGTTCTTTTTTATTTTCACAAAAATCAACACAATTGGATTAAAATTTTGAAACTTCTAAAGCTCTTAAAGTTAAAAACTCTCTTTTTGTTAATATAAAGTATAGATAGATAGATAGGTTATTAACGTCCAAGTGGCATTTAAATTATTGACAGGATTGGAAAAGAAGAACAATAGTCAAATGATTAGAAAAATTTATATATATTAGAAGTTTTGATTGAAATAAGATTAGGACAAGAAAAAAATAATTATTATCAACTCCACAATATATTACTCTTCTAGTCATTTTTTAACTGCAACATCATAACCCTAAAAATAAAAAAAGAAAGTTGATTTGTGTGCAGCTGAAATTGATTGAATGGTAGGCTATATCATAAAGTTACTTCACCACCTAAATAAATAGAACCAGTGCATGGGTACATATAGATCGGCATAGACCCAAGATAGTAAGGCGCCGCTTTGTTTGGCCACGTAAGTGGCTGGACTGGAGTAGGATGGCTGTGTGTCTCACCCACAATATGTTTAGTGATGACTTAAAAGAGCCGCTTTATAGTGCGAGCGGCTTACTGATCTCCTTCAATAGGAGTCTTAGGCTGGCTAGCAAAAGTGTAGGATTAGGAAAGTAGTGAGGGGATTGGGTCTAAATAGTCGTTTGCCCAGACATCCTCCCAAACGTCTGGCCGGTTAATCAGAACAGTATATTTTATTATTTTTTTATTTTTGAAACATAGCCGGCAGGCCAAAAAAGTAGCTAGCTGGCAACTTTTTTTTTTTTAACAATCCTAAGTGCTCCTTTTGTTTTAATATTTATTTTAATTTTTTTTAATATAGAAATAATTTTTTAATTTATTTTATTTAAAAATAATTGAACAATCCCATCATTAACCATCTCTAACACTCACTACAACAAAGAACACATTCGGCGACTACTTTTGCCAACTAAAGTAAATTTAGTCGCCAAATGTCTACCAATTAGCTACGAAAATAAAGTTGGTCGCCAATGGTGGACAGATTAGCTACCAAACAACATTTGGTCGCCAAAGGTACATGCATCAGCTACCAAACCTTTTTGGTCGGTAAAAGACCACTTTTTTGCTACTAAATATACATGTTGTCGGAATTGTCTTCACTTTTGGCGACTAAAGATGATGTTGATCGCTAATTGCACTGTCATTATAAATTATAAATTTTTTTTATTGGTTTTCATTTAATTTTTCGCTACTAATTCTGTGTTAGTCGTGGAAAAGAACCTTTTCGGAGATATTATTGATGACTTTTTGGCTACAAATGTGTGCTAGTCGTGCAAAATAGGGTTTGGGTGACTATTTAAAATTTGGTCGCTAAATTTGTTTTCTTTTCCGACTGCAATTCAGTAGCCAAAAGGGGCCAAAATCGATTTTGGAGGGAATATTTAATTTTCATAAATATATTACCGACCAAAATAAAGTTTGGTCGGGAATAAACATTTCCTGGTTTTATTTCCCTCCTTCTCTCACTCCCGCCTCTGTCACTTGCGCTGTTTCCATCTCCATTTCGCCTCCCTCCAGGTATGTCCTCTATTTCGCCTCTCTCTCTCTCTCTCTCTCTCCCCCTATCTCCCTCTCGATTTGTTTCCCCTTCTCTGTATGGCCTCTCGGTTTCCATCTTTCTCTCACTCGCTGTTTACATTAGTTTTTGATTGGGTCTCACTCACGCCTCTGCCCTCTTCTCTATAGCTTTGTACAAAAATTGCCATCACCGCAAGTTCATCAGGATCATCGCATAGTCTCCCTCCTAGGTATGTCCTCCATTTCGCATTTGTCTCTCCCTCTCTCTGTATCTCCCTCTCTCTTTCGGTCTCTCTCTGTTTACACACACACACATACATACATATGCGATATATACACACACAGAAATCAGAAAGTGAATGCTGGAAATTAGGGCATTGTGATTGAAATTAAAATTTAGGGCAATGCTTGGGTTGAGATGTTTTCAAAATTAGGCCAATGTTATTCAATTTGGGTGTACTACTTATAGAAATGCTGAAATTAGGCCAACCATTTACCATATGCGATGATCTTATATATATAGATTTTTTTTTTCACTATTTTATTTTCTAAGATGGAATTGCTCTATTTGTTCTCTCTCTTCTTCCTTTGCATTTCTTCCCCATCTTTAGTAGCCCATCACTAACCCTGTCCATACCACTTATTTTTCTAAATCTATTTCCAACCCTTTGTAGTTTTACTGAAAATGAGGTATGAGTTTGAGTAAAAAATTATAATATTATGAGGTTTTATATTTCAATGGAAAATTTCAAATTTATGTCCAAATTGTCAAGTTTTGAGTGGTTGTAGCTAGGAATTGCAGTGAACGATAATTTGAAAATTTTGGATAAAAGCAACTGTGTCAAGCTTTGATTGCATAGAAATTTGAGTAAAAAGGGATGTATCCCCCTTGAATTGAGTCAAAATTAGAGTACAACTAAATTTTGTATAGATGTCAATAAATGAGTGGGTGGAATTTTAACTTACTCAAATTTAAGTTTTCATTCAAGATTTAAGTAAGGTTTAAAATGTTTTGGCTTAGAATTTTAACTAACTCAAATTTAAGTTTTCACTTAGTGGAGTCACGGTGGCTGCCATTGTGTAGCCTTTTAGGTTCACTTTAGATCTTATTTTGATAATTTCAATCGTTTATTTTTTAAATTACATCAAGTACAATATATTTATTTAAAAAAAACGTTAAAATATTTGGCCACCAAATATTTTGGTAGCTAAATACGTAATCAAATGTTTGGTGACTAAGAATTTAGTAGCAAAAACATAACCCATTAATTTTTTGCGACCAAATAATTAGTAGCTAAAACAATTGAGAATGAGAGAAAGAAAGTATTGGCCAATAAATTTTTTAGTCACGGAAAAAAATGGTATCATTTGGCGACTAAAACGTTTGGTGGCAAAAAATGAAGAAGTGAATGTGAGGAGGCTTTTGGCTACGAAACTTTTAGTGGGCAAAAGTAACAATGACAAAAATTACTTAGTCGCTAAAAATATGTATTCTATTGGTGACAAAAATGTTTGGTCTATAATAGTTATTCTCAAATTATGGTAGCACTTTTAGTGACTAATACTTTAGTGGCGGAAACATACCTTTTGCCGACTAAACTAAAAGTAGTAGCCAAATGTGTACTTTCGGCGACCAATTATTTAGTAGCTAAAAGTGATACCTTCCCCGACCACAACAAGTTAGTAGCCAAAAAGACTCATTCGGTGACTAATACTTTAGTGGCGGAAACATACATTTTGCCGACTAAACTAAAAGTAGTAGCCAAATATGTACTTTCGGCGACCAATTATTTAGTAGCTAAAAGTGATACCTTCCCCGACCACAACAAGTTAGTAGCCAAAAAGACTCATTCGGTGACTAATACTTTAGTGGCGGAAACATACATTTTGCCGACTAAACTAAAAGTAGTAGCCAAATATGTACTTTCGGCGACCAATTATTTAGTAGCTAAAAGTGATACCTTCCCCGACCACAACAAGTTAGTAGCCAAAAAGACTCATTCGGTGACTAATACTTTAGTGGCGGAAACATACATTTTGCCGACTAAACTAAAAGTAGTAGCCAAATATGTACTTTCGGCGACCAATTATTTAGTAGCTAAAAGTGATACCTTCCCCGACCACAACAAGTTAGTAGCCAAAAAGACTCATTCGGTGACTAATACTTTAGTGGCGGAAACATACATTTTGCCGACTAAACTAAAAGTAGTAGCCAAATATGTACTTTCGGCGACCAATTATTTAGTAGCTAAAAGTGATACCTTCCCCGACCACAACAAGTTAGTAGCCAAAAAGACTCATTCGGTGACTAATACTTTAGTGGCGGAAACATACATTTTGCCGACTAAACTAAAAGTAGTAGCCAAATAAGCCAGCTCAGACACGTGAACATATTATTAGAAGTTATAATAATCTCTGTGTTTGGTTTGAGTTTTCTTGATTAAGTTTTTTAAAAATTGAGTTTTTTGATTTTCGTGTTTTTTTTATTTTTAGTGAATATTTTTAAAATTTTAAACATTGTTTTTACTTGTTTAGATGCACCTTACTTAGATGTGTCTAAAAAGTAAAAAAATTGTGAAAAAATATTTTTAAAAATTAAGAAATAAATAAAAATACAAAAAAATATACTAAATTCTTGTATTTTTTTTGTATTTTTGGTATTTAGTGAATTTTTGAAAGATTTTTTTTACAATTTTTTTACTTTTTAGGTGTATTTATGTTAGGTGTGTCTAAAAGTAAAAAAATTGCATAAAATATTTAAAAAATTCAGTAAAAACAAAAAAACACGGAAAATAAGAGTGTAGAATTTTCTGAAAGCTGTTTTTAAAAAATGGGAACCAAGCAGTATTTCATGATTTTATATTATTAATACAAACACAATTTTACTTAATCCCCTCATTAACAATTTTCACATTAACAATCTCTTTAGTAACCATCCTCTTACTAACAATTCTCTCCAATCTAATCCGCTAAACAAATGTCACCTAAGACAATATATATATCATTTTATTTCAAAATTTCGTTTGTTTCTTCCGTTGTTTAGTTGTTTATCTTTAGAATGATATAAACTTAAAAATAAAATAATTAAGCCAGCTCAGACACGTAAACATATTATTAGAAGTTATAATAATAGTGTTTCATGATTCAAAAAAAATAAACCTAAAATAAAAAACTAAATAAAATTGACAAGTAATTAACTATTTTATATTAAAATAAATAAAATATAAGAAAGAAAACAACGTGGTTATCTACCTGAAATTTTATAATACACACCTTATTTTGGAGTTTGTATTATATGCCTTAGTTATGATATTTGTGATATTTATTTATGACTTAGTGATGACTCATTGTAATATTAGTTATGACTCATTGTGATTATTATTTTAATTATGATTAAAAAAGTCTTCAATTATATTTTTTGTGGTGTTTGGTTATAACTTATTTTTATTTTTATTTTTAGTTATGATTGAAAATTATTTAGTTATAATTTTTGTAGTAATTAACTTGTATATTGTATACCCCCTTTTGAGGGTGTGTATTTTCTAATATGATCCGTTGATCTATTTCTTCATCGTTGATCTTTGCCTGCAGCCTACTGTAGACACCCCATTTTTGACCGTCTTCAAGACTTGGACGTCACCGTTTGAACACCCGGTGATCATCCTTGTTTGTGTTCGTTTGGAGTTCCCGGAGGTTTCGGCTACGCGCCTTGCCTTAGGATCTCCGAATTCAACCGTTTAGTGTCTGGTTTTGCACTAAACACTTGCATTTTGCCTTGGAAGGGCAGGGAATGCCTTGTGAGGCACCCCCACACACCACCGGCCATGGCCAGAGGCCACCGGCTGGTTTTTGCTGCCACCGGCAATGTATATTGCCGGTTGGCACTATTTAGTGCCGGTCGGCACTCTTTTTTGCCAAAATGGCATCTTTGGCCGACCGACTACTGTGCATCTGCTTTTGCAGATATTTTAAGACAGCTGTCTTGCTTTTTGCTCCCCTCCATGGAGGGATCTCCCTCTTTAGAAGCTTGTCTTGTAAGCATTACAAGACAAAAGGCTCTATAAGAGAGAGTCTTCTCTCTTGTTGCAAGGGTTAGAGACTTGAGACACTTGAGAGAGCTTAGACAGCCATTTTTAGGGTTTTGAGTTCTAGGGTTAGAAACCATACACTTTCCATCTCTATATCTCCCTCTTGTGTGTGTTTTAGTGTGTTTGTGTCTTACTATTGCACACAAACACATAGTGTTTCACCTTGACTTAGCTACTGAGGTTCTAAGAGGTTGGTTTTGAAGTTTTGAAGCTGTTTTCAACCTAGAAGGAGCTGTTGGAGCATCATTGTTAAATGGGGCTTCAAGGGTGAGAATCTAGTCCCTTTATTCCCCATTTTTGCATTTTGTTTTTACCTGTCTTAAAATCGTTTTTGAGCTTGGTGTATAATACAAAAAAGTTCTTCTTTTTAGCCCTCTTGGTTGTTTATTAAGAGTGTTTTGTGGTTTGAGGGTGTTTGACCCCTCTTAGGCCTTGAAAGGCCTCATTTTGTGCTATTTTGTGCAAGTTTCGAGACTTTGGTGTTTGGGCCTCTTCACCACTGAAATCTTGAGGGATTTCAGTGGTGAAGATGGTGCCTTGAAGTCTCCAAAAGGGGAGGGCCACCCCCTCTCCTCGTTGTCCTTGAAATGGACCATTTTTGGCCTCTTGAGGGAGCATCATGTTAGAGTATGTATTGATCATGCCTTGGCTGTTTTTCATGCTTAATATGTCATAACATACCTCTATTTTTTGTGGGTTTTGGTACACCATGCATGCTTAGCATACCTACCATGTAATGCCTTGTTATTGCCTTAATATGCCTTAGGTTGTTAGCCCTTGTTCAAGCATGTTTTAGGCTTAGTCTTGTGAAGCTTTTGTGCATATTTTGCCATGTTTTAGGTCTGTCCATAGTTGTTTGGGTCAGATTTGGCATGCTTAGTATAGCCCCTTTGCATTCCGGCTTGTTGGCCTTAAGTATGTGAATGTATAGCATGGCATTTTCACATTGATTTGGTGATTTGGAACCATCCACCATGTCATTTCAGTCCCATTTGCATGCCTATATGTTTACCTTGGACGCATCTTTAATGCCTTCAAAGCTTGTGTAGCATGTTCCATGTTTTGGCCATTGTGCATGCTTTGAATTTGAGCCACTTAGATGCCATCTAAGAACCCCCTTGGCATAGTCTAGGTCTGTCTTGAACCTATCTTAAGCCCTCTTAGCCTTGTGAGGCTTGGTTGGCTTAGCCATGGTTCAAGTCCCCTTGACTTGCTTCAAGTACTTGGACCATTTGCATGCTAATGTTTAGCCTATCTTGTTGCTTGGTTTGACACCACCCTAACATGATTTTCAATGCTTACCTTGCATGCTATTTGTCCATGATTGCCTCATTCAAATGTGCTTAGAAATAGCCCTTTGATGCTTAAGCATTTGGGCCTTAACATGTGCATGCGTGTATGTGTATTTTGGTCCCTTGTTTTGGTCACTTTAGCCACTGTTTTGGGCCTTATTAGAGCTGCCTAAATCATGTCTAAGTCCATCTTGCCATTAGTTGGCATTACTACATGTGTGCTTGTATGCTTGCATAAGTGCCTTGCCATGCCATGTTGCATCCTTAGCTTGTATGCCTAGGTTGCATAATATCTCGCATGCATGCCTTGTTCCTTGACTTGGTGATAGGAATTGGGCCTTGGTTTGTTTGTTTGGTTTGCATTTCATTTGACATGAAAATTGCATATTTGACTCTTTGGGCCATCATGCATGGAAATGTGTGATTGGTGGTCCGAGAATCGAGGCACATGTCCTTTTGAGTCACAAACATGATAAGGGACATGAATGGTGCATATATGCCTTGAATTGTGCTGCCATGCTTTGCCTTGCCCTCTGTTGCTGTCAATTGCAGATTCTGCAGGAACACTTTGCCGACCGGCAGTGTCAAGTGCCGACCGGCAATCCCTTCTCTGCCGATAGCTTCATCAATGGCCGGTGGCCACATAACACTGCCGGTGGTAATTCCATTCAGCCGGTGGTGTCCCCCAATGTCCAAGGAAGCAGTACTAAGGTTTTGGCAGCCTCCAGAGGAGTAAAGGAAGGAAAACAGAGGCAGCCTATGCATGGCGGTGCATTTCCGAGTAGGACCGAGCATGCATTGCATCTGGTTCTCCTCCCGAGGCGGTTTACTACTTTTCCTAGATTAGTTAATTTGCTTAGCTGATTAGGCAATTTTGTAATATTTAATTAGCTTGCATAGTTAATTAATTTGTATTATTTATTTGGTCCCTCCGAGTGAGGGCAAGTCTGTAATAAGTGTGTGTGAGTGGTGTGCATGTCTTCCAATCCCCACTTCTTTCTTCCCTTTTACTTACCTGCTTTGATGGTTAGTATTAGGGCACGTTTAATTTAGCATACCTTATGCTATGCATGCGTACATTTATGCATTTGTATTGCATGCATCAGGCTCGGTACATCACGCTAACTGCATTTGTACTTCAAATTCAAATTGAATACGTGCATCAACTGATCGCATTTCATATGCCATGTTAGGTTAACCGAGCCTATCCTAATTGCATCCTGTATGTGTTGCATTAGTCAAATTGACATGAACTAGAACCATGCATGTTTGCTAACTAGTTTATTGTTTTGGCACGGAGTACGATGTAAGTATTTGTGCTTTAGCATCTCGCATGCATGTGAATGTTAACATGACAATATGCTTGCCATGCGGCTAAATGTTTATGTGATAAACTGCTTGAATGCCTGTGAGTGAAGGTTGGATTGTTTGAGTTGGAAAAACTCGTTGAAATCCGTGTTTTAGCCTACTTGCGAGTAGCAAATTCCAAAGTGTTTTCTAAAAAAACAAAACGGATATGCAATGCTTATTTCCAACTTAGGCAATCTAGTCTATACTTGTTTACCGTGCGCATAAACATAGTAATTCTAGGCTAATAATCGGGATAAGAGCGCATAACGTTTTTAAAATCGGGCATCATGGTTAGTAGAGGCCGGTCTTCGGACCGGGTGAAAGGGGGTGCTCATAGCTGACCTTCCCCGATCGTACCCAAGCTCCCGAGCCGAGACAACTCCGGTGATGACGGACATGTGGCCTTCGGCACCGAGTCAGGGTTTCCTAAATTCTCCCATTTTAAAATATTTAGGTGGCGACTCTGTATCTGGCAAAGCAGTCCATATTTGGCACTTCTTTTCAAAAAATCTGTTTCTCAAAACGATTTGCCGGATTTGGACTCTTTGGTTCAAGATTAAGAACCGTGACGATTTGAGAGTCCGAGCTGTAGTGACCCCAAAAATGAACCGAACGGGACTCACCCTCCCGAGGCGTTCGGGGACGTCTACACCTACATAAATGAAATATAACAATAATTCAGTCCACCGTCGTTTTCTTTCTTTCTTTTTTTGTATACTCAAATTTTGGGTCAGGTTGCACGTATTTCAATTAATTTTAAGACCTTGAAATTAAGCGCCAAACAAACCTTTGGTAACTCTTAAAATGACCCTAGCTTGAAATTTTGGATTTTATCCTTAAGTATTTACCTATCTACAAATCCTTTGGATTTCTACTACCTTAAAAAATTGTAGACTAAACTATCATTACGGGTGTAAATTAGGCACGGCCCAGCCCACTCGACCTCAAGCTCAGGCCAACCCATGTCGAGCCGCCCGGACTCTAGCCAAAATTTGGACTGGTTCAGCCGAGCTCACAAACTAGAAAGTTAGGCACAGGCCCAGACCCAAGCCTAGGGGGTATTTAGGCCTTCGGCGAGCCGACGGGTTGTGGCCTTGGCTCGGGCTTGGGCCAGGCCTAAACATTTTTTTCTATTTTTTTCTATCAAAATTCTATTATTTTCCACTAAAAATGACACTAGGCCTTAGGTGGACTGAACTTTGAGTGGGTCTTGAGCGAGCCGATGGGGCGGGCAATGGGCTAGGCTAGGCGGGTTGGGCTAAGCTTCAAAATGATGGCCCGGGAGGGTCTTGGGTTAGGCTCGGGCCTAACCGACCTGGCCCACCCAGACCAACGGGCGGGTTTCGGGCATCCAATGGGCCGTGGGCCATTTTTACACCCCTACCATTAGTTATATAGGTAATTAGCATCCAAGTGGCATTTAAATTATTGACAAATTGGAAAAGAGAAACAATACGGTAAATTATTTAAATGATTAATAATTATTGACAGATTAGCATTTAAATTATTAAAATCACATCATTTATTGATCAATAAGGTAATATATTCTCTAAAATCATGGTACTTTTTAAAAAATAATTTATTAAAAATTTATTATATGAAAATACACTAGATATAAAATGATAAAAATTAATAACATTATTTATAATATTATGAGCTCTTTAATTATATTTTAGTTCTTTCTTATTTTCGTTTAATTTAAATATTTTGTTAATCAGTATGGTAAATTTTTAGTTTTGTTTGGTTATAATCATCAATCTACAATGAGCAATAATCCAATAATTTCTATAATAGAAAGCATACATGTTTTGAAATTGTCACTTTATTTTTAATTGACAAATGAAACTATAATTATCATTTGTGGGTGATAATTTTTTCAAATCTATTTTTATCTATATATTAACGTAAAATAACTTTTTGTCCAAAATGTTTTAAGGGCTTCATGTTGGTATTTTTCCATAATAATACAAGAAAAGTATATAAAATAATTAAAATAGAAATGACAAAAAAATTATTTTTTTATTTATTTAAAGAATTAAATACGGAATAAAATACATAACTAAAAATATAGAAATGAATTAGATTACATTACTAATAGAATAAATTATTAATATGGATAACTAAAGATTAGAACTTGTCTTTGTAAACTAAATTTTTGCAAAAATAAGAACAAATGATAAGAAAAGAAACAAACCGAAGCCTGCACTAGACAGTTTCCTTAAAACAAATTCACTGCCTCCCTGATGGATGCTGGAGGTACGCCGGTGTCTGTCTCATAGGATACGACCGTCGAAACCAGCTAATACAGAAGCACCTTCTGAATAGTTTCGATAAACTTGACAATGGTTACACTCTCTCTAATAAGAACTAAAGAAGGGGCTAGCAAAAGAAGATATGAAAAATTTTCATTGGTGGAGAAAAACATCTCTAACTTTTTATCTCAAAACACCATCTCCATTTTCCATCAAAACCTCTCCAAAATTATTCTACCAAGTTAGAGGGGAAAGGCCTCTATTTATAGAAGTAAAGGAATCCCTACCCATGAAGGCTATACATTAATAGGGCCATCAAATGCCATTAACCAAGGCCTTCAACTCTAGCCATTAGGGCTAGAGTTTCAAAAGTTGAAAACCTATGGCTACTAATATGGTCATCAACTCCATCATCAAAATATGAGAGTTACAAAACCTTATATTTCTCATGTGCTTAATATATACAAATAAATATGTATATAATGATGTTTAAATAAACCAACTAGATGGGTCACAAAATGGATACTAATGTTGGGTCACAACCTAATCCAAGTCCAATTCTTAAACACATGCACAAGCTAAGCCTTACACGGCATAACTTAGCCCAATCCAAGTCCAAGACCAAGACCAAACCCAGTATATGCACAAGCACAAGCCTAAGCGCAGTCCAAACCAAGTTTAAGTACAAATCTAAGCCCAACTTTATTGATGCCCACTTTATGAGACAATTCTCATTCACAACTCAATGTCCTTGGCTCATTATTTTTGTATTGCAATCTTCTCACTTAAGAGAATACAAAACCACTTAGACTTACCTCAATCGACGGTTATGTCCCACTTTAATTTCAAATTAAAGTTATTGAAAACCCATTATTTTCTAACAATCCCCCACATGAATAAAATTGAATAAATAGACAAAGCTTAAAAACAAAGACTCAGAGAGAGAGAGAGAGAGAGAGAGTACATAGAATAACCCTGCATCAGAAAAGGTAGCCATTGGCCTTGAACCTTTCGTAGTGAAAGCCTATTGGATTTACTAGCTGACCAGTGAACGTGATGTCTTGAACTGCTCTGCCGTTTGTGTAAACCAAGACAATAGACTTCACACAGGAATTACTCCGACTATCATTCTATTCTCACTTTTGTGTCCGGTTTGGCCCTGGGACACTAGCTTGGTTCAGTGAGTGTTTCTAAAGAATTCGGCCTTGTTAATTCTTAAAGAAGCAGCCCCACTTCACACTCATATAGGTGACCTACATAAGGTATCTTGTTATACCACAGTTGAATAGTTACAACACTTAGGTCATTAAAAACTTCAGCTTAACCTTCCACCCCACAAGGTATCACTGTATAAAAGAATGGGTAGGCAAATTTACCTCCACAGTGACTCACCCGTTACACGCAATTAGGTTATCCCTTTGAACCTTGATCTTGGGATCTCTAGTCAATTAGGTTGGGTTTTCCATTCCGGTAACATTCGCTAAAGGCCATAACCCCATAATTTTTGACAACTTTTGTACTAACTCTTGATTTAACTCTTTGGTTAATGGATCCGTAATATCTTCTTTACACTATATATAGTCTTTAATGACAACACACGAGAGTAGTCGTCGTATGGAACTATGCCTTTGACGAAAATGTCTAGACCTTCCATTTGCGCTTTACCAATACTTGATTGGTTGTCGCAAAGTATACAAAATTACTAGCACAAGTTTTGATCAACATGGAATATCCTCAAGAAAACGGTGAAGCCATTCAGTTACTTTAGTAGCTTTATCTAAAGCACTGAATTTCGATTCCATAATTGATCTTGTGATACACATTTGCTTAGAAGATCTCCAAGACACAATTACAACTCTAATTAGAGAAAACATATCCACTAATGGATTTGTAGTCTTTGTATCAGATATCCAATAGGCGCCTTTGTACCCTTCTAGTACAACTAGATATCAAGTGTGATGCAACCCATAATCTCAGCTTCATCGTAAGTACGTTAGTACTAGCACAAACGACTTCTAAATATAGACATTGGGATTACTTGTGTATCTACTTAGCCTAATGACTGAGTAGGTTATACCCGACTTTGTACAACTCATCAGATACTTCAAACTTCTAATGACCCGAGAATATTCCATTATTCTTGGTCAAACGGAGACTAAAGTCTATCAAAGTCTTTAACACACTTGTATCTGACTTATACTTCTCAAGACTCTTATCAAAATAATGAGACTGAGAAAGTACACTACCAGCAGATGGTTAGGAAATCTTAATTCTTAGATATACATCTGCAAGACCTATGTCAAACTTAGAGTTCAACATCCACTTGGTAGTATTGAACATCTTGTCATATCTACCACTAATGAGCATGTCACCTATCAAAGTGATCCACTGGTGATCACGTATCAAAGTAATCCATGCCTTCTCTTTGTTGGTATCCCTTAATAATAAGCCTATCTCATTAGCTTTCATTCACTTGCATTCCAAGGCTTACTACCTATGTAAGATAAAACTCAATTAATAACTTATTTTTAAAGAAATCACAGCTTCAAAGAAGCTTTTAGCCTCACTAGGCACCATATAGGTTTAAGAAGATTTAGATAGAAGAACTTTAAAGTCCTAGCATGTTAATATCTTCTAGGCTCATCTATTTTCTCATGGAAACCATTTCCTCAATTTCATAATAATATTCTTGTGTAAATCTGAATATTAGATTTGTCTATAAAAAAATAGATATGCACTACTATATTGTTTATAACCGTTCAATGGATTTTTAGGCTTATCCTAACCTCTTGGGTTTAGGTATTACCAACTTTTGCATGACACCCCCACATTTGTAGAATTTATACGAAGGCTTTGACCTTTTCAAAAATTCATACAGGGTCTTTAAATAATTCCTGATGTCACAATGATTATAAAACTCTCAAAATCATATCACAGAAAGTACATTTCCAGACCGTCATCAACTGAATTAGGTCTCAAATTCAAGGTACCCAAACATATTTAGTCCAACCTATCACTCTGAAGCCAATAGTCTTACTATTAATAAACACAAATCTAGTGTTCAATAGTTTACTATTTAGAACTTCATAACATGACCAATAGTCTTATCATTAGGAATCACTAATTTCTCAGCATGTGGTTAGTAGACTTTCTACTACTAAGAGTCAAAATATTTTGACCTGTGATTAGTAGCCACTTCACTACTAGGAATCACAACGTCTTGACATAGGATCAATAAACTCTTTCATTACTATGAATCATCATGTCTTAACATATGATCAGTAGTCTCTCTACTACTAGGAACTGTCATGTCTTGACATGTGATCAGTAATCTGTTCACTACTAGGAATCACAATCTCATAATTGTGCAGCTAGTGGTCCAACACCTCCTAGGAACCGCCAATTTTCTATCTTTGTGATTAGTGATCTTGTACTCACTAGGAGCCACCAATTTAAGAATATATTTGGAATTTAAAAATTCAAAAATATATTCACCCACTCTAACAGGTTGTCTTATCTTTGTTTTTAAGCAAAGTCACATAGCAATCATACATGCTATAATTGATACAAGGATAACATACCACTAATTAATTCAGAGATATTATCATGTAATCTTATGATTTCCTCTAATCACACTTGATTTTCTTGATCTTCTTTTAAGAACCTCGCAAGGCTTAAGGTCATCAGGTCGAATAATATTTTCTATTGTCACCTCTTGAAGCAATTTCTTAAAACTACAACAGAATTTCAACTATTATGTTTTTCTAGAAACTAAACTTGTAACACCTTGAAATAAATACAATAAACCATTCATAACGACAATTAAATGACAATATAAATCAGAGTATAATATCCTTCCATAATAGGAGATGCAATGGTACAAAAGAGGTGACGCATGTGAATATATCTTCATAAGTCCTAATCCTGAATCTATAGCATGTGTTAATAACAAAGTTATAAGACAGAAGTTAAACAAATAATTGAAATGCCCTGAAAGCTACAACTTTCCAAGACTATACTTGGTTACATTAAAATGGCATTAAATCCAATACATATAAAGCCTTAGGCTTGTACAAAATAATAACAAGTAAACAAAATGAAGCCTTTACTCCAATCCTCTCTAGCTACTACCTTGGCGGAGACATCACACCGACACTTGAAAATGGTTTTCCAATATAGAGTGAGCCATAGCCCAGTAGAAATAATCCAACATAATATTGAATCTTAACAAAGATATAATGTTTTTATGCACATGCAATGCCCTTATCAAAACGATTTACATTTTCTTTCCGAAAACAATGCCATTTTCAGTAGAGGTCACAATTCTCAAGTCATGCTCTTTATAATAGAAACAAGGAAAAAAATCTCAAACCAGTACAACCTTTCACGGATATTTCGTCCGTGGGAAACCCTCAAATGACACCTATTAAACGCAGTCTATATAAGCACTACTATAGCCATTTTACGGATATTTCATCCGCGGGAATCGGAGCCCATGTATATGCACATTTTTCTAGACTTTCACCCTGGACACACAGGCCAACTTAATTTTGTGATACACACTTCTTTCCAACGTTCACCCAATTTTCTCAAATTCATATATATATATATATATATATGTAATGTATTAAGTGAGCAACAATGTTCCATGTACATGGATGATAAATTATTTTCAATTCACCTAATCCTCATGCAATTTCTACAACAATCATAGCTATCCTCCACCGATAGCCTGAAACAGATATTTTTAAACAGATATAAAATCTCCAATACAGACAAACTTTTCAAATTTCAAGGTGAGTGATATTACATATCCAACTCCACCATCCATATCAATATCCATCTAATTATTTCACGTCTCCAACATTAATTCCATTTATTTGTACAGAATAAATATTTGAAACATCTAGGGAAAAACCCATTTTTCTTCCAAAATCCAATCCAAGTATCAAAATCAATAATTTTATCACAATTTAACCTCATTTCCACTCCAACAACCATTTTCCACACATCCATTTGAAAACCCCTCTTTTAATTTTAAACCAAAATCCTAAGTTTGTTCAAAATCCTTCAAAACCACAAGATTGTTTATGAAAACAAATAGCTAAGTTAAAAATCATAGTAAAGTGTAGAAAATCCCTACCTCAAACCTAGAAGACCAAGAAGAGAGTGGAGAAACCTCAAGGAAGCTGAAATCCAACTCTATTCGGATGAAAACAAAGCTCTAGGTGAGCTCTACCTTTTTAACAAAGGGAGTAGGGTGGAGAAATGGGTAGATCTTGGTATATTTGTAGAGGGAGAGGCGCTATAGATTTAGGGTCTTGAAATGTTTAGAGGGAGAGAGAGAGGTGAAAAAGTGATGTAAAAAGTGACTTTACGAACTGATATACGCATAGTCCGTTCGAGCACAAGATATGTCTTCTGCTCGAGCGCAAGAAGCTTCGCTCGAGTGCAGAATACACACTCCCAAAAGTTTTGCAGATAGCAGACCAACGCTCGAGCACAAGAATGGCCGCTTGAGCCAAGACCACTCAAGCACAGTAAGCACCGCTCGAGCATAGAATACACTCTCCCAGTTGTTTTGCAAATTTGCAAAAGTACTGAGAGTTTGCAAAGACTGCTTGAGCACAAGAAGCTACGCTCAAGCATAGAGGTCAAAATCTAGGTAACCAAAGTTTTGAAAAACAAGTTCCAACCCGTTTTAAACACAACCAACACATCCTAATAGGCAAACTCAATGAGGGAGAAAGTGGAATAAGACAAGAACAACAGTACAAAGTCAAGAAACCCGAATCTGGAATATTAAATGGGTTGGTTCTTAAACCAGAATCGTTATAATGTCCTCCCCTTAAGGAATTTTGTCCCTGAAATTACGAATCAAACTTTAAAATCAAGTTTAAGCCAATTACAACAATGATAATTAATCAATTCCAAAGCCATGACCCATCATTCGGTCATTCATTCTCATTAACCTAATAAACAAGTTCTTAATACTGAATATACAATTCACATTTCCAAAACATATACAATATTGATATTAAATCAACATAACAGAAGTTTTAATACATGCTCAAATATTAACAAATAGGTCTGGATACTTCTCACGGACTTCTAACTCACGTTTCCAAGTTGTTTCCTCAACTCCGTGATGTCGCTACAATATCTTAACTAAAGGAATTGTCTTGCCTCGCAAGACTTGGTCTTGAGTATCCAAGACTCTCACCAGTCTCTCCTCATACGAGGCATCCTCATCTACCTCTAAGGCGGTCCAATCCAACACGTACGATGGATCTGGCTCATACTTCTGAAGCATACAAATATGAAACACATCATGAACCCCGGAAAGCTGTGGCGGCAAGGCCAAACGATAAGCTACCTCTCTAGTCCGCTCAAAGATCTCAAAAGGCCCAATCAATCTAAGAGACAATTTTTCACTCTTCCCAAACCTCATCAAACCCCGTCTAGGTGATATCTTTAGGAAGACATGATCTCCTACCTCAAAAGATAAAGGTCTCCTCCTATAGTTGGCATAACTTTTCTAGCCACTCCGGGTTGTAACCAACCTCTTATGGATAAGTGCAACTTTCTCCATCGTTTCCTAAACTAACTATGGGCCCAATATTGATGCATTACCCACCTTGGCCCAATACACAAGAGATCTACACGGTCAGCCATACAAGGCCACAAACGACGCCAATCTAATACTCGACTGGAAGCTATTATTATAGGCAAACTGCACTAAGATAAGTGCCTCTTCCACAACCCCTTAAAGTCAAGGATACAACCTTGAAACATATCCTCAAGGATCTGAATAGTATGCTCGGATTGCCCGTCAGTCGAAAAATGATACGCATTGCTAAAAGTCAATCTCATGCCCAAGACACTCTGTAGGCTCTGCCATAATCGAGTCGTAAAACGTGAATCTCTATCCGAAACAATTGTCACCGAGATCCTGTGTAACCTCATTATGTCTCTAATATAAAAGTCGACAAGATAATCTACCGAGTCATTCACGCGTATAGGTACAAAGTGCGTCGACTTGGTTAACTGGTCAACTGCTACCCAAATCACATCACTACCCTGTTGAGTTCTAGGAAGACTCAGAACAAAATCCATTGTAATATGCACCCACTTCCACTTAGCTATAGGCAAGGGTTGCAACAAATCCGTTGGCTTTTGATGTTCGGCCTTCACTTGTTGACAAGTAAGGTGCCTCGAAACAAAGACGGCCACATCCTTCTTCATTCCCCTCCACCAAAACTGGCGATTAAGGTCGTGATACATCTTTGTGCCTCCCAGATGCACCACAAGGCGTGAATTGTGAAACTCACGGAGTACTTCCTCTCAATAAGACTCCGGCACGAAAAAACAGTCACGGTATCTAGCACTCGAATCGGGATACAGATTCAAGCCTTTTTTTACCTTTCCACTAGAGATTTTCTCCCAGAGAGATTCTACCTCAAGATCACTCTTATGTGCTTTTATCACCCGGTTCACAAGTGTATGTTGTGCAACCTCCGAAAACAAGACTACAGACTTAACAGACTTGCCAAGATACAAATCAAATTCACTAATAGCACCCATCATCTCCCATTCTTGAATGGCAATATTAGTTACACAATTGATGGATTTCCTACTTAAGGCATCGGCCACAACATTGGCCTTCCCCGGATGATAATACAACTCAAAGTCATAATCTTCTATAAACTCCATTCACCCCCTCTGCCTCATATTCAAGTCTTTCTATAAATAGATATTTCAGACTATTGTGATCAGAAAAACACTTCAAACTTCTCACCATACAGATAATGCCTTCAAATCTTTAAAGCAAAGATCACCGCCGCTAACTCTAGGTCATGAGTAGGGTAGTTCCTCTCATGTGTTTTAAATTATTGTGAGTCATAAGCTACTACTTTTCCCTTTTGCATCAATACACAACCCAAACCTTCTCCCGAAGCATTGTAGTACACCTAGTAGCCCGAACCCCTCTCCAGAATAATCAATATTGGAGCAGTGGTAAGTCTAACGTGAAGCTCTTAGAACGACTTTTCACAAATCTCACTCCACATAAATTTAACTCTTTTCCTCATCAGTCTAGTCAACGGTGAGGCTAATCTAAGGAAATCTTTCACAAACCGCTAGTAATATCCGGCCAATCCCAAGAAACTACGAATCTCAAGAGCATTCTTAGTTTGTTCCTAATCTTGCACTGCCTCTATCTT
Organism: Camellia sinensis; assembly: GCF_004153795.1. Classification (NCBI taxonomy): domain Eukaryota; kingdom Viridiplantae; phylum Streptophyta; class Magnoliopsida; order Ericales; family Theaceae; genus Camellia; species Camellia sinensis. The sequence goes on from NW_021024516.1 coordinate 1,301,722, forward strand.
GGATGAATCTATAGTCACTCCTCCCCTGGATATCACATGGGCTAAGAACTTTACTTCTCCCAACCAGATTTCACACTTCTCGAACTTGGCATAAAGTTTGTGGGCTTTAAGTAACTCAAGTACTACCCGCATGTGTTCCTCCTCAGAGGGTGAGTAAATCAACATGTCATCAACAAAGACGACCATAAATCAGTCTAGGAACTCACAGAACATCCGGTTCGTCAAATCCATAAACACGACTGGTGCATTGGTTAGCCTAAATGGTATCAGTAGAAACTCATAATGGCTATACTGCGTACGGAATGCCGTCTTTTGGATATCCTCCTCCCTTACCCTTAACTGGTGATAACCCGATCTTAGGTTTATCTTGGAAAAACAACACGACCCTCTCAACTAATCAAACATATCATCTATACAAGGCATTGGCTACTTGTTCTTAACAGTTACCCGATTCAACTTTTGATAATCAATACAAAGTCGCAACGCACTATCTTTCTTTTTAGCAAAGAGAGCTGGTGCTCCACAAGGTGAAGCACTAGGGCAGATAAAACCTTTATCTAATAATTCTTGGACTTGAACCTTCAACTCACTCGACTCGGTGGGTGTAAATCTATATGGAGCCATAGAAATTGGTGCCATGCCAGGTACTAAGTCAATAGAGAACTCGATCTCTCAGTGAGGTGATAAACTAGTGAGATCCTTAGGAAACACATCTAGGTATTCACAAGCTACCCTTGGCAACTCAACTCGGACTTCATCACACTCATTAACCAAGAAATTTGCAAGAAGACAACTAAGCTCACTCCACCCACATGAATCATACACCGGTGATAAGACTCTATCGGCTATATCTCCCATGAAATAAAAACAATCACCACTCAAGGTACATATAGTAACTCTCTGATGGTAACAATCTATGACAGCCCGATATGATGACAACCATTCCATACCCAAAATAGCATCAAAACTTGACATGTCAATCAACACAAATAAAAAAAGAAGTCGACGACTAACAACCTCTATGTCACAACCCCGACACCTTTCTTCCAAAACAATCTCACCACCAATAGGTAAGTCTACATTGAGAGAGGATGTTAACCGAGCCAATTCTAACCCCAAAGCTGATGCAAATGCAGACGAGATAAATGAATGGGATGCACTTGTATCAATCAACACATTAGCAATAGAATTGCTTAACAAAAAAGTACCTCCCACTATCGAAGGCGCTAGTACTAGGTCTTGTGTAGTAATAGCATACACACGCCCTGAAGGTCTCTACTTTACTTGCTCACCCCTTGGAGTATAAGCCTAATGTACTAACTGAGCTAAAGAGGCTCCCTGATTGGCCCTCAAGGCCTGTGCTGATTGTGCAAGCTGGTGGTTTGGTGTCTGCCTCAAACTAGATGCACCAGGTGTGCCGTCCAACTAAGAGCAAAACCTCTTCATGTGCCCTACCTGCCCACATTGATAACAAGTGAGCGGCTGCCCTCTCCCTTGACTCTAGCTCTGAGAATGAGCTGAAGACAATACAGATCGCTGCCCTACTCCTCTCTGTGGGTAAGCTGGAGACTTGTGGCCCAACTGACCACACTTAAAATAAGTGAAATCTCCCTGACCACCTATCCTAGAACCCAAACTCGATACAGGAAAAGTGGACCTCGACTCAGCTACCTAGGACTGGTATGGGTTAGAACCACTCTACTTCTTACTGTCCCCCTGAACATCCTGACTTCTCCTAGAGCCCCTCATCCACTCCTTCATCTGCATTACGGTCTCAAGATGAGCTGCTGCCTCCATCAGGCGTCCATAATCTCTAATCATTGACCCGACCACTTTGAACATAAGCCCGGCTCTCAATCTCTTCTCAAACTCTAAACAATGAGTTTTGGTGTAAACCTCGACAAACTAGTAAATGTGGCCTCACACTTGGCCACCGATGTGCTTAACTGCTTGAGCTAAGAAAACTGGTCCCTCAACTTCTCCCTCACAATGGGAGTAAAACTTGTCCTGGAAGGCGTCGACGAAAGCCTCCCAAATTACTCCAATGTGCCTACATGCATACTTTGACCATTAACCAGCATCTCCTTTCAACTGGAAGGACGCTAAGGTCACTCTCAAACCATTGTCTTCGATGCTAAGCATCTCAAAGTTTTCACTATTTGATCGAGCCATTTATCCACATTTAAGAGCTCTTTGGGGTCGCCAAAAAACTCATCTGGGTTGGACTAGAAGAACTCTCTTTTCAAGAATGACGACCTTGCGTCAGCTACTTGGGCCTAGACTTGATTCTCAGTCCTGAGAATATCCATAGAGTCCCGTAATGCTCCGGCCATTTCGTGGACTAAAGCGCCCATGGCCTGCTGACCAGTCAGTAGGGCTACATTGGCCTAACTAACTCCCTCCTCTTACGCTGGAATATCATCTGGTAAAGGCACCTCATGCCTTCTATGCCTACCACGCCTACCACCACCATGTCTACGTCCTGACATCCTAATGAAGGTAACAAAAGAGATTAGAACATTTATAAATATGCCGAAACTAACTCACTTGCGTCCTAATGCGGTGGACAACTGTAATTCACTCTACATAAACACAATCACATAAACATATACGAATTTCCTTTCTAGATAATGACCATCTCGTGGCGTTGCCAGAGTTCCAATTAGAAACAACACTGATCAGGTGCTCTTCTAATAGGGCTTCTAGAAACCCGTAGTCCCAATCAATATCTTGGGAATTAAATCTTATACCCATATAATCATATAAGCATGTCATCATGTAAGCATACTATATATACAAACATCTCTGCTAAGCGAGACAAACCCATTATGGTAATAACCACTTCCCACGTACCCAAAGTATTTAAACTTGGTACGCTCCGATATCAAGTTGTAACCCCCGAAAATAAATATAATAAAATATTCATAACGACAATTAAATGACAATATAAATTAGAGTATAATATCCTTCCATAATAGCGGACGCAGTGGTACAAAAGAGGTGACACATGCGAATATACATTCATAAGTCCTAACCCTGAATCTATAGCATGTGTCAACAACAAAGACATGAGATAGAAGTTAAACAGATAATTGAAAAGCCATGAAGGCTACAACTTTCCAAGACTATACTTGGTTACATCAAAATGGATTTAAATCCAATACATATAAAGCCCTAGGCTTATACAAAATAATAACAAGTAAACAAAATGAAGCCTTTGCTCCAATCCTCCCAAGTTGTTGCCTTGGCGGAGGCATCTCACCAACACCTAAAAATAGGGTGCGCCAAAGCCCAGTAAAAATAATTCAACACAATATATGAATCTAAACAACGACATAAGGTTTTATGCACATGCAATACCCTTATCAAAACGTTTTACATTTTCTTTCTGATAACAATGCCATTCTCAGCTGAGATCACAATTCTCAAGTCATGCTCTTTATAATAGAAATAAAAGAAAAATCTCAAACCGGTACAACCTTTCATGAATATTTCGTCAACGAGAAGCCGTCAAATGGCACCCATTAAACGTAGTCTACACAGTCACTACTATGGCCATTTTACGGATATTTCATCTGCGGGAATCGGTACCCATGTATATGCACATTTTACGAATATACAAACTTAATTTTGTGATACACACATCTTTCCAATATTCACCCATTTTACTCAAATTCATACATATATATGCAATGTATTAAGTGAGCAATAATGTTCCATGCACATGGATGAGAAATTAGTTTTAATTCACCTAATCCTCATGCAATTTCTACAACAATCGTAACTATCCTCCACCGATAGCCTGAAACAAATATTTCTAAACAAATATAAAAGCTCCAATATAGATAAACTTTTCAAATTTCAAGGTGAGTGATAATACATATCCAATTGGTTAAGTTATCCCATGCTTGGTTTTAATAGGTGTAGTGTAAACCACCTTATTTGCCTTGTATGCATCATGCCTTATGCCCTTCATGCTAGCTTGTTTTGGCTTCCTTCCATGCATGTTTTAGACTTATTTTTAACATATTCTAGGACTATTTTGGGTTGCCTTTGCCATATCCTTCATGCTTTGTATAGCTGTAGTGTAATTGGTCTTGCTAGCTTTGTGTTTTATTGGCTCATGCATGCTATCTTTGAGCTATTTAGATGATTTGGTATCATTTAATATTTCATTTTAGAGCTTGTAGCATGCTTATATTTCCACTTCTTTCATGCTTTGAATGCCTTTAAGTGTTGTGCATTGTTGCCTTACTTGAAGCCTAGCATGTATGCCATCTTACCTAGGCCTTTGAGCCTCCGTCTTAGCATGTTTTGGTCATGGTTTTGACCTACTTGAGCTCTATCCATGCTTAGTTCATGCACTTGTACGATGTGTTGCATGCTCCCTTTGTAGTCCTCTTTACTAGCTTCATGCTTTAAGGACCTTTGCATGTTGTGCTTACTTTGTTTGAATGATTTGGCGTCATTTCTTACCTCATTTTAGTGTACTTAGTGTTGTTACACTTCCATGTTTGTCACTCTTTGGGCCTTCTTGGGGGTTGTGCTCTTGTGCCTAGTTGAAGGGCCAATGCATTGTGCATGCGTACCTTGCCTTTTGTGCCTTGATTTCATCACCAATGGCCACTAATTTGGGCATGGCTGAGGCCTATCCATTTTGGTTTAAGTCCATTGTGCATTGTGTATGGCATGTAGTCCATTTGCATTGTGTATGGTAAGTTACATCGCATTGCATGTTTGCATGATTGTCCCTCGCATGTTTGCATGCCATTTCCATTAGATGTTTGCATGTTTAAGTTACATAGCATTGTGCATGCCATGTTATGTGTTGCATTTGTGTTTAGAATAGGTGTTAGTCCAAACACGGGAAATTAGGGATGTTTCATACTTAGAGTGATGAAACGTGCCTCAAATTCCGGTCGCTGACGCTCTTGATCATACATGATAGAGTTCTAGGCTTTATGTGTTTACTTGTGCATTCATTTTCATATTGAATTGTGCAACTTCACCTCTCGGCCATCACACATTGAAATGCGCGATTGGTGGGCCAAAGGTCGAGAACCGCACTCCCTTGAGTTCATGACATGATAGGGAGGATGGTTGTGCACACATATCTTGCAAATACATTGCCATGCCCTTTCTTACTCTCTATTGCAGCAAAGTGGAGTTCAGCAGCAACAACTGGTCGGCTAGCCAGAAAAACTAGCTGGCCGACCACTTTTTCTTGTTTTCAGCTCAAAAAGTGGTCGGCCACCCTCCTACAGGTTCCCAAGGTGGAGTTTCAGCTTTCTGGAGCTTGGTGCAAGGTTTTGAGGACAAATGAAAGCAGAGGCAAATCAGCGCATCACATTGGATTTCCAAACGAGGCGACCGGGCTTGCATGCATCCCTCTCCCTCTGAGGCTCCTGATTTACTGCTTTCCTTAGCTGCCATGCTTAGATAGCTAGCTTTTTTTTTGTTTTGTACTGTAATAGTTTTAATGCGTTTAGCTATTTTCAATTTGTTCTGTAATAATTAGCTAACTAGGATTAGTTAATTAATTGTTTTGTAATAATTAGTTTAATTAGCTTAGATTAGCTAGTTAGCTTCCTATTCGGTCCCTATGAGGCTCCTGATTTACTGCTTTCCTTAGCTGCCATGCTTAGATAGCTAGCTTTTTTTTTTTGTTTTGTACTGTAATAGTTAATGCGTTTAGCTATTTTCAATTTGTTCTGTAATAATTAGCTAACTAGGATTAGTTAATTAATTGTTTTGTAATAATTAGTTTAATTAGCTTAGATTAGCTAGTTAGCTTCCTATTCGGTCCCTCCCTCGAGAGGGCCAATTATTGTAATAAGCGTGTGTGTGTGTGATGCATGTCTTCCAATCCCTATTTCTTTCTCCCTTTTACTTAACCGCTTACAATGGTTAGTTTTAGGACATGTTTCGTTTAGCATACCTTATGCTTGCATACGTGCATCCATTCATCTGTATAGCATGCACCGGGCTCGGTGCATCATACTAACTGCATTGTATTTCAATTCCAATTTGAATACATATACCAAGTTATATTTCACATGGCATTCTTAGGATAGCCGAGCCTATCTTAAATGCATTTTGCATGTGTTGCATTAGCCATCTTAATATGAACTAGGATCATGCATGATTTCTAACTAGTTCTCTATTTTGGCTGGGAGTACACTGTGACTATTTAGGCTTTAGCATGCTGCATGTGTGTTAATGTTGCCATGAAAGCATGCTTGCCATGAGGCTAACTGCTTATGTGATGTAACTGCCTGAATGCCTGTGGGTGAAGGTTGGATTACTTGAATTGAAACAATTCATCAAATCCCTAATTTAGCCTACTTGCGAGTAGCAAACTTGAAAACAATTTTCAAACAAACGGATATGCAATGTTTTGTTCCAAAATTAGGCGATCTTGTCTATACTTGTTTGTTGTGCGCATCATGTAGTACAATTTTCTAATTAATCGTAATAAGAACACGTGCGTTTTCAAAAACAAAATATCATGTTTAGTACAGGCCGATCTTTGATCTGGCGAGCGGGGGTGCTTATTGCCTGACCTTCCCCTCTCGTACCCAAGTTCCCGAGCCGAGGCAACTTTGGTGATGACGGACACGTGGCCTTAGGCACAAGTCAGGGTTTCCTAAATTCCCCAAAAATAAAATATTTAGGTGGCGACTCTGTATCTGGCAAAGCAGTCCTTGTTTGGCACTTCTTTATAAAAATCAGTTTTCCAAAACGATTTGTCGGATTTGGACTTTTTGTTGATTTATCGGTCTTACATCGCACATTGTAAGATTAGATTCAGAACCGTGACATTTGAGTCCGAACTGTAGAAGCTAGAGAGCAAACTAATTATGGGCCTTTCGCGCGCGGAGCTCAGTAGTCCCTCGGGCGCGTCTACAGTGAGCAATTGGAGGATCAACATTAGAGTTTCCCAAGAGTCCACCTCTTTGTCAAGCCACCCAAGAGTGCCTCTATGTAAAGGCTTTGTTCTGTTTTGTTTTGTCAAGCTTGGGATAATCATCGTACTTGGTTAGAAGTCCTTCACGTAGTGTGTGAGATATGATATAAAATATGTCTTTGTACATGTATATATGAAAATGTGTGAAGAATGTTTTAATTACTGTAGTTGATCATGTACGCACAGCTCGATGGATATCCTCATTTTTCTTTTGCTTCTGCTTCAGGCCCCGATAAAATTAAATATTTTGAGATTTTGTCTTTGAGGCCATAGGTAATCGACGGATTATTGGCCGGTTACGACACTAAACCTATAGGGTCGGGTTTGGGTTGTGACAGTTAGATTAACATGCTTGTTCGACTTTCTACCTTGAAATCATGTAAGTCAGGCTATGAGCACTGAAAATTTTCCTTTTTTGGGTCCAAGAAATGGTCCAGTTTTGGGAAAATGGAATAATTTTTGACAAAATTAGTCAACTTCACTAAAAACCTTCAAAACTGTTTTTGTAAATGGCCACTACCCGACCAACGAGAAATTAACTCTTGAGATGCACAACCTCATATCCGAACTTGATTTGTCTTGCCATTGATCAATAATTAAATTTTGAAAGTACCACCGTTTTGTAATTGACCCAAAATTAAAAGTCCCAAAAGTTCACAAGGTAACACACAAGAATTAATAAAGTCAATACATCTAACATTACACTAATAATAGTAAACCCTCAAAAAGATGTATAATATATATAAGTTATTATATTTGTGATATTATAACTCAATTTTTTTCAGTCAAAACTAAAAAATAATAATAAGTCATAACCAAATATCAAATAAGGTATAAATAAAAATATTTTCAATCACAACCAAGATAGCAATTACAATAGATTATAATCAATGTCACAACAAGTCATAACTAATATCACAATTAGTCATAACTAAATTATAATTAATATATAATAGGTTATAAGCAAAGATTATAACTCTAACATGTGATACATACTTCAAAATGAAATGTATATTATAGAATTTACTACTAAAAAACATGTGCATATACGAAGGAAACAACTAATTTGTTTCTTTTGCTACAAAAGGAATTTTATAATTTTTTTCTCTCTTACCGGAGTTCTTTCTGATCATATTATTTTAGTTGGTTTTGTTTCAAATTAAAATTTACAAAATTTAGAATATTACAAATTTCAAACATGTTATAGTTTGCCTTTGTTTCTTTTTTGCTACAAAAGAATAAGAGTAATATTATAGAAATTGCAAAATTTTGCAAAATTGTTCTACTTGAGTTGTTTAGATCATATTATTTTAATTGGTTTAATCTTAAATTCTAAAGTTCTATAATATTTATAATCTTAATCAAAACAAGATATCATGAGTTTGAGTCAAGTTCTCTAACATCCCCAGCAAAGTCGCCAGAAACTGTAGACGTCCCCCAACGTCCCGGGAGGGAAATCCCGTTTTGTTCATTTGGGTTCACTACAGTTCAGGACTCAAATGTCACGGTCCTGTATCTAATCTCGCAGAGTGCAATGCAAGACCGATGAATCATCAAAAAGTCCAAATCCGGCAAATCGTTTTTGAAAACAGATTTTTTTGAAAGAAGTGCCAAACATGAACTGCTTTGCCAGATACAGAGTCGTCACCTAAATATTTTATTTTGGAGAATTTAGGAAACCCTGACTCGTTTGCCTAAGGCCACGTGTCCGTCATCACCAAAGTTGCCTCGGCTCGGGAACTTGGGTACGATTGGGGAAGGTCAACTATAAGCACCCCCGCTCGCCCGATCCGAAGATCGACCTCTACTAACCATGATATCTAGTTTTGAAAACATTATGCGTTCTTATTCCGGTTATTGAAGAATTTCGCGAAAGAGAACTGTTCGCAGACGTCGGTAAAGAGGCTGATCAGAAAGCGGTGGAGGACTTGGTGGAGGTAAAAATAGATGAGAAGAACCCGGATAAGTTCTTCTTGCTTGGCTCATCATT
>NW_021024516.1:1310703-1396094 GCF_004153795.1 Camellia sinensis
CCAAAAAACAGGGAAAGGAAAGGGAATTTAAAAACACTTTTTTGGGGCAATTTTCAAAAAAACAAACCGGGCCCGGTTTTTTTTTGGGAAGGAAAAAAAAATGAAAGAAGGAAATTTTTGGGGAAAACAAAAGACAAAGAGGGTGGTTTTTTTTTTTTTTTGAGGGTGCAATGGGATGTTTTCCAAATCTTGTTTGGGTAATTTTTGCACAAACCTTTGGGGTGCAAAAGAAGAAATGCTTTTACCATTGCCCTTTTGCATTAATAAGGAAAGGAACGCTGAGATTTTTGGTTTGTCCTCCCCCGGCAACCATAGCATGAGACTTTCCCACTCGTCCAAACCCTTGTGGCTCTTCGTCGAAGGATTCAAGTGGATGTTTCCAATGGCTAAGGTTTGTTTTTTTTCAAGCCTCGTGCATCTCTTATGCTTTGAGCTTAAGTCTTTCCAAATGAAGTGATGAAAACTGGGTTCATTGAAGGTAATGAAAGTTGAAAATTGAGAGAATATGAGATCTTCTCTAATGGAGGAAATTGAAATGGTTCCTAAATAATCCAGATGTAGCCTTTTTTTGGTGAACTTTTAGTGTCTCTCCTTCATATCGCTCTCTCGTAAGGGAAAAGTGAAAGTAATGACTGTTGTTGGTAGTAATTGATTGATTGCTTTGTCTTTCTTTTTTGTTTCTGTTTTTATTTACATCTCTTTCTCTCTTTTACTTTTCCTTTATTTTCTTTTTTATTTTTAACTCGAAAAGTGGGATTCAAAAGTAGAAAAGAGTGGAAGCGCAATACTTTAAATTACGTATTATCAATAAGGATTTTGTTTATGAATGACTTATAGTAAAGATGAAAATGAATAGGCAAATATACTATTAGTTCTTACATTTTGTCCTTTCGGCAATTATATTTGGTCTCTATACTTTTAACCCGGGCTCAATTTTAATCCTTAATTTTAGATTTTGTATCAATTGGTCAATGAGAAAAGCCCGTTAGGATTTTTTTGACATAAAATTTTTTTTGAGTTGGTTGAAAATTAAATTTATTAAGTAAACAAATTATATAATTTTGCCTTTAAAACATAATACAATGCGCGTTCATTTTGTTGTTAATTTTCATAAAAATTGCTAGAATTTATAATTTAATTGGACAAATTGAGTTAAAGTCATAAGTTTTAGGTCAAAATTAAGCTAATTAAAAATGTAGAGATCAAATGAACACAGCAATCAAAGTATATAGGAACTACCAAATTATACATTTTTATTATACACGTAATTGTTTTTAATAAATATAGAATAATTCGAAACTTGTTAACTTGGCTTTTGCCATCATTGATTAATAAAATTCTTATAATATATAATTCTATGAACTACAGAACTAATGCAAAATTAATCAGAAAAATACAATTGGAAGCAACATAGCAGGCACAATTTCTTCAGTGACACATTCCACTGGACTAATGTGTAACAACCATTATTTGCTTTCATGATCAATTTTTTAAATTAGTTTTGTATATTAATAAAATTATTGTGGCGTATTGTTGTATTTATTGAGTTCAAGGGGTCATAAAAAAGAGAGGAATTATACTTTGGGCCCTTGTTTGTTTTGCTACAAAGGAATTTTTATAATTTTTTCTTTCTTTACCTGAGTTCTTTCGGATCATATATCTTAGTTTGGTTTTGTTTCCAAATTTCAAAATTTACAAAATTTATAGAATTTTACAAAAATTGCAAACTATATGTAGTTGGCCTTTGTTTCCTTTTTGCTACAAAAGAATAAGAGCTAATTTATAAAATTGCGAAATTTTTACTAAATTGTTCTCTTGAGTTGTTTAGATCATATTATTTTAATTGGTTTAATCTTAAATTCTAAAATTCTATTATTTACGTTTCCATTGGTAAGGAAGAAAACTTTTTAAACTATTGCTAATTGTCAAATATTTTCTAAAGAAATAATCGTAAGTTTCTTTTCTTTTGCTCTAAACTTTGGTTGGAACGTTAGGTGCTTGTATAACCTGGGCTGAAGTCAAGACTTAACATTTAATGTTGTGTTTGGTTGAGGGATTTGAGGAGAGATTTAAAAAGAAAATGAAAAAGGAGGTGAAACTGTGAATAAAACAATGTTTATATTTCACTATCTCACAACACTTTTTCCCTTTTCCTTTTTTACATCCCCTCCCCAAATCCCCCAACCAAACACAGCATTATGATAAATTATACTGACAACCCTGAGGTTTGACCTCGAATGATGAATATCTCCATGACATTCTAAAAAATATATTTTTTCCCTTGAAATTTAGAATCACATTATAATTTCACACCCTCGTTAGTAAACTATTTAATAAACTAAACAGAAGTGCTGAGGTAAGCAATCCAAAACTTTTTAAAATTTCGTATTTTTACCCTTGTTTATCATATTCCTCTCCAATCTTCTATCTTAATCACCTCTCCAAAAACAAACTTGAGACCCACAACCCACCTTTTTTTTTTATATCAGAGAGACCCACACCCACCTTGCCTTACCAAACAGCCACCAATTGTTAACCCTTCACATTGAGATCATCATAAAACCTGCAACAAAAACTCATTTTATAATTTTGAACTCAAACATCAAAAATAAAAAAGAAAAATATCAATTCCACTGTAGTTTTATAAATTAAATGTTAAATTAATGGATAAACTATATACTACATTAACTATAAAATCATAAGTTTTTTCAATGTGATCAATAATAAATTTTTGAAAGTACCACCGTTTTGTAATTGAACCCAAAATTAAAAAGTCCGCAAAAAGTCACAAGGTAACACACAAGAATTAATAAGTCAATAACATCTAACATTACAGCTAATAATAGTAAAACCCTCAAAAAGATGTATAAATATAATATAAGTTATTATATTGTGATATTATAACTCATTTTTTTTTTCAAGTCAAAACTAAAAAAATAATAATAAGTCATAACCAAATATCAAATAAGGTATAAATAAAAATATTTTCAATCACAACCAAGATAGCAATTACAATAGATTATAATCAATGTCACAACAAGTCATAACTAATATCACAATTAGTCATAACTAAATTATAATTAATATATAATAGTTTATAAGCAAAGATTATAACTCTAACAGTGATACATACTTCAAATGAAATGTATATTATAGAATTTACTACTAAAAAACATGTGCATTACGAAGGAAAACAACTAATTTGTTTTCTTTGGCTACAAAGGAATTTTATAATTTTTTTCTCTCTTACCGGAGTTCTTTCTGATCAATATTATTTTTAGTTGGTTTTGTTTCAAATTAAAATTTACAAATTAGAAATATTACAAATTTCAAACATGTTATAGTTTGCCTTTGGTTTCTTTTTGCTACAAAAGAATAAGAGTAATATTATAGAAATTGCAAAAATTTTGGCAAAATTGTTCTACTTGAGTTGTTTAGATCAATATTATTTTAATATGTTTAATCTTAAATTCTAAAGTTCTATAATATTTATAATCTTAATCAAAACAAGATATCATGAGTTTGAGTCAAGTTCTCTAACATCCCCAGCAAAGTCGCCAGAAACTGTAGACGTCCCAACGTCCCGGGGGAAACCCGTTTTGTTCATTTGGGTTCACTACAGTTCAGGACTCAAATGTCACGGTCCTGTATCTAATCTCGCAGAGTGCAATGCAAGACCGATGAATCATCAAAAGTCAATCCGGCAAATCGTTTTTGAAAACAGATTTTTTTGAAAGAAGTCAATATGAACTGCTTTGCCAGATACAGAGTCGTCACCTAAATATTTTATTTTGGAGAATTTAGGAAACCCTGACTCGTTTGCCTAAGGCCACGTGTCCGTCATCACCAAAGTTGCCTCGCTCGGGAACTTGGGTACGATTGGGGGAAGGTCAACTTCGTGAGCACCCCGCTCGCCCGATCAAAGATCGGCTCTACTAACCATGATATCGAGTTTGAAATTTATGTATCTTATTCCGGTTATGACCTAGATTTACTATGTGATGCCACCAGCATAACAATATAGACTGGATTGCCTAAGTTGGAACAAAGCATCGCACAATGAGTCCGTTGCATTGCATATCCGTTTGTTTTGAAAATGGATTGAAGTTTGCTACTCACAAATAGGCTAAAACACGGGTTTCGACGAATTATTCCAACTCAAGCAACCCAACCTTCACCCACAAGCATTCAGGCAGGTATATCATATAAGCACATAGCCTCATGGTAAGCATGCTATCATGGCAGTCACTCACACACATGCAAGGATGCTAAAGCATAGATACTTACCGAGTACTCCAAGCCAAAACAGAAACTAGTTAGTAATCAATGCATGATCCTAGTTCATGTTAAGATGGCTAATGCAACACATGCAAAAATGCAACTAAGATAGGCTCGGCTATTCTCAAATGGCATATGAAATGCAACAATTGATACACGTATTCAACTCGGAATTGAAATACGATGCAGTTAGTATGATGCGCCGAGCCCGGTGCATGCAAGACAGATGAATGAATGCAAACATGCGAACATATAGATGCTAATTGAAACATGCCCTAATCTAACCATCATAAGCTGGTAAATAAAATGGAGAAAGACATGGGGTTGGAAGACATACATCACACACACGCACACTTATTACAATTGTGCCCTCGCTCGGAGGGTCCGAACAAATAATACAGTCTGAATAAATAATTAATTGCTCTAGCTAATTAAATATTACCAAACCCTAATTAATCAACAAATTAACTAGAAAAGCAAATAAATTAGCATGCAAGATAAATGGACCGCCTTAGCTCTGTTCCAAATGATGAAAGGTGTACGCATGCTCGAGTCGCCTCGTCGGTAAATTCCATGGCGATGCCTCGCCTCCCCCTTGTTTGCAATTGATCTCAGAAACTTGCACAAAGCTCCAAAAGGATGAAACTCCACCTTGGGAAGGCCACCAACCAGTTATTAGCATGGGAGACCACCTACCGACCACCCTTTGTGGTGGAGACCAAAGAGGGTGGTCAGCCTGCCAGAAAATCTGGTCGGCCGACCAGTTTCCACCTTTGGTTTCTGGTTTTTCTGCAACAAAGGCAAGAGAGAGGAAAGGCAATGTATTTTCAACAAATGTGTGCATGACCACACTCCCTATCATTGCACAAGCTCTAGGGAGTGTAGTCCTCAATCCTCGTGCCATCAATCACGCATCTCGATGCATAATGGCCGAGTAGTCGAATTGCACGACTCAATGGGACATGAATGCACATATAAGCATCTAAAGCCAACAACTCTATCATGGATAGTCAAGAAATCACGCATCTCGATGCATAATGGTCGAGGAGTCGAATTGCATGACTCAATGGGACATGAATGCACATATAAGCATCTAAAGCCAACAACTCTATCATGGATAGTCAAGAGTGTCGGCGACCAAAAATTGAGACACGTTTCGTCACTTTGAGTACGAAACGTCCCTCGTTTCCTGTGTTTGGACTAACCCTACTCCAAACACAATGCAATGAGATTAAATGCAATGCAACCTAATCATGCTGGCATGCGAGGGATGATATGCACACATGCAACCTAGCATACGCAATGCTATGGACTAAAATGGCATACACAATGCATATGAGCTATATAGCATACAGAATGCACACATACGAAGATGGACATACACAAAGACATAATCAAAGCATACACAATGCGATGGTCAAACATGCAACAACATGAACCAAATGGCATACACAATGCAAGGTGGAATTAAACCAATATGAGTGAACCTCAGCCACACTCAAATCAGTGGCCATATGATGAAAATAAGACAACCGAAATACATGCAAACATGCATGGATGCAAAGGACCGATCCTAAGGCACAACATGCAACTCTAACAAAGCATGGCAAAGGATGAAATATGGCATAGAATGGCACATGATCCAGCTCTGAAATATGATACACAATGGTCCCGAATCATGGAAACACCTCAGTATATGCATGCGATGGACCTCAAAACTCAAAGTTAAGCATGGATATTGAACTACAGGCATGCAAAACAAACATCATTCGACCATGAGACCCAAAAACAGAGCTAAGGCAGTCCAAAACATGCACAAAATCAGTTTAAAGCATAGCCAAAATATGCTAGGAAAGGCGGCCAAAACATCATGCAAAACAAGCTAGTGAACCATGATTTGCACTACAACTATATGAAGCACATGAGAGGTCACCAAACCAACCAAAAACAGAAGTATGCCATGCCAAAATATGACCAAAAACCCACTGAAACTCAGTCAATGCATGCAAGAATGATATGTCCCTTTGAAAGGCCAATAAGAGGGTTATTCTACATATGTATAATGGACATACAAAATGGAAAAACCACCTCTGGAAAGAGGTTATGAGGGCCCTAAAACTCACTGAAAAGGGCCTAAAATGAGGCTAGGAAGCATGCAAATAAAGGCTCCTTTGAAAGGCCATGAAGAGGATTACTCTACACATGCAAGATAGACACCTAACATGGCAAAAACAACTCTTGACAGAGTTCATGCAGGTCATAAAAATCACAAATAATGGCCTGAAACATGCTCAAGAAATGTGCAAATATGGGCTCCTTTGTAAGGCCAATAATGCTAGAAAACAAGACAAGGGGTGAGAGGATCACCACTCTTTGATTTTGATGCTCAAAAACACATAATAACCACTGAAAATCCACTGGATTTCAGTGGTCAAAAGGGCCAACAAAGCTCAACACAAAGGCCCTAATGCATGGCTCAAAACAAAGAGAAATGAAGCATACAAGGGGGTAGATGACCCCCAACAGAAAAGAGGTCTTAAAAAAACATGTTAAGAAGCTTAAAACAAGACTTTTTTCAGTTTATGACAAAGCCCAAATATGCTTTCAAACTAGGCTAAGATATGAAGCAAAACAATGCTAAAAAAGGGGAAAATGAGAGTTACCCTTGTAGTCAAAAGAGCCAGCAGCTTCTGGACCAAAATAGGAAGCCTTCAACCTCTGAAAACCAGCTCCAAGGTGCTTAGAGTGATGGTGGAGGTGTTAGGATAGGAGGTGTAGTGCAATGGTGCAAGGACAATGGAGCTTTGGAGCTTGGATGTAGAGAGATAGAGAGAGGTGTATGTATATGTCTTAGCAAAAATTTCCCCAACCCTTGCAAGTGGAGAGGAGAGTCTCTCTTATAGAAGAAGAGGTCCAAGGCTTCTCTTAGAAGCTTGGAGCAAAGGGTCCAAGCTTCTTAAGGAAGCTAAACCAAAAGGGCCAAGCTTCTTGAGGAAGCTAGACCAAAGGGGTCAAGCTTCCTCAAGAAGCTAAGAAAAGGTCAAGCTTCTCTAAGAAGCTTAGAGCAAAGGGTCCAACTTCTTTAAGAAGCCAAAACAAGAGGGTCAATCCTGCATACACGTGTATGGAGGATGGAGCAAATGCCTCCCAGCTGGCACAGCTGGATAGCACTCAGTGAGACAAAAAATGAGAAAGCTGGCCGACCAGTTCAGGTGGTCGGCCGACCCCTTGCCCTGGTCGGCCGACCAGGTTCAAAAGGGTCAAGCTTGAAAGGTGGTCGGCCAGCCCATACTGGTGGTCTCCCAGGTGAATGCAACTCAGTGGTGGTATGGGAGACCAGAAATTGTGGCCCAGAAGTGAGGGAGACCAACTACGTGACAAGAAAACCGGCCGGCGGGAGAAAAGTGGTCTCCAAGGAGAAAAGGTGGTCTCCCACCCTTGTACCACCTTCCAAACAATGAAACTAGGGTCCATGCCAAAAATGAACCCATACCGATGCAAAACGAAGGTTCGGGAGCAAAAACGCGCAGCCGGGGGCCCCGAAAACTGACTGTTAAGCACCGGAAGTGGCGTGCGACTACAAAGGTGGTCTCCCGGGCAACAGTGTCCCTCTAAAGAGAGGAAACAAGGTGTGTGCCAAAAACCGGAGCAAACAGAGGTAGTTAAGCGGTCCCGAACCGAGTGCACGGCCGACGGCTCCGAAAATCGGAAACTGGTCTCTAAACGGGAAAAGTGGCCTATGACCACGAAACGTAACCTACGGCTACTGAGAGATGGTCTACGAGACCTCTCCCTCCCTTCGAGAAGAGAAAACAGAGAAAGCAAGACCTGGTTCACAAACCGAGGCAAAACATAAAAAGTCCCGAAGTCCGGAGGCAAGGCTCTCAGCCGAGACTTCATGACCTCAGGACGAGCACAACATGCGCGACCACCGAGTGCTCAATCGATGACATCTGAGTCTTAAGGTCGGTCAAAAATGGAGTGTCTACAGTTGCCCCTCTTTGACAGAACTCGGAAGTCATAAGTGACGGGAGTGAATGTCAAAGCCTAGAGACGACCCATTTTTGACAAGGCTGAAGACTTAGACAAACAGGTGAGATAAACAAGAGATGTGCCCGCAGGCAGGGGGCAAAATGCAAAATGATATGCAAGAAGATTTTGACAATTGGACTTATACGTTACGCGAAGCCGATTTGAAAATTAGACTTATACGCTACGCGAAGCTAGTTTGAAAATTGGACTTATACGCTACGCGAAGCCGGTTTGAAAATTCAGAATTTATGCAATGCAATGTAATGAAACAATGCAAATGATATGCAATGCATTTGAGATGATCAAACCACAAACAGTATAAAACCACACAAATATCATAAAGATGATGGAGATGCAAAATCCGTCTACCATAGAAAAGGTGCCGACACCCTCAAACCACAATCCTATCAGTGGAATAGGCTCGTACACATGCAGAACTATGTGTGTGTAGACAGAACACAAGATACAAGTAATTGGGTGGCATGATATAAGTGAGGAATGATCTGTTGAGGAAAGATCATGATCCTAAACACTAGATGCAACACACTACACTACAATGCAATGAATACAATGGATAAGGCGCGCTGGCAAACCGTATCTTGCCTAGGAAAGGCATGGACACAAACAAACCACATCTAACACGGAAATGGTGCTGTCACCCTCAAACCACAATCTCATTAGTGAAATAGGTGTGTACACAAAATCTCATAACCATGCTTCGACGTGAAAAGTATGGGTACATACCAGACCAAGCTCAATATGGAAAGGCGCAAGCCATAGATGGATAATGCAGTAAATGCATGCAAACTATAATGCAATGTATTCTATATACAATGCAATGGACATACTAGACGATGTAGTAGTTAGGAAGCGGAGGTACCTTACAGGGGCATTTGGCAATGACCTACCTCAGCAATGTCCTACCTCATGCTGATGTGGGAATCTTTCCCTTCTTCTCAGTTGAACCGTAGGTACTAATTTTCTCCCTTACTATGGTCACAGCTTTCCCTATTCTCCAACAGGGTGACAGACTAGGTTGATTCGGTATCCAAAATTGAGGCGCATATACATGCTATCTCAATCTATGGGGCTGCCATATAGATTTCAAGCCGATGATAGACCCCTGGGTATTTAAACTAGACTTTAGTCTCAGAAATCCCGAACCTTTGCGTTCTAGGTATGAGCCATTCGAACTCTGGTTTCCACCGTCTCAGTTGGTCTCCTAGGAACTCACTGCAAACACAGACAGGTGGCTATACCAGACCATCGGAAGTCGTTCAGGCACGACAAACACCAAAGGAATTACACCTTTAGAGGATTTAAGGTCTCCTAGACCAGAGGTTGCAGAAGACAGTGCGAATAAAGATGCAGGATTTAAGGTCTCCTAGACTAGAGGATTTAAGGTCTCCCGGACCAGAGAGTGCACAAGACAGTGCGAGCTAAAGGTGTACAAAACAGTGCGAGTAGGATGAATGCACAAAATAGTGCGACACAGGTAAGGTGCGCAAGATAGTGCGATGCAATACATGCAAAATGCAATGGTGAATACAAAGGGAAAAATACTCCAACCATGCTGGAATCATGAGAGGAGGAAAAACAATCAATCAGGCGTGCATACGATGCAACCTAAGTCAAATTCAAAACACACTGAAATCATGTGAGGAAAGGGACATTCAAATCACGCTGAAAATGGGAAAGGAAGTCCAATAATCCGCCCAGCGCGTCTACAACGCAAGCTGGGATAAATTCCAAACACGTTGAAATCGTATAAGGAACGGAACACTCAAACCACGCTGAAATCGTGAGAGGAGGTCCAACAATACACCCAGCACGTCTACAACGCAACCTGGGATAAATTCCAAACAAGCTGAAATCGCGTAAGGAACGGGACACTTAAACCATGCTGAAATCGTGAGAGGAGGTCCAACAATCCGCCCAGCGCGTCTATAACGCAACCTGGGATAAATTCCAAACACGCTGAAATCGTGAGAGGAAGTCCAAAAATCCGCCCAACGCGTCTACAACGCAACCAGGGATAAATTCCAAACAAGCTGAAATCGCGTAAGGAACGGGACACTCAAACCACACTGAAATCGTGAGAGGAGGTCCAACAATCCGCCCAGCGCGTCTACAACGCAACCTGGGATAAATTCCAAACACGCTGAAATCGCGTAAGGAACGGGACAATCAAACCACGCTAAAATCGTGAGAGGAGGTCCAACAATACGCCCAGCGCGTCTACAACGCAACCTGGGATAAATTCCAAACACGTTGAAATCGCATAAAGAACGGAACAGTAAAACGACGTTGAAATCGTGAGAGGAGGTCCAACAACAACCCGCCCAAGTGTGTACCAAACACAACCTAAGATAAAACACGCCCAGGCCCGCGCACACGCGTCCTGAGCTAAATTCCAAACACGCTGAAATCGCGTAAGGAACGGGACACTCAAACCACGCTGAAATCGTGAGAGGAGGTCCAACAATTCCCCCAGCGCATCTACAACGCAACTTGGGATAAATTCCAAACACGCGGAAATCGCGTAAGGAACAGGACATTCAAACCACGCTGAAATTGAGAGAGGAGGTCAAACAATCCGCCCAGCGCGTCTACAACGCAACCTGGGATAAATTCCAAACACGCTAAAATCGCGTAAGGAACGGGACACTCAAACCACGCTGAAATCGTGAGAGGAGGTCCAACAATCCACCCAGCGCGTCTACAACGCAACCTGGGATAAATTCCAAACACGCTGAAATCGCGTAAAGAACGGGACAGTAAAACGACGCTGAAATCGTGAGAGGAGGTCCAACAACAACCCGCCCAAGTGTGTACCAAACACAACCTAAGATAAAACACGCCCAGGCTCACACACACGCGTCCTGAGCTAAATTCCAAACACACTGAAATCGCGTAAGGAACGGGACACTCAAACCACGCTGAAATCGTGAGAGGAGGTCCAACAATCCGCCCAGCGTCTACAACGCAACTTGGGATAAATTCCAAACACGCTGAAATCGCGTATGGAACGGGACACTCAAACCACGCTGAAATCGTGAGAAGAGGTCCAAAAATCTGCCTAGCGCATTTACAACGCAACCAGGGATAAATTCCAAACACACTGAAATCGCGTAAGGAACGGGACACTCAAACCACGCTGAATTGTGAGAGGAGGTCCAATAACCCGCCCAGCGCGTCTACAACGCAACCTGGGATAAATTCCAAACACCCTGAAATCGCGTAAGGAACAGGACACTCAAACCTTACTGAAATCGTGAGAGGAGGTCCAACAACCGCCCAGCGCGTCTACAACGCAACCTGGGATAAATTCCAAACACGCTGAAATCGCGTAAGGAACGGGACACTCAAACCACGCTGAAATCGTGAGAGGAGGTCCAACAATCCGCCCAGCGCATCTACAACGTAACCTGGGATAAATTCCAAACACGCTGAAATCGCGTAAGGAACGGGACTCTGAAACCACGCTGAAAACGTGAGAGGAGGTCCAATAACCCACCCAGTGCGTCTACAACGCAACCTGGGATAAAATCCAAACACGCTAAAATCGCGTAAGGAACGGGACACTCAAACCACGCTGAAATCGTGATAGGAGGTCCAACAACCCACCTAGCGCGTCTGTAACGCAACCTAGGATGAATGCCAAACACCTTGAAATCGCGTAAGGAACAGAAGACTCAAACCACGCTGAAATCGTCAGAGGAGGTCCAACAACCGCCTAGCGTGTCTACAATGCAACCTGGGATAATTTCCAAACACGCTGAAATCGCGTAAGGAACAGGACACTCAAACCACGTTGAAATCGTGAGAGGAGGTCCAACAATCTGCCCAGCGCGTCTACAATGCAACCTGGGATAAATTCCAAACACGCTGAAATCGCGTAAGGAACGGGACACTCAAACCATGCTGAAATCGTGAGAGGAGGTCCAACAATTCCCCCAGCGCGTCTACAACGCAACTTGGGATAAATTCCAAACACGTAGAAATCGCGTAAGGAATGGGACACTCAAACCACACTGAAATCGTGAGAGGAGGTCCAACAACCCGTCCAACGCGTCTACAACGCAACCTGGGATAAATTCCAAACACGCTGAAATCGCGTAAAGAACGGAACACTCAAACCACGCTGAAATCGTGAGAGGAGGTCCAACAATCCGCCAGCGCGTCTACAACGCAACCTGTGATAAATTCTAAACACGCTGAAATCGCGTAAGGAACGAGACACTCAAACCACGTTAAAATCGTGAGAGGAGGTCCAACAATCCACCCAACGCGTCTACAACGCAACCTGGGATAAATTCCAAACACGCTGAAATCGCGTAAGGAACGGGACACTCAAACCACGCTGAAATCATGAGAAGAGGTCCAACAACCCGCCCAGCGCGTCTACAACGCAACTTGGGATAAATTCCAAACACGCTAAAATCGCGTAAGGAACGGGACACTCAAACCACGCTGAAATCATGAGGGGAGGTCCAACAACCCGCCTATCGCGTCTACAACGCAACCTGGGATAAATTCCAACCACGCTGAAATCGTGTAAGGAACGGGACACTCAAACCACGCTGAAATCGTGAGAGGAAGTCCAACAATCCGCCCAGCGCGTCTACAACGCAACCTGGGATAAATTCCAAACACGCTGAAATCGTGTAAGGAACGGGACACTCAAACCACGCTGAAATTGTGAGAGGAGGTCCAACAACCCGCCTAGTGCATCTACAACGCAACCTAGGATAAATTCCAAATACGCTGAAATCGCGTAAGGAACGGGACACTCAGACCACGTTGAAATCATGAGGGGAGGTCCAATAATCCACCCAGCGCGTCTACAACGCAACCTGGGATAAATTCCAAACACACTGAAATCGCGTAAGGAACGGGACACTCAAACCACGCTGAAATCGTGAGAGGAGGTCCAGCAATCCATCAGGCGCGTGCTTGGCGCCACCTGAGAAAGTCCCAGAGGACAACCATCCTAAACGCAGCTTGGCGTAAAAGGATAAATTATACAAGATAACACAAGATGCAAATAAACGCAATAAGTGCGATGATACAGTACATGTTACAAGTAATGTGGAGCATGATGCTGAGGGAATGCAATAAACAGACAAAGTGGCACTCTAGAAAGCACCTCATGGAGTGAGTGGCGGTAAACCGCTTTACTCTGACGGGGAATGGTACTCAGGGAGAGCACTTCTGATCGCCATTCTGGCTTGCAACAGTGAAACAGTCAACACAGTATTCTGTTCACTTTGAACACACAGGTCGTATCAACACACTGCTCATTCTGAACACGCAGCTCGTAACACAGTATTCTATTTATTTTGAACACATGGCTTATACAAGACAGTGCTCATTCTGAATACACGAGGTGCAATAACGGAACTTGCAGAAGCTGAAACAAACTCAGAAGCCTAACATTTTTCCTCTTTTCTTTTGCTTTGCAGCCCAGAACTTTTATAGCTTCAGATAGGTCCTGGTTTTACTGTTCCCACATGACCTGGGTTGAACCCTGCGGTTTTTGAAAGAACAAAATCTTGTTTTGCACAAATGTGGAGAACGGCACGGCACTCTGAGCACAAAACGATTCATTTTTGAAATTAAAATGAGAAAAGGGTTCTCAACCGGGTATTGAGCCTACAACTGACCACAGCCACAACGACTCAACAACGGAAAACAAAGGTGGAACAACCTAAACACCACCCAACAAAGGAAAAACAACCTCAACACATCTATTGACACTCAAACGACTCAAAATAAGAATCGAGACAAACAAAAACACACAAACACCACACTCAGCTGTGTTACAATGGCAAGAGACCTCTTGGTGCACGAGGAGCCAGTTTCTTCGGGTATTGTTTCCCACCATTTCTCATTTGTGATTCTCACATCACTCGGTCCTCAGGCTCTATTTTTTCTGAAAAGCCCGTTTCCTCACTTTTTCTCTCAGTGCACATCTCTCTATTCTTCAATCTCTCATTTTTTATCCCTCTCCTCGGTGGTTGATGGGTAAGCATGAAGTTGCGGGCTCTTACCCCTAGCATGCTACTAGATTCTCTTTCTTCCGCTCAAAACCAGTGAGTTCCTTCCACAGAGGGGTTGCGCTAAGACTGGATATGTAGCAAATCTGCAGCTGACATTGGTTGACGATGCTCTGCTGGGGAGTTTGGACGTGATCAGATCTGTCCAGATGAGGGAGTGGAATATCTTGATCCATTCCAGTTCGTGCTTCGCACTTGATATGATACCTCGTTGCTTGGAGGATGAGAGAGCTTTTCGGCCCTTTATTGTTAGCTTCAGTTGCACCCCTTTCTGGCAGGTAGAGTGCCCTTCTTGGCAAGTATGGTGCTCTTTCTGGCAAATGCATTGACAACGGGAAAAAGACAGGACACTTGACTCAACTGTGCCCCTAGTTCATCATTTTGACCATTTTTTGTTTTTTTACTTTCTACTAAAACAATTTTGACCAAAATGAGAGTTAGATTAACATGCTTGTTCAATTTTCTGATTTAAAATCATGCAAGTTAGGCTATGAGCACTGAAAATTTTCCTTTTTTGGGTCCAAGAAATGGTCCAGTTTTGAAAAATGGAATACTTTTTGAGAAAATCAGTCAACCTCAGTAAAAATTCTCAAAAACTATTTTTGCAAACGACCATTGCTTAATGAGCACGGAACCTACACTTGAGATGCACAACCTCAGATCCGAAGGAAAATTGCCCCTTGCTTGAAGGACACTGCATGGCAACGGAAAGTTGCCCCTTGTTTGAATAGCACCGCGGCACACTGTATGGCAACGGAAAGTTGTCCCTAGTCTGAATAGTGCCGTAGCACATGGCAACCAGTCCTCACTAGTGCCGTAGCACATGGCAACCAGTCCTCACAGTGACAATTATAACCAAATTCTCGGATACAGAGAAGACAAAGATGACCAGAACCATCACATGGACACAGTCGGATTTGAAGTGTTTTTCGGCTGGACTTCAGAGTGAAGTTGCCTACGTATCCCAAAAATGGGAATCAAGCCTTACGTAGTTCGAGGTTAAGGTACACTCATGTATTTAACCTCTCCTTTTGCGCTCTAACTTTTGCTAAGGCCGCCCTTCCGGGTTTTCAACCTTGCGAGCACTGTTCTTCTTTTCATTTCATTTCTTTTCTTCTTTTTTCATCTTTTCTTTTTATTTTCTTCATTTTTCTTCTTTTCTTTTCTTCATTCTTTGCATTTTTCTTTTTTTCTTTTTTTTTGTTCTTTTTGTTCTTTTTCTTGCTCTAACTTTTGCATGGGTCGCCCTTCCGGGTTTTCGGCCTAGCGAGCCTCTCAAGGGTAAAAGTGTAGCTTTGTCCATGTCAAATGGTTTTGAGATCCTAAAGTCATCTGAATCCAAGAGAATGGCTGTTGTTTGCTGACGATGCAGGAGTCCATCCAAAAAGGGGCTGAATCTGCCCCTAGTGTTATGGGTAGGAACTCAGTTATCCTTCAGCAATACTTTTTTCTTTCCTCCCTTCTGGGATTTGGCATTCTTGCCGATCTTTGTTAGCTTGAGAAACATCCCAATTTTTTTACTTTTTGAGCACATCTGACATCTTTGCCCCTAGTTCGAGGGCTTTTGATCTAACTTCACAAGCTTCCTTTTGATTATTTCTGACCTCCTTGCCCCTAGTTCATGGGCTGCTTCAAATCTGGCCACACAGGCCTCACATTGTAGTTGACCGTTGAACATTTTGAATTTCAAGTTCAAGGTTTGAAAGTGAGGGGTCGAGTCTCGGGGCTGAGAGCAATCCTAAGCTGCACAATCTCAAGAGCGATTCCACCCAAGTCTTCGCAGGACTGCGCAAAACATTTTTTGAAATCTTTTAAAAAAGCGACTAATCGCTCACGCTAAAGATAGTCTGGAACCAATCTGGATCAAGCCAGAGTCCTTCTCAGTACTCACATTAACAAACATGATTTCATTCATTAAGGGCTTAGCACACCTCTCTTTCTCTCAGTTGATCAAATTTTACAAATCCCGAGGAATTCCTTCCTCTTCGTTTTCATCACAATGTTCAAAAAGTTTTGAAAAACTTAGGTCAATATAATGATTTCGAGGCACAGAAAAGTAGGCGAAAAGTACTTCCGTTTCATTCAAACTTTCTGGCACAACTGGCACAAGGCAGAAGCAAGCACAAAAGCATGAAAGACCATTGTTGTTTATTCAAATCTGTTGGCATTACTGGCTCCTAGGCAGAAACAGACTCAAAAGAAAACGAAAAGACAAACACAAAACAAGCAAGTTATGTCCGAGGTAACACCCCCGAAATCACCCGACTTCAACAAAACAAGACTGACTCGGTACAACTAGACAGATCCTACTGACTTAACATGAAAAGACTGACTCAATACAAAACGACAAGACTGACCCAATACCCAAGTCAAAAAGCACAAAAGCTAGCACTCGCAAATGCTCAAAACAATGCGTGCCATTCCCACATCTGGAGTAAATCGAGCGCCACCCGCAGCTGGTTCATCCCCCGATCACATGGTCACATTATCCCCCAAGTTCATCGATCCAGCGCCGATAGACTTTGCAGGACCTGACGCGACGATGACCTTTTTATCAATCAAATCTTGTATTTCACGATGAAGATGAAAACACATGTCAGTATCATGGCCAGCTTGTTGATGAAAGACACAGTACTTCGCCGGGTTGTGGGAGAGAGGAAGTTTATTCAGTAATGGCCGCGGCTCCAGGGACTTTAGATGCCCCTTTTCGATCATGACCCTCAGGGCCGTTGACAAAGACATGTCCAGTGGGGTGAACACCCTTTGGCCCCGAGGTGGGTATTTGGCAGGTTGTGTTGGATGTACCGGCGAAGGGGTCGGTAGGTGCTGACTTTTGATGATCTTTTCCGAATGTAGGATTGAAGCTGAAAGGGGTGTTTCTGGTACAACATCTCTTGTCTCGGCTTGCCCCTTGATTCAGACTGCCCCCAACTTGAGTGGCAAAAGTATCATCCACAGTTTTTGCAACCACTGCAAGCACTTGCTGTTTGTTTAGTCCTTCGGCCTTCAAAGCCTCAACAGCCCGTTGAAGGTGTTCATAGAGACCAATGTTTGCCCCTAGCTTGTTCTTACCACTTGCTTCCCCTTTGCCAAGGGTTTGGCTTTCTTCAAATGCAGCCAGTCCCAAGATTGAGGAGCCTTTTGTCATGAAATTCCCAATATGTGATGTGGTCGATGAGGGAGCCAATGTCCCGGAGGCCAGATCTGTCACAGTTCTTTGAAGATCTTCAATCATTCTCATCAACTCAGAAGTAGTGGGCTCATGGGTTTGAGATGATTGGGGTCTAGGTGCATCCATCATGCATAAGTCCATGCTTTCTGGAATGAATACCTTAGGCTTGGGTAGATGGGCCGGGGTGATGTATATGCTGGGGTCGAAGGTGGATGGTAGCGTATGGATGAGGTTGAGGTGGGGAGGTGACGCGTCAGTACTAACCTGAGGTCCTTTGGGTGGAGCTAGGGTCTCTTCATCAATAAGATCCTGAATCTTATGACGAAGGTGGATGCAACGGTTTGTATCATGATCGTGTTGTTGATGATAGGCACAGTATTTTGCTGGGTCATATCTTGGTAGAAGAGGATTTGGAAGGGGTTGGGGTTCTAGGAGTTCTAGGTGCCCTTCTTCTCGCAACTTTTTCAAAGCTTGAGAGAGACTTATGTAAAGATGATGGAATTTTCGGGCTTAGAGCCGATTTGAAGTGGCGGTTTTTTGGCCATTGAGGGAAGTGGTGATAGAGTCTACTTCTGAGCATTTCACAGCTGCACTACCATCAGTAGTAGCATTGGAACTGCGAGCAACATTTCTCTTCAACAGCTCATTATCTTCTGCAAAGATCCCCTGTCGGATGGCATCCTCGATTTGAACCCCCATTCCATGAAGGTCTGTAAAGGTAAACAGTGGTAGTACGATCATTTTCTGTAACAACATGCCATGTAAATTCCGAACAATCATCCTGATCTGATCTTTGTCAGAAGGCCTTGTAGTCATCATTGAGGCCTTTGCTCTCCATCTCGTCACGAACTCTGAGAAACCCTCATTTGGTTCTTGGCGGGTGACTTCGAGATCACGAGTTGTGACCTCGATCTGTGTGTTGTAGGAGTATTGAGCAATAAAGGCCTCAACCAGCTCTTTCCAGTTCCGTCTCACAGAGTCCTTCAATTTTGCATACCAGATTGCGGCTATCCCAGACATGGTTCGGCCAAAGAGAGACAACTTCTGAGCTGTGGTCAAACCCATTGGCCTCAAGATATCAGAAAACAGGTGGAGGTGCACCCTTGGGTCTCCAAAGCCATCAAAGCGATCGATATGCGACATTTTGAATCTGTCCGGCAGCATCACAGCTGCATCGGTATACCCATCCTCGATGTCCGGGATGGACTTTACTCCATGAGATTTCTTGAACATCTTTTCAAGCTTGCTCAACTTCAACGTTGTATGGTCTATCTTGAACTCAAAGGGAGAGTCTGGTAGGTTGATTGGTGTTTTAGACAGCTGGGGTAAGATTGTGGGCGGAGCCGGCCCGTCGGAATGTCTGTACCTTCCTGGACATTTGGTGTCTCCCCAAGTGCTGGAGCTCCTGGTGGGGAAGGAGCTTGATGCGAAGCAGATGCTCCGTTTTGCTGTTGCAGCCTGGTGATTAGCTCAGTCTGTTAGGCCATGATCACAGCCTGCTGTTTGGCAAATTCTATCTGGCGGGCAGCGTCTTGCTGCATGAGTTTCATACTTTCTTGGAGTTGACGCATCATTTCCTCCATCCCTGCCATGTTCTGTTGTTCCGGCTGACTGAGTGGTATATCTATCTCTGTGATAAAAACTGAGGCCTCAGCCTGACTGTTCACTGGTGGAGTGGATAAGGGCCACTGATCTGGTAACTGCTGAACTGGTGATCTCTGCCTGACTGGCCCTTTTACCCTGCCTCTGGAAAAGGAACACTGATTGCCCTTGAATTGAATCTCTGACCCGACAAAGTCTATCAACACAAGTCCAATGAATCTGGGGGATCTCAGAGCCTTCTGAAGCTATAGTTCCAAGACTACCCTAGCAAAAGAGAAAACATACAGCATCACAGCCCAATTTCACCAGAACAGATTTGAGCATAGCTGAATGACTGCACTCGTTACTGATTTCTGCCCCAAAATTCTACCTCAAATCTGATACCCTCGGGTAAAACTGGTTCCCCAAATAGTGATGCCCGCAGGCCTGATGTCCGAACTCGCAAACTAATACATGTATTCCTGTAGAGACGCACTCTAAAAGCACATAGCAAGAAAATGAGAGCCAAAACACCCCTATGGTCGGGTAGGGTTTCCCTGTCCTATTTTGTCAGGAGCTAGGGTTTCACTACGTACACAGCGGTTTCAAACAACCTAAACTCGGGTAAGCAACATGTCCTAGCTTGAAATGGTCACTGTGGATTCCGAATATGCATTAGGTTGACTGGTCAAAAAGGGTGCCCCGGTAAAACCGAGGTTTGTGTTCCCGTCATGGCAGAGCCTGCAACCGGTCAGCCTTATGGCACGCTTCTCGAAGCGAGCCTCCGGCAAACCGTTCAAGAATAGCATACGGCAAACACGGTGTCCTAGGCACACCAATGAACATGCAATGCAAAGAAACACATAAGTATAATCAAAACAAGATATCATGAGTTTGAGTCAAGTTCTCTAACATCCCCAGCAGAGTCGCCAGAAACTGTAAACGTCCCCGAACGTCCCGGGAGGGAAATCCCGTTCTGTTTATTTGGGCTCACTACAGTTCATGACTCAAACGTCACGGTCCTGTATCTAATCTCGTAGAGTGCAATGCAAGATCGATGAATGATCAAAGAGTCCAAATCCGACAAATCGTTTTTGAAAACAGATTTTTTTGAAAGAAGTGCCAAACATGGACTGCTTTGCCAGATACAGAGTCGCCGCCTAAATATTTTATTTTGGGGAATTTACGAAACCCTGACTCGTTTGCCTAAGGCCACGTGTCCGTCATCACCAAAGTTGCCTCGTCTCGAGAACTTGGGTACGATTGGGGAAGGTCACTTCGTGAGCACCCCCACTCGCCCAATCAAAGATCGGCCTCTACTAACAATGATATCGAGTTTTGAAAATATTATGTGCTCTTATTCCGGTTATTAGCCTAGATTTACTATATGATGCGCACAACATACAAGTATAGACTGGATTGCCTAAGTTGGAACAAAGCATCGCATATCCGTTTGTTTTAAAAATGGATTGAAGTTTGCTACTCGCAAGTAGGCTAAAACACGGGTTTCGACGAATTATCCCAACTCAAGAAACCCAACCTTCGCCCACAGGCATTTAGACAGGTATATCATATAAGCACATAGCCTCATGGTAAGCATGCTATCATAGCAGTCACTCACACACATGCAAGGATGCTAAAGCATAGATACTTACCGAGTACTCCAAGCCAAAACAAAAACTAGCTAGTAATCAATGCATGATCCTAGTTCATGTTAAGATGGCTAATGCAACACATGTAAAAATGCAACACATGCAAAAATGCAACTAAGATAGGCTCGGCTATTCTAAAATGGCATATGAAATGCAACAACTGATACACGTATTCAACTCGGAATTGAAATACAATGCAGTTAGTATGATGAGCCGAGCCCGGTGCATGCAATACAGATGAATGATGCAAACATGCAAGCATAAGTATGCTAATTGAAACATGCCCTAATCTAACCATCATAAGCTGGTAAATAAAAGGGAGAAAGACGTGGGGTTGGAAGACATACATCACACACACGCACACTTATAACAATTGTGCCCTCACTCGGAGGGTCCGAATAAATAATACAGTCCGAATAAATAATTAATTACTCTAGCTAATTAAATATTACGAAACCCTAATTAATCAACAAATTAACTAGAAAAGCAAATAAATTAGCATACAAGCTAAATGGACCACCTCAGCTCTGTTCCGAATGATGAAAGGTGTATGCATGCTCAAGTCGCCTTATCGGTAAATTCCATCACGATGCCTCGCCTCACCCTTATTTGCAATTGATCTCAGAAACTTGCACAAGGCTCCAGGAGGCTGAAACTCCGCCTTGGGAAGGCCACCGACCAGTTATTAGCATGGGAGACCACCTGCCGACCACCCTTTGTGGTGGAGGCCAAAGAGGGTGGTCGGCCTGCCAGAAAATCTGGTCGACCGACCAGTTTCCACCTCTGGTTTCTGGTTTTTCTGCAACAAAGGCAAGAGAGAGGAAAGGCAATGTATTTTCAACAAATGTGTGCATGACCACTCTATCATTACACAAGCTCTAGGGAGTGTAGTTCTTGATCCTCGTGCATCAATCACGCATCTCGATGCATAATGGCCGAGGAGTCGAATTGCACGACTCAATGGGACATGAATGCACATATAAGCATCTAAAGCCAACAACTCTATCATGGATAGTCAAGAGTGTCGACGACCGAAAATTGAGACACGTTTCGTCACTTTGAGTATGAAACGTCCCTCGTTTCCCGTGTTTGGACTAACCCTACTCCAAACACAATGCAATGAGATGGCATGCACAATGCGACTAACATGCAACCCTAAATGCAATGCAACCTAATCATGCTGGCATGCGAGGGATGATATGCACACATGCAATCTAGCATACGCAATGTTATGGACTAAAATGGCATACACAATGCACATGAGCTATATGGCATGCACAATGCACACATACGAAGATGGACATACACAAAGACATAATCAAAGCATACACAATGCGATGGTGAAACATGCAACAACATGAACCAAATGGCATACACAATGCAAGGTGGACTTAAACCAATATGTGTGGACCTCAGCCACACTCAAATCAGTGGCCATATAATGAAAATAAGACAACCAAAATACATGCAAGCATGTATAGATGTAAAGGACCGATCCTAAGGCACAACATGCAACTTTAACAAAGCATGGCAAAGGATGAAATATGGCATAGAATGGCATGTGATCCAGCTCTAAAATATGATACACAATGGTCCCAAATCATGAAAACACCTCAGTATATGCATGCGATGGACCTCAAAACTCAAAGTTAAGCATGCATATTGAACTACAGGCATGCAAAACAAACATCATTCGACCATGAGACCCAAAAACAAAGCTAAGGCAGTCCAAAACATGCACAAAATCAGTTTAAGGCATGGCCAAAATATGCTAGGAAAGGCGGCCAAAACATCATGCAAAACAAGCTAGTGAACCATGATTTGCACTACAACTATATGAAGCACATGAGAGGTCACCAAACCAACCAAAAACAGAAGTATGCCATGCCAAAATATGACCAAAAACCAACTGAAACTCAGTCAATGCATGCAAGAATGATATGTCCCTTTGAAAGGCCAATAAGAGGGTTATTCTACACATGTATAATGGACATACAAAATGGAAAAACCACCTCTGGATAGAGGTTATAAGGGCCCTAAAACTCACTAAAAAGGGCCTGAAATGAAGCTAGAAAGCATGCAAGTGAAGGCTCTTTTGAAAGGCCATGAAGAGGATTACTCTACACATGCAAGATAGACACCTAACATGGAAAAAACAACTCTTGACAGAGTTCATGCAGGTCATAAAACTCACAAATAATGGCCTGAAACATACTCAAGAAATGTGAAAATATGGGCTCCTTTGTAAGGCCAATAATGCTAGAAAACAAGACAAGGGGTGAGAGGGTCACCCCTCTTTGATTTTGATGCTCAAAAATACATAATAACCACTGAAAATCCACTGGATTTCAGTGGTCAGAAGGGCCAACAAAGCTCAACACAAAGGCCCTAATACATGGCTCAAAACAAAGAGAAATGAAGCATACAAGGGGGTAGATGACCACCAACAGAAAAGAGGTCTTAAACAAACATCTTAAGAAGCTTAAAACAAGATTTTTTTCAGTTTATGACAAAGCCCAAATATGCTTTCAAACTAGGCTAAGATATGAAGCAAAACAATGCTAAAAATGGGGAAAATGAGAGTTACCCTTGTAGTCAAAAGAGCCAGCAGCTTCTGGACCAAAATAGTAAGCCTTCAACCTCTGAAAACCAGCTCCAAGGTGCTTAGAGTGATGGTGGAGGTGTTAGGATAGAAGGTGTAGTGCAATGGTGCAAGGACAATGGAGCTTTGGAGCTTGGATGTAGAGAGATAGAGAGAAGTGTATGTATATGCCTTAGCCAAAATTTCCCCAACCTTTGCAAGTGGAGAGGAGGGTCTCTCTTATAGAAGAAAAGGTCCAAGGCTTCTCTTAGAAGCTTGGAGCAAAGGGGCCAAGCTTCTTAAGGAAGCTAAACCAAAAGGGTCAAGCTTCTTGAGGAAGCTTGACCCTTGGTCAAGCTTCCTCAAGAAGCTAAGAAAAGGTCAGGCTTCTCTAAGAAGCTTAGAGAAAAGGGTCCAACTTCTTTAAGAAGCCAAAACAAGAGGGTCAATCCTCCATACACATGTATGGAGGATGGAGCAAATGCCTCCTAGCTGGCACAGCTGGATAACACTCAGTGAGACAAAAAATGAGAAAGCTGGCCGACCAGTTCAGGTGGTCGACCGACCCCTTGCCCTGGTCGGCCTACCAGGTTCAAAAGGGTCAAGCTTGAAAGGTGGTCGGCCAGCCCATATTGGTGGTCTCCCAGGTGAATGCAACTTAGTGGTGGTATGGGAGACTAGAAATTGTGGCCCAGAAGTGAGGGAGACCAACTACCTGACAAGAAAATTGGCCGGCGGGAGAAAAGTGGTCTCCAAGGAGAAAAGGTGGTCTCCCACCATTGTACCACCTTCCAAACAATGAAACTAGGGTCCATGCCAAAAATGAACCTACACCGATGCAAAATGAAGGTTCGGGGGCAAAAATGCGCCGCCGGGGGCCCCGAAAACTGACTGTTAAGCACCGGAAGTGGCGTGCAACCACAAAGGTGGTCTCCCGGACCAAAGTGTCCCTCTAAAGAGAGGAAACATGGTGTGTGCCAAAAATCAGAGCAAACGGAGGTAGTTAAGTGGTCCCAAACCGAGGCGCACGGTCGACGGCTTCGAAAATCAGAAATTGGTCTCCAAACGGGAAAAGGGGCCTACGACCATGAAACGTAACCTACAGCCACTGAGAGATGGTCTAAGAGACCTCTCTCTCCCTTCGGGAATAGAAAACAGAGAAAACAAGACCTGGTTCGCAAACCGAGGTGAAGCACAAAAAGTCCCGAAGTTCGAAGGCAAGGCTCTCAGCCGAGACTTCGTGACCTCAGGACGAGCACAACATGCGCGATCACCGAGCGCTCAATCGATGACATCTGAGTCTTAAGGTCGGTCAAAAATGGGGTGTTTACAGTATTGCATTATGGTAATTGCCAATTCTGGTTGTTTCCTAATTAAGTTAAGTCTATATTTTGGTAGTTGCTAATTCTGATTGTTTCCTAATTAAGTTAGGTCTATTTTTTTGCTTATAAATAATGAATGTAAGCCTTAGGGCAAAGGAAGGAGATAGTTTTTTAAGAATTAATATATTTCGAGTTTTATACTCTTTTGATCCGACTTTGGGTATTCTTGCGAATCAATCATTGTTGAGCCTTTATTCTCGGTATTCTTTGTGAATCAACGAGTCTAGAGAGGAATCTTACTTCCGGTATTCTTGTTTGAATCGATGGATTTTAAGATTATTCTTATTTCACGTTTCGCGCTGCATCAGAGCTTGTTATGTTCTTGTTTCATGCCTAGGAATCGTAGTGATGCTCAAGAGGTTCTTGTGGAAGATGAGGTGGTAATAGATGATGATTCTAACCTGCTGAGTTTTTGTAGTGAAAGACCGAGGAGAGATCATGCATTGAAAAATTATAAAGATCACATGAACCAGATCACTAAACAGGATGATCTGATTAAATGGCCTTTCACGTCAAAATTTATTCCGAATCCGATTGTGGATTGGAGTAGCCACCGATATTTGATGATGAACCATTCATTGATGGAATTAATAATATGTTTAATCATATTTTGTCTGTTGGAAGCATATATCAGAGTTATGGAAGGGTTGGTGTTAATTTTATTTTTGTGGAAGATCATATACTTGGTTTACATGAGTTTAATGAACAGTCAAAATCGATTTACAATATGGAGAATATTTTCTATGATCTATTTGAAGAGAAATTTCATGAAGAGTTTACAAATTTTAGTTTGAACCGTTCAAATTTGGGCTTTGATGAAGATGTGTTAAATTTGTTAAAGAAAGTTGTTCCTTGAATTTTAGGAAACTCTTCTTTGAAGTTTAGATTTACAAAAATTAACCTCAAATACAAGGTTGATGCGGATAAGTACAGATGTGCCAAGTTATTTCAAGTAATAGAAACTCGAGGATGAGTTTTCTCAAGCGCGGAAGAATGATGCAGATTGAATTTTAGAAAATAATTATTTTATTTTATTATTTTAAAATTAATATTGTTATGGAATTATATAGTTATTTAGTTTCCTTATTTTCGTATTGCATTATGGTAGTTGCCAATTCTGGTTGTTTCCTAATTAAGTTAGTTCTATATTTTGGTAGTTGCTAATTCTGATTGTTTCCTAATTAAGTTAGGTCTATTTTTTTGCTTATAAATAATGAATCTAAGCCTTAGGGCAAAGGAAGGGGATAGTTTTTTAAGAATTAATATATTTCGAGTTTTATACTCTTTTGATTTGACTTTGGATATTCTTGCGAATCAACCATTGTTGAGCCTTTATTCTTGGTATTCTTTGTGAGTCAACGAGTTTAAAGAGGAATCTTACTTTCGATATTCTTGTTTGAATCAATGAATTTTAAGATTATTCTTATTTCACGTTTTGCGCTTCATCAGCCACATAAAATATTTCAGCTTTACTAGGGTGACCATCTCTTCTTTGATGTGCCACCCTTAACTAGAGCTGTCATTTTAAGTAGATGGATTGACATCCATTGGCCCTTGAATGGAAGAGAGTGCAGATGGTGGTGGCCTCCTAGGCATTGCCCCTTGAGTGCAAAGAGTGCAGGTGGTGCAAGTATTGTTGGTCTCCCACCCATTAGGGCTTCAATGTTGAACATTGGAGTTGGTGGTGGCCTCCTTGGACTTGGGCCTTGAACGTTGAACATTGCAGCTGGTGGTGGCCTCCTTGGAGTTAGACCTTGAGAGTTGAAAACTGCAATTGGTGGTGGCCTTCCTGGAGTTGGACCTTGAGAGTTGAATGGTGGTGGCCTCCTATGCGTAAGACCTTGAGGGTTGAATGGTGCAGGTGATGCTTGTGGAGGTCTCACAGGTGGAGACCTTACGGGTGGAGGCCGTTGATTGTTATTCTTTTGTTACAAACACCAACAAATATGACTTGAGGAAAACATTGGGAAAAAAAATTAATTTAAACAAAATAGAGGTTGTGTTTTGAAGAACTTACTAAAGATTGCACCTCTGACTTGCAAGTCCTGGTGTTGTAGCCATTTTGTCCACATTTTCTGCAGCTGAGATTCTTGCGAAACTTCCTTAACTTGGTAAGATTTTTAGATGCTTCATCTAGTCCATTCGTCTTGCCTTCTTTGGTCTATCAAGTGGCTTAGAGAACTCTGGAGGCAAAGCTGCCTCTTTCCTTGTCTTCTCCCACATCTCAGCACCATTGATAAGGGACCACAATGGAATAAAACAAATACGATGTCTTTTAAAAATTCCACTAATGGAATAATCTGTTCCAAAACAGAACTTTTATAACTTCTATTCCAAAAACAAATAAGAAAAAATACATAAAAAGTCATGTGGCATCAAAATACACTTTTTTTGTATTTTTTTTTATTATATAAAACTACAACACTTTTCTATTAAGTATTTGACAAAAACAAACAAAAAAACAAACAGCAAAAAAATTCTTAAAAGCATCACTTTGAAGACTTTGATACAATAGAATACTATTTTATATAAAACATACAACACTTTCTTAATTGATTTTTTGTTCCAAACACAAACAAAAAATAATGCTTAAAAAAACATAGAATGCTTAAACAATGATTTTACTTGTAGTTACAAAAACACCAAATACGCAAGTTGAAAACAAAAACCATGCACAATCAACCATACAAATGCAAACTAACAAAAAGAGAGAGAGAGAGAGAAGTGTAAGAGGAGCTAATTTGAGCCCACTAAATTAATTAGGCCCAATAGTCCAAGGTTGGTGGGCCCGAATTTATCGCAAGTCCAAGATTGGTGGGCCCAGATTTATCGCCATCAAATGGGCCAAATCGCTCTAAGCCTCGAAAGGGTTTGGATCCATGAACTTAGAGACTTACTCGGGCCCGGACTCGAAAGGGTATTGAGCAAGTCTAGAGATCTGAGGCACTCAGACTCGAA
This sequence comes from Camellia sinensis, assembly GCF_004153795.1. NCBI lineage: Eukaryota > Viridiplantae > Streptophyta > Magnoliopsida > Ericales > Theaceae > Camellia > Camellia sinensis. The sequence goes on from NW_021024516.1 coordinate 1,338,399, forward strand.
CTCGAAAGGATTCGGATCTACGAATCTAGAGATCCGAAGCACTTGGCTTCGAATGGATTCAAGTGCAATCTAGAAGTCGCTCCGTTAACGAGTCCCAAAACATTTGCAGGTTCGAAGCTTTCCGGGATCTACGTACCAGAACCATGGGCGTAATGGAGTCCGAACAAAGGACCCGATCCCGAGGACGGTGAGTGGAAATAAATTCACTCTTCGGTTAAACTAGCCTATACCTGGGTCGAGGTGGCACGATCTAGGGGGTCCCTAAGACTTAGCAATATTTGCGGTAGGGCGTTCTCTTGAACTACCCCTGACCCTTCTGTGGCAGGACGTCCTCTGAGACTACCTCTGACCCTTTGGGATGATTGGGGATCATTGGTTAGGTGTGGCTAAGAAGAAGGGTTCGCGGAGAGGTTGATCTCCTCTTTGGGGTTATCCTCATCCTCGGAGAGGTCACCTCCTCGGACAAGGTTGTTAGAGAGAATATTCCCCATGTGCCTTACACATGGGCTCCATCCTACATCATGAGGTGCCTATAAATAGCACCCACCCATAGCTTTACAAGGGATGGATTTTGGGGAGAGATAACTCTTGGGAACCCTCTCATACATTTGGCAACTCTGCTGGGGAGGCGGATTGGTTAATGGTCTCAACAAGATCAGGAATCTACATAACTCCGGTGAAAATGGCGAAAGAAGAAGAAGTTCATCAATAAAGCTCTTCCAATGGTGGTGATGAAAAGACTCAAGTTCAAGACTCACCTCTCATCCTTGAAGCCATTCAAGGACTGCAACACACTCAACAAGAGATTCTCACGACCCTTCAAAATCTCACCCACACCATGTTGGTGATGGGTTCGAATTTCGCACCACCAACAACAAATGGAGGTCAAGTCGGCGTCGACAAGCATCAACAACTTCATGGTAATGTTGGGAATGGCCAAAACCATCAAGATCCACTCCAAATTCTCCCTGAAGTTGTACAAAATGGAGTGCAAAGTCAAGTGCTAGGAGGAACAAGTCATGGCCAACCTGCGGCCCATGGAGCGCAAAATCACGCACCTAGAGGATCGAGCCATGGTCCAGCGGTGGTTGGAGGAGTTTCCGGTGCGATGAATGGTGTTCCAATGGCTGTGAAAGCTCAAGGAAGGCCTACAGAAATTCCTCTACAAAATGGTGTTCCATCCATGCCTAATTTTGTTCCACCGATTGTAAATTCTACTCATGTACCGAGTGGGTCTCCTTTGGCTTCGACGCCAAGTTTGCAAGTCCAACCCAATATAGCCGTGGCGTGCAATGAACTTTATGGGGCCTAATATAACATCCCATCACCAAATGGCATGTCCATAGGTGCCGATGGACAATATCATCATGTGTCTTCACTGATGATGAATTCTCAACACCAGAGTGGCCAAGTTGCTCCTAGTTCAGTCTTGGGGGTCCATAAGCCAAGTTCCGGGAATGCCATCATCAAACTTTCTCCCTCAACAGTTTCTCACTCTCGTCGATGTGCAAGCCATGTTCGATCTCGAACGGGGCAAGAGGACTTTACCCTCTTTGCCTGATCCGGATGTCAAGCCGCCTTACCCTATCGAGATATTGAGTTATCCATACCCGGAGGGGTACACGGTGCCGAAGTTCATCAAATTCGATGGCAAACAAGGAAATGCTCGAGAACATGTTGTGCGGTTCATCGAGACTTTGGGGATTCATGGTTCAAATCATGTCCTCCGACTGAGAGAATTCTCTAAGTCTTTTACCGATAGAGCATATAGTTGGTACGTTAACTTGACCCTAAACTCTGTTCGGAGTTTGGAGGAGATGGTCAACAAATTCCACGCCAAATTCTTTCAAGCGGCTGAGAAGGTAACTGCACTTACCCTATGTAAGGAAAATCAACGGGAAGGTGAAGACATTCTCGAATATGTGAAGAGGTTCCAAGACAAAGCTGTAGACTATTATGAGGCTGTGGAGGAAAGCTACTTGGTTCAAATCTATGTTGAAGGGGCATTGAACGGGTACAAGATACTTCTTGTTAATCACAAGCTACCCACCTTCTTGGCACTAATTGAAGCATCTCGAAACATTAACGTACCTCAATCTCAGGGGATCGGGTTTGAGACTAGTTATAAAACCAGCTTCAAGTCATCCCGAGGACCTTCTATCGCTGCGACTTCTGCATCCTCTACACGAAAGTCATAAGGGGAGGAATTTAGTGGTCAGAAGAGGAAAAACTGTGAAGATGACACTCCTTTTCCATGTAGTGTTGAGGAGGTGAAGGCCTTAGTTAAAGAATGGGTGGCAGACAGGGAACTGAAGTTGCCTTGTATCGAAAAGCTTTTGCCGAAGAAGGACTGCGAGGGTCCTAATTATTGTGTTTTCCACCAATCACTAGGACATCCTACAGAAAAGTGCCGGACACTTAAAAAGATCTTTAGAAAGAAAGTCGAAGCAGATGAGTTAGAGTTCAAAGAACAGGGGCCACAGGATATCTTAGAAGACATAGCTATGATGGTGCATGACGGCCACATCCCGAGCAACTAGTGAAAGCTTTCCAAATGACCTTGCAACTCTAGGGGCAAATGTCAACATTTCGCAGAAAAAGTGTATCTATGACAATTACAATTTGTATTTACTGCATTGTCTGAGAATTTTCTATATTTCTTTCTTATGTTATGAAGAAAGTTATTTCCTCAATATTGTGTATCTCCATTAGAAGTTATTTTCTCTAGATTGTATATCTTCATTGTGTTATGTTGTTTGAAACAGCTTTCAATTTTTGTTGCCCCTCAAAGAAGAAAGAGGAATAGTAAACTCAGTTACCAACCTGAAAGGACCTTTCTTAACACAGTAGAAGTGTACTCCCATTTAGACTTCCGAAGGACAACCTTTGCTTCCATTAGTTGCCGAAGTAGAGTGTACTCCCACTCGGACTTCCGAGAGAGAGCCTCCATTAGTCATCGAAATAGTGTGTGTTCTCACTCGGACCTCCGAAGAGCAGCCTTTACTTTCATCGGTGCAAGCTTCGATGGTCTTTCTTGTTGAAGCAGAGTATGTGTTCCCATTCGGACTTCCGAACAATAGCCCTTACTTCCATCAGTGCGAGCTTGGAGGGTCTTTCTTATGTTTTCATCAGTGCAAGCATCAAGGATCTCTCTTGTTGAAGTAGAGTGTGTGCTCCCACTCAGACTTTCGAAGAGCAAATCTCGTTTCCATCAGTGCGAGCTTCGAGGATCTTTCTTGTTGAAGTAGAATGTGTGCTCCCACTTAGACTTTTGAAGAACAGACCTCACTTCCATCAGTGTGAGCCTCGAGGATCTTTCTTGCTAAAGTAGAGTGTGTTCTTTCACTCAGACTTTCAAAGAGTGTCAAGGATCTTTCTTACTGAAGTAGAGTGTGTTCTCCCACTCAGACTTTCGAAGAACAGCCCTCGAGATTCGGTGGCCTATCAGGAGGGATCTTCTTGCCAAAGTAGGGTGTGTGCTACTATTCAAACTCGTGAAGGACAACCTTACTTCCGTTTGGACTTTCGAGGGACAACTCTTGCTCTCATTAGTGCAAGTCCGAAGAATAGCCCTTGCTTTCATCAATACGAGCTTTGAGGATCTTTCTTTTCAAAGTAGAGTAGACTCCTACTCGAACTCCCGAGGGATAGCCTTTGCTTCCATTAGCTATCGAAGTAGAAGTGCACATCCACTAGAACTTTCGAGGGACAGCCTTGTTTCCCCTCAGACTTCTGAGGGAGAGCCTTATTTTCGCTCGAACTTCTGAGGGACAGCTTTGCTTCTGCTCGAACTTCCGAGAGATAATCTTTACTTCTGTTGGTGCAAGCTTGGTAGACTCGGTTGCCTTCCAGAGAGATCTTTCTTGCCGAAGTAGGGTGTATGCTACTTTCGAACTTCTGAGGGACAGTTTTGCTCTCGTTCAAACTTTCGAAGGATAGCCCTTGCTCTCATTAGCGCGGGTTCTGAGGGCCACGGGGTCATGGATTTCGCACAAAAAATTATTTGCCTTAAATAGTAATGCCAACAAACTAGACAAACAATATCGAGTTCAGATTATGATTCAAACATTACCGAAATAGAGGCGACATCAATAATAGTAATGATCTGCTTAAGCTACAACAATTTTATTCCTCTGAGCGAGTTCATGAAAATGCAACAATCAAGGTTTTGTCTCTTCAGGCCGGTTCCACTCAAGCCAACATAAAGCAACAATGTTCAAACAAAATTTCGACATCAACATTTTATTTCCTCAAGTGCCACAAGATCAACACATAACAATATATGGTCTTATTCTCTGTTACATTAGTTTATTCTTCCAAGTGAAACATTCACCGAATTTGGATATCGGGAATTCATTCATCAAGTATATAAAGCTCAATATCGGGTTTCACTATTCTCGGAGCCACAACAATCAATCATTCAACAACAAGATTTATATACAATATGATGGACTTATTTCCTCGGATTTCTTTTGCAACAACATTTATTTACTCTACAAATTTCAAGACAAGTCAAGCTCCAAAACATGAATTTCAGGATTACATTTCTCATGCAAATCAAGATTCAATAGAAGCTTCAGTCATCTCAAGTTCAAAATTGGTATACAACAATGCCCACAAATCTCAAAAGCCCAAATCAAATTTCCAGTAAGGCTTACAAATTCGGATTTCGTCAAAACAAGAGGTTAGAGAGTGGGTTTCGAAAAATATACTTACAGATCTGAAGGCCACACCTGTGAGAGAGAGTGGCCAAGAACAGTACAAATTGAAATCGTGACGAAACGGCGCCGAAGTGAGCAAATGTTGAAGCTGGCGAACTGGGCGAGCTGAACGGCGTTAGGCAAGGCCACACAACGCGTTGAGTGGGTGACGTGTGGTTGGTAATATGCAGCCGAGGCCAGAGGTGAAGTTTCGGCAAGGAGAGGTTGATGATAGGTTGGTTTGGCATTGGCACAAGGCATCGGGTGCAAAGGGTAGGCCAGCCAGCAGCGAGCTGGGCTGGTGTCGGAGTGAACTGGTGGCCGAGATGCGACACTAGTGGTAGCCAAAGCTGTGGCGGCAGACGGCGTGCACAATGGTGTGAGTCTTCAGCGGCGACCTAGGTCGCGGTGTCGGCGTGTCTGGAGTTACAGCGGCCGGTAGTGAGCAAACCCGAAGCAGAGCTGCTTGAAGAAGAAAAAAGCTAGGTGATCTCAGTTTGGAGAGAGAGTGTGCCGAAACGGGTCCTTGGATTTTGATCTCTTGTAAATAAAAACAAAAAAAAGAAGTTTCATCGCGGTCTCCGTTTTCTGGATTTAGAGAAGCGGTGGCAGTGGTCTTCAAATGGAGTGCAAAGCAAAACTGGGTTGACCTTTGTGGAGAGAGAGCCAAAGAGGCTGTGGGCAAAAAAGTGAGCTATGATTTAGGTTGTCATTTTCTTTAAATAAAAAAAAGAAAGGTGTGATTCTTAGAATATTCTCTCAAAAATTCTGATTATATATATAATGGGCCTTCGAATATGCTTGTTGGTTGATCTGTGTGAATTTGATTCTTTTTGTAAGTTGTTTAGGGGAAGTAAAGTCAAGTTTGACTATTAAAAAAAAATGTGGGCCTTATTTTTTTTTAAGAATAAACAAATGATTGATGGTGGGTGTTTTATTCTTTCCTGGAGTGGAGAAATATTGTTCAGGTGTTCTAAAGGAAAACTTGATTTGAATTTAGTTTGGAAAAAAAAAAAAAATTCTTATCTTTATTAGTTGTCAACTTTACCCATAATTTACATTATGAGTCATCAATTTTATCCAAAAATCACATGAAAACCAAATATTCCCGAAGACGTAGTGCAAAGCATGGCTAACAAGGTGAAACTATGCATGTCCGAAAAAACTAAAATTTCTCATACATGCAAGGGGCAAATGTAAGAGGAGCTAATTTGAGCCCACTAAATTAATTAGGCCCAATAGTCCAAGGTTGGTGGGCCCGAATTTATTGCAAGTCCAAGATTGGTGGGCCCGGATTTATCGCCATCAAACGGGCCGAATCGCTCTAAGCCTCGAAAGGGTTTGGATCCATGAACTTAGAGACTTACTCGGGCCCGAACTCGAAAGGGTATTGAGCAAGCCTAGAGATCCGAGGCACTCGAACTCGAAAGGATTCGGATCTACGAATCTAGAGATCCGAAGCACTTGGCTTCGAATGGATTCAAATGCAATCTAGAAGTCACTCCGTTAATGAGTCCCAGAACACTTGCGAGCTCGAAGCTTTCCGAGATCTACGTACCAGAACCATGGGCGTAATGGAGTCCGAACAAAGGACCCGATCCCAAGGACGGTGAGTGGAGATAAATTCACTCTTCAGTTAAACTAGCCTATACCCGGGTCGAGGTGGCACGATCTAGGGGGTCCCTGAGACTCGACAATATTTGCGGCAGGGCATTCTCTTGAACTACCCCTGACCCTTCTGCGGCAGGACGTCTCTTGGACTACCCCTGACCCTTTGGGATGATTGGGAATCATTGGTTAAGTGTGGCTAAGAAGAAGGGTTCGCCGAGAGGATGATCTCCTCTTCGGGGTTATCCTCATCCTCGGAGAGGTCACCTCCTCGGACAAGGTTGTTAGAGAAAATATTCCCCATGTGCCTTGCACATGGGCTCCATCCTACATCATGAGGTGCCTATAAATAGCACCCACCCATAGCTTTACAAAGGATGGATTTTTGGAGAGATAACTCTTGGGAAAGAACTAATTTTCCTTCTCCATTATCTACCTTGAGAGTGAAAATGGGAGATCTATAGGAGAGCCTTGCCATTATTCTTTCTCTAGCTACTTTGCCTTCTTCTTCACCCAATCTCTTATCTCCATCATTTCCTTTCTTTTGTGTTCTTAGTTGAGACTATTGAAGAATCTAAGCCTCTCATCATCTTCTAGAGAATTCGAATTTTTCTTCAAGGATCTTCGAAGATCTTCGAATTTTCCAACAACTTTCCTGAACCCTCTCATACAAGAAGTATACTTAAAGGTTTGAAGTTCACCATGTTTAGGAGTGTAACAATGGCCTGCGGCTCAAAGCCTGCCCACAGCCCGAGGTGGGCTTTGTCTGATTAGGCCCGAGCCAGAGATCAACCTAGGACCCTAAGCCTAGGCCTGGGCCATCATTTTGAAGCCTGACCCGAGGCCCGAATACCCTTTGGGCCTTGGCCTAATTTTTTGGCCCATGGCTCGGCCCAAATTTTGATGGGAGCCTATGAGGCCTGACATGGGCCGGGCCAAATTTACACCCCTAACCATGTTCGTGTTCATCTTCTCCATGTTGATCCATCTGAAATCAAACTCAATAAATACAAACATCGGTGCAAAACCCTTCCAATGTTGTTGATTCACACAAATCCAAACCTAAATCAAGTTGATTTGGGTGAAATTTTGAAACCCTAGATAAATCCCAATTGTTCTCTCCTGTTTACATCAGATACGTATGACGTATAAGTTTCCTCCTATTGATTTTATTTTTTTTTTTAATGGAGATATAGGTGAAAAGTCTGTTTTACTCCTTTACCAGTTTTGAATCTCACATGCAGGCCACGTTTTCACCTTTGCCGTTAACAATTTGGATGCCATCTATCATTTGGACTAAACAAAACCAAAATGTGATAGTTAGGGACTAACATGTCAAAATTAATAGTTTAAGGACTACATAAACAAAATGGTGATAGTTTAGGGGGGTAAAAGTGTAATTAGCCCAAGCATTTAGGATAAATTATACTGACACCTTTGAGGTTTGGCTCGATGATAATAATCCCTTGACATTCTAGAAACTACATTTTCCTCCTTGAGGTTTAGAGTCACATTACAATTTCATCCCTCTGTTAGTTAACTACTCAATCAACTAACAGAAAATGCTGAGGTAAGCAATAAAAAAAATTTAAATTCCTATTTTATCATATTCTTCTCCATCTTCTATCTCTATCACCTTTCTCAAAAACAAACTTGAGACCCATGAGTCCGGATCCTCGGTCGCACTCCCTTGCCGCCCTCCAAAACGACGTCGTTTTGGAGTGTTTTTTTTTTCTTCTTTTTCTTCTTCTTCTTCTTTCTTATTTTGCTTTCCCCTTCTCATTTTTGAACCCTCACCTCTGAGACAGAGAGGCAGATCTGGAGAAGGGTTGGTTAATCAACCTGGAGACCTCACTGGGTTGGTTAATCAACTTGGTGACCTCACTAATAACTCTCTTTCTCTCTCTCTCTCTCTCTCTCTCTCTCTCTCTCTCTCTTCATTTCAGATTGCAAATTGAATCGGAGAGAGGCATGAAGGAGGAAGAGGAGCAACAATCATCGACCCAAACCACACCTCTCATCAGCCTTCCACGGTGGCACCACCGTCTCGCCACTCTCCTACGCGCTACCAACCTCCGCCTCAAAACCATGATCTGGTCCGAACTCGAGGGCTCCGTCGGCGACCTCGGCATGTACATCCCTATAGTCCTAGCCCTAACCCTAGTCTCCCACCTCAACCTCTCCACCACTCTCATCTTCACCTCCCTCTGCAACATCTCCACCGGCCTCCTCTTCGGCACCCCCATGCCCGTCTAACCCATGAAATCCATCGTCGTCGTTGCCATATCCGAATCTCCTCGCCTCACTATCTCCCAAATCGCCATCGCCAGAATCTCCACCGCCTCCGTACTCCTCCTCCTCGGTACCACCGGCCTCATATCCTTCTTCTACCGCTTCATCTGTCCTCTACCTCCACCAACATACCCAATAAACCCGTATTAACACAACTTTGCAAACTTTATTACAAGGAAGAGAGAGAGAGAGAGAGTGAGAGAGAAACATACCAGTGTTGATGTATCAGCAACATAGAGCCCAGTGTTGAGTGTTGATGATAAGAAAGAAAGAAAGAGAGAGAGAGAGAGAGAAAAAAAAAAAACCCTCCAAAAACGACGTCGTTTTAGAGGGCGGCAGGGATGCGCGGCAGGAAAGTGCCACCGAGGATCTAGACTCTGAGACCCACACCCACCTCTATCATATTCCTCCCCATCTTCTATCTCTATCACCTCTCCCAAAAACAAACTTGAGACCCACACCCACTTCTTTTTTTTTTTTTTTTTTTAATATCAGAGAGACCCACACCCACCTTTGCCTTACCCAAACTTGCCAGCATTATTAAATTCTTCACATTGAGATCATCATAGACCTGCAATAAAAACTCATTTTATAATTTTGATCAAAACATCAAAAATAAAAAGGAAAATATCAATGCACTGTAGATTTATAAAATTAATTTAAAATTAATGATAAACTATATATACATTAAACTATAAAATCATAAGTTTTTCCATTGATCAATAATTAAATTTTGAAAGTACCACTGTTTTGTAATTGGCCCAAAATAAAAAGTCCCAAAAGTTCACAAGGTAACAGAACCTACAAACCCACAAAAATTAATAAAGTCAATACATCTAACATTACACTAAGAGAGAGTGATTTTGAAAAGTAGGTAACCAAACAAAATTTTGAGATTTTTTTTAGAAAAATTTGTTTGGTTTGATTACTCTTGAAAATTTGTTTGTAAAGAATTTTTCCCCCAAATTTTTCTGAAAAACAAACCAAACAAGGCCAATATTTTGAGCTTAGGTCAACTTTTAGAAAAGGGTTATGAAATTCAAATGAAGGACCGTACCCTTTGTCTAAGAGATGAAATGAATAATTTGGTTGCTAAAGTTTCAATGACCCGAAATAGAATGTTCTTGTTGAATCTTCAAACCCGACATGGCCAAGTGTTTGAATGCAAATGTGAAAGATAAGTCTTGGTATTGGCACATGAGGCTTGGACACTTGAATTTTGGAGGACTAAAATTGATGGCCAAAACAAAGATGGTGCTTAGGTTGCCCTTTATCAACCATCCGGAACAATTATGTGAGGGGTATTTATTTGGCAAACAATTTCGGAAGTCCTTTCTAAAAGAATCCATTACTAGAGCTACGGAGCCACTAGAGCTTGTGCATACGAATATTTGCGGTCCAATTAAACTATCATCATTTAGTAAGAACACTTATTTTCTGCTTTTCATTGATGATTTTAGCAGAAAAACCTAGGATTATTTTTTGAAAGAAAAATCTAAAGCTTTTGGAGTTTTCAAAAAATTCAAGGCATTGGTTGAGAAGCAAAGTGGCTATGTCATTAAAGCCTTGAGATCTGATAGAGGAGGCGATTTCACATCAAATAAATTTAAAGAGTTTTGTGAAGCTAATGGGATTTGTTGTCTTTTAACGGTTCCAAGATCGCCACAACAAAATGGTGTTGCTAAGAGAAAGAATAGATCAATCCTTAACATGGCGAGAAACATGTTGAAAAATAAGAGAATGCCAAAAGAATTTTGGACAAAGGCTGTGGACTGTGCAGTTTATTTGTCAAATCGATGTCCTACAAGAAGTGTACAGAACATGACACCCAAGAAGCTTGGAGTGAAATGAAGCCTAATGTCTCACATTTGCATGTATTTGGAAGCATTACATATGCTTGTGTTCCATATCAACAAAGGTCCAAGCTGGATTCTAAAACTGAGAAATACATTTTCATCAGGTATGATTCAAGTTCAAAAGGCTACATGCTCTACAATCATATTACGAGGAAGATCATTATTAACAGAGATGTGGAGTTTGATGAAGAGAGCACATGGGATTGGAATACTTAAGAAGAAGAAAGTTATGATTTCTTTCCAATTTTTGAAGAAGAGTAATCACTTTCTGAGGTGCCAGAAGAGCCTATTACACCTCTAGTATCGTATTCTCATCATCATGAACCGTCATTGTTGGAAGGAATCTCAAACGCTAGACAAGATAAGGAGTGGAGAATTGTTATGGTTGAGAAGATGAATGCCATTAACAAGAACAACACATGGGAGCTCGTTACTCTTCCAAAAGGACAAAAAGACATTGACGTGAAGTGGGTATACAAGGCAAAGAAGAATGCAAAGGGAGAGGAGAAAGATACAAAGTAAGATTAGTGGCAAAAGGTTATAGTCAACGTGTTGGGATTGACTACGATGAGATATTTGCCCCTATTGTCTATTTAGAAACTGTAAGGTTGTTGATTTCTCTTTCTACTAACAATAATTGGAAAATTTATCAAATGGATGTCAATTTTGCTTTTTTGAATGGGTTTCTTGAGGAAGAAGTGTACATCAATCAACCTATGGGGTATGTGATCAAAGGCCAAGAAGATAAGGTTTTCAAGCTTTCGGATGGTTTCACTAAATGTCCATATGAGCATGCTCTTTACACTAAAGTGCATGGAAATGGAGATGTCTTGGTTGTTTGCTTGTATGTGGATGATCTTATTTTTACAAAAAAACAATCCAAGCATGTTTGAGGAATTCAAGAAAGCAATGATTTGAGAATTTGCGATGACTAATATTGGACTCATGGCGTACTACCTTGGCATTGAAGTCAAGCAGATGGAGAATGGAATATTTATTTCTCAAGAAGGATATGCAAAAGAAATACTCAAGAAATTCAAGATGATTGATTGCAAGCCTATTAACACCCCCGTGGAATGTGGAGTCAAGCTAACAAAGCATGAAGATGGAGAAAATGTTGATGCAACTCTTTTCAAGAGTCTAGTTAGAAGTTTACGGTACTTGACTTGCATAAGACTAGATATTCTTTTTGGAGTTGGGCTGGTAAGTCGCTTTATGGAAGCACCTACAATGACTCACTTTAAGGCTACGAAAAGAATTCTTTGTTATGTTAAAGGAACAATTGATTTTGGCTTATCTTATTCATCCTCAAATGAATACAAGCTTGTTAGCTATTGTGATAGTGATTGGGCTAGAAACTTGGATGATAAAAAAAACACTACTGGCTTTGTGCTTTTCTTGGGAAATACAGCTTTGACTTGGAGTTCAAAGAAACAACTGATAGTAGCACTTTCTACTTGTGAAACTGAGTACGTTGCAGTTACATCATGCAATTTGGCTAAGGAATTTGATGAAGGATTTGCAATTTGCACAAGAGGAAGTAACGAAGATCTTTGTTGATAACCAGTGTTTCATGATCGAAGTAAACATATTGATACGAGGTATCATTTTGTTAGAGAATGCATTGCGAAGAAGGAGGTACAACTCAAGTTTGTGAAATTTCATGATCAAATTGCTAACATATTCACAAAGCCACTCAAGTATGAAGACTTCACCAAGTTTCGGACCTTACTTGGAGTTACTAAAGTCAAGTTTAAAAGGAGATGTTGAAATAATAAACATGATTTTAGTTCAATTAATTTAGGCACCTTCTAAAGTATCTATTTATATTTTATTCATGTATTGTCAATGTTAATGTATTTTTGAGATTCATGTATTCCTAGGATGAATGTATTTAGGAAGATTCATATATGTTACCTTGGATGTAGAAGATGTATTGGTTTCTTGGCTTGTCCATTAGAGACTATAAATAACTCATGTACCTAAGTGTTTTAAGTAAGTAGAATCAAAATATTTGAGAGTTAAGAATTCCTCTTCTCTCTTTCAATCTCTTTAGCCTTTGTGTGATCCATTTTATTTCCAACACCTACCATTGCCAATGGAAAAAACAAAAGATCAAACTTGGCAGTTGTTCGAACTACCACAACCCCAAAATCAAGCAATTAACCATCAAACTAGACACACCAAACTACGACACCACACCACAGTCTCCAACTGTGGCCCAGTCTCTCTTTTTCTTCCTTACATTCTCTGTCCCTCCAATTCATTCTTCAACTTCCTGTCATTTTGATTTGACCGTCGATTTGGGTTTGATCTGTTAAATGTTTAGTTTGGATTTGGTCTATTATGGTGGTTTAGGTTTGGTTTGCAACTTTTCTATCACGGGTTATGGTGGAGTAAACATGGGTGCATATGGTGTGGCGATGGGGGATGGTGAGTTGTGGGAGGTAGGTAATGGTGGCGAGTTTGCGATGGTGGAGGTAGAAGGCAAATGTGATGAATGTGATTATGGGTTTGTGAAGTAGTGGTGGCAAGTCTGTGAAGTGTTGTTATTTACAGGGTCTATGATTGTGGTGCTAGAAGGTAGATGGGGTAGCTGATAGAGTATGAGCAGTAGTGAGTAGAGATGGATAATGGTGGGTGATGGTGATTGATTTTGATAGAGGCAATAAAGAAGGGCAAAAGAGAAAGGTAGAAGAAAATGATAAGGGTAAAATAATAATTTACATTTTTAGTAAAGGGTCTTAAAGTCTTTTTATATTGTCGTTACTCATGTGAATAGACAAACACTAATAGGGGAGGTTAGTGTAATTTCTAAAATGTCTAGAGGGCTTGTATTAAACTCAAATTTTAGGGGTGTAAATATAATTTACCCAAGCATTTATATAGGGGAAATTTTGATATACACCATTTTAAAAAGGGCAAAACATCAATAAATCCCAAATTTTAATTTGTTAAACCATTTGGTCCTGCCTTTTATTTTGTAGACTAATAAATCCTATTTGAATGTTAATTAAATATATATCCATTTATTTAACACGTAATTTTTTTTTTTTTTTGATGGAGGGCAAATGTAAGTTTTTCCTAATGTTGTAATGACAAAAATACCCAAAAAGCTTACTATAGGCTTTTTTAAATTTCCTTCCTTTCCGGACATCAGCAACATTAACTACATCAGCAGCATCAACAACATCATCAAACATCAACTACATTAGCAACATTAACTACATCATCAACATCATTAAACATCAACTACATCATCAACATCATCATACATCATCAACATTGTGAACATCTTCAACATCATCAAATATCAGCAAACATCAACTACATCATCAAAAACATCATCAACGTCATCAAACATCATCAACATCATAACTATGTCTATAACCAGGTTGCTTCGAAGCCCATACGAAGAATCTATACCCCAAGCTTCCGGCGTCGCTGCAACGATTCAGGACTCGTTCTGTTAGCCCCGACCTCACGACGACGCCTGATTGTTGCAAAGCAAGTTCTAATTTTGGAACCCTAGAATGGAATTTTGTGAGAATTCTATACACCTTTTCGACATCAGAGGAAAACTCGTCGTTGTTGTGGTCAGTGGTGGAGTTGTCTAGATCGTTTTCGAGACAGACGAGACCAAACCCTATTTTGGACTTGATGGGAATTTCAGTATTGGAATAGGTTTTGGAGGGTGTGTGATTTGGGTTGAATTTTGATGGGTTTTCGGGTGAAGCTGATTGGGAATCAGTGGAAGAGAAATGGGGTGTGAAAGAAGAATAAAATTCTCTGGAGATGAGATGAAAGTGGCTGTTTGGTTGGGAGGAAACATCAAAACATCATCAACCTCATCAAACATCATCAACTACATCAAACATCAGCAAACATCAACTACATCGGCATCATCAACATCATCAAAAATCAACAAATATCTTCAACATCATCAAACATCAACTACATCATCAATATCATCAACATCATCATACATCATCAAACATTGTGAACATCATCAAACATCAACTACATCTCCAATATCATCAAAACATCAGCAATATCCAGTCTTTGATCTCCTTCTTCAACTGCTCATCAACATGCTTCTGGTAAAAAACGACGAGTGCTTTGGCGATGTTCTAGCTGGTGGCATAGATCTGGGAGGTGTGGCTACCACCGTTGATGCGGATGCGCATGTCGACGCTTCCAACCCATTAGAAATGGCATTGCATTCCAAAAAGCTGGGGGGAAAATAAATACATCAATCCAGATGTAAGAATAACATATATAATATGGTTAAGAAGGTATAATGAGCATCAATACCTCTTCAATGGTGGGTTTTGAATTTTGTTTAACTTCAATTGGTCTACCAACCACCACATGCATTGGATGGCGATAGGGTAACGGTGACCTGCAAGGGAAAGAATCACAAAACAGTTCCTAATTCAAACAGCTCCACAAAACTCTTGCTGAACAGATTCACTCAAGTACAGATTCAGAAAGTTTCTCTTATTGTTGGAGAGATTGGGAGACCTGCAAAATGAAATCAATATGGGTAAAAATGTAAACTCTATATACAATATATCAAAAATATATATCATACCAAAGATAAAAAGGACTAAATGGTTTAAGAAAAAACACTTAGGACTAACTAGAGCAACATTTACTTAAATGGGATTTATGAGTAATTTTTTCTTTTAAAAATGGTGTATTATAAGCACCTCTAGTAAGGGTGTTCGCGGTTCGAATTTGGATGGTTTACGGATCAGTATAGACCCACCCGCATTTATGCGGTTTGGGGAAAAGACAACCGGCAACCGCCCGCAATGCGATTTGCGATTTGTGCGAATAGGGTTCGCGGATGTGCGGGCACTTTGTGGATTTGATTTATTTCTCCAAAAAATTTATTTTTGAGCCTTATTATTTTTCCATTTAGTAAATATTTATTTTGGGCCCTTTTCTCCCTATTTTCTAAAATGCTCCAACATTAATAATTAATGAATTAAAACTTATAAAATTAAAAACACAACAAAATCAATTTGCAACACAAACAAATCATTCAAATCTTAAATCAAATTAACACAAGCACAAATTTCAAAATCCTAAACTAGAACTCCATATTCATTAAGGAATTTAAAATTCCAAATCACACTTCATCCGGGACAAGTTCAGTTATGCAACAATAATAATATGATCAGTATTTATTCAGTTTCAGTTGATATAATATTATTAGCAAATGTAATATTAGAGTAAGTTCAAAAAATAAAGGGTGTTTTGTTTTGGGCAAAAATATATAGGTAGAATATAGAAACGAAATCAACGATTAAGATAAAAATAAAAAATAAAAAAGTGCGGGCGGGTTCTTGCAGGTGCAAACCCCTTGCGGGCGCGGACCCGCCCGCAATCCGCAAACATGTCATATTTCAAACCGCATCCGCCCGCATTATATTTGCGAAACCGCCCATTTATATGCTAGTTGGGCGGGTTGGGCGATTTTTACGGATCGGATAAACCGTTGCCCACCCCTAACCTCTAGTTATATTATTTTTTTTCTTTAATTATGACTAATTTTTTTCTTTAGTTTTGATATTATTTTAGTTATAATTTATGAGTTCTTTAGTTATACCTCATGTTTTGTTTAGTGATAGCATTTTTTTTTTAGTATGACTCAGAAAATTAAAATTATGTATTTTTCTTTTTAATTATAAAGTACGTATGATGCACACCCTTTGAAGGTGTACACCATAGTGTTTCGGTATATATATATTTCAATATATTATATTAAAGGGGCATTGGACCGATAAATCTTAAAATTAGAACTTATAACCAACTAGTCCCACAATTATTTTAATGAACAAAAGAAGTCCTTATTCATGTAAATTGACACATTCACCATTGTTTTTATGGCATCGTCAAATTAAATGTCACATTTCAAAAAAGTACATTAAAAGATTTTTGTAATTACATTACTAGTTTGAACAAACAACATTCTATATTCAATCCACTTAAAATGTAACATGCCTATTATGAAAATCAATCCTTATGTCACATTTCAAAAAAGTATATTGAAGAATTTTTATTAAACAAACCACATTCGACATTCAAAAATCACATTTCAACTCTTATATCACGTTTCAAAAGCCACATCACCCAAAATGTAACATGCCAATTATGGATATCAACAATCAACCAACAAGGGTAAAAACGTCTTAATGTGACACAATAATATATTAAACAAGATCTCATAG
This sequence comes from Camellia sinensis, assembly GCF_004153795.1. Classification (NCBI taxonomy): domain Eukaryota; kingdom Viridiplantae; phylum Streptophyta; class Magnoliopsida; order Ericales; family Theaceae; genus Camellia; species Camellia sinensis. The sequence goes on from NW_021024516.1 coordinate 1,355,094, forward strand.
AAAATGTTTTTAAATAAACAGAACTTACCAATCTATTAAAAAAAAAATCTAGATATATAGATTTCTGAAATGAGATTTTTAGGTAAATTTTTTTATATATTAAAATAGAATAAATATAATTAAATTATCATATGACCTGAGAATTACGGCATATCAGCATTTTTGGTTTATTATTCATATGACCTGAGAAATAGACAACTACTACCCTTTTCGGCAAAAGAGGAGGCAGTAGAGGTGTGGAAAAGCAATAGAGAGGTAATCACATGTGGTATGGTGTATGTAGAAACTCATGTAGCCCAGTGAGTATTCAAGATGTAACTAAAATTAGTTGATTCATTGGCAGTCCGTAAATCTGGTTTAGGAATGACAATAGATAACCTATCATGTGGGTATCCATCGAGACCCAACCCAAATACATGGGTTTTTTCTTTTTTTTCTTATCTATTGGGTATGGTAAGTGATATTCTTTAAATATCCAAGGGGATGGGTTGGGGATGAGTACCCACTAATTTTCCTATATGTTTTTTATTTATTTATTTATTTATTTATTTTTTTAAGATTCACAACCAAAACTAAATATACATTCAATCTTTTTTCTTTTATTTATTTATTTATTTATTCAAGTTCACAACCAATTTTTTTTTTTTTTCTTTTTAAGATCGACAACCAAATCTAAATATATATTCAATCTTTTTTTTATTAATTTTTTTATTTTTAAGGTTCACAACCATTTTTTTTTAATTTTTAAGATTCACAACCAAAGCTAAATATACATTCAACCTTTTTTATTTTTATTTTTTATTTTTTTTATTTTTTAAGGTTCACAACCATTTTTTATTTTTATTTTTAAGATTCACAACCAAAGTTAAATATACATTCAATGTTATTTTATTTTATTTGGCTCAACAATAAAATCAAATACACATTAATTAATATTGTCACATTATTCTTGTCAAATTTTATGCATATCTAGAATTTTTTAAATTTATTTAAAAAAATTAAAGACACTGCCTAGTGCAGGTTTCAGTTTGTTTTTCTATGTTATTTTATTTTGTTATATATTGTAATTTTCAGAATAGTTTGCTTGTTCTGAAATTTCAATTAACGAGTATGAATCTATTTGTTTTATGTTATCACACAATTTATACAACATATATATATATATATGAATGTATTTGAAAATAAGAAAATTGTAGAGAATCGAAACAAGCATGAGTCGTAATTGGTTAGAAAGGATGGGTACAAAGATTTATTTGCTGAAAAAACAAAAAGGGAATACAAAGTCTTACTAAATAATTTTTTTTTAAATAAAAGAATTTTTCTTAGTTATGAACAGATTTAACTAAAATCAACTTGTTTCGCAATGTTATGCTTCATTTATTTAGATAGAAAATATTTTTTAATGAAAAATATTTTTTATAAAAAAAATTAAAAATATATTTTTTTATATTTGGTGGTGGTGGTGATGGAACGAAGGTGAAAGTAAAGATTGTGACATAGTGGTGGGGTGATGGCCGCAGTGATGATGGTAGTGGCTATGGTGATGGTAGTGTGATAGTGAAGGTGAGAATAGTGGTGATGGTGTTGTGAAATTAGTAAAAATTTAATTGAAAAAACATTTTTTATTATTTAAAAGTAACAAACAACAAAATTCGTGGGGGACTAAAGGAAGAAGATGGAGGATGGATTGGGTGTGGTAAGGCATAGATATCTTAAAATGAGTGGTTCAGATTTGTTAAAAGGTATAATTAGATTTTAGACAAATTAAAATGAATGGTTCAAATTTGCTAAGAGAAAGATAGTTTAATGTCTAAAATGTCCGTGACTAAGAGATCAACAAACAATTCCTTATTTATGCCCTGATGCAATTTAATTTGGGAAAATGCGGGCGACACCCAGTAATGGGCGACCCCCAGCGACCCCCAGCCCACGTGGCTGTGGGTGATTGGCAGGAAAGAAAAAAAAAAAGAAAACTGGCGAATGGCGCTGCACCACGTCACTGGGGTCGACCCCAAGTGGGGGTGTGTAGCATTGTTGTTTAATTTGGGTCTTATAACACTTTCTTCAAACAGGTTCTTTCACATTTTATTTCTTCAAACAGGCTCTTATAATATTGTAAACAGGTTCTTATAACATGTAGAGAAGAGAGTGAGAGTGAGAGAGAGATGGTTGTAATTTTTTTTTTAATCTTCCATGTTTTTCCACATTTTTTTTAATTACTAAAACTTATTTGATTGTCTCAAAATTATATATTTGATTATTATAAAACAAACTTTTTAATTAATTAATTAATGTGTATTTGATTTTGTTGTTAAACCAAATAAAATAAAATAAGATCGAATGTATATTTAGCTTTTGTTATGAACCTTTAAAAAAAATAAAAAAAATAAGTTGTTAACATTAAATATATTAAAAAAGAAAGAAAAAAGATTGAAGGCATATTTAGGTAAAACCTTAAAAAAAAAAATTGTTAACATTAAATATATTAAAAAAGAAAGAAAAAGGATTGAACGTATATTTAGCTTTTGTTGTGAACCTTTAAAAAAAAAAACAAAACAAAACAAAAAAGTCGTTAACATTAAATATATTAAAAAAGAAAGAAAAAATATTGAAGGTATATTTAGCTTTTGTTGTGAACCTTGAAAAAAAAAAAGTGATTGTTAACATTAAATATAAAAAATAAAAATAAAATAAAAATGGAGATTAAAGTGGGTTGGAGAAAATCCAAACCCATTAGGAAATGGACAGGGTGATACCCATGGGCAATGGGGAATGGGAAATGGGAAAAATTTATTATAGGGGAATGGGGATGGGAAATTAATATCCACCCCCATTAACCCCCATTGCCATCCCTAATCTAGCTTTCACCGAGTAACCGTGAATTAGTTCTTAATTAATGAAATGGTTAAAGTTTAATTAATTCTAACTTATTTTTTCTATACATTTTAAACAAGATTTGGTTATTATTTAATTGAAAAACTCATTTTTAATTATTTCTTTAAAGCAAGGAAACCTAGAAGATGATAAAACAAAAAGGAAGTTTCAAATCAATTTAAAAGTTAAAAAATAATTACAAATTAATGATAAATTTTAAAATATTAATAATTAAAATTATAAAAAAAAATTTTTTTGTATATGTGTAATAATTTTCTCAACTTACATCTCATGGGCAACTTTTCCCAAAAAAAAAAAAAGGCATAAAAACAGAAATTACTAGACAAAAAACAAAATTTCCTACTAGTAAATTTACCGGGACAAAGGCCCAAGTGAAGCAATCCACCCAAATCAAACTCGGACGTTGCTTTACTACTGGATCGTTAATGGGCCAACTAAAAATAATTTGGAGCACTTATTTGTAGGTCTTATATGTAAAATTTAAAATTCATCTAATCTAAAAATAAAGGAATGAACTCCTTTTCATATCTTAATCTCTCAATACCTCTCCATATCCCTGTTATAAGCCTCAATTTAGATTCGCATTAATGATTCAAATCATCTATTTCATAAGTTTCATAATAAAAGTCATTCATGCAAAATATGAGTTTATCAGAAAATTATGAATTTAAGAAAAAATAGTATTTTGTTTGATAAAATAAAAGACAAATGTGATCGTAAACATAAATCACCCATTTTATAAAATAAAATGTTTTTTGTTTATGTGTTTATAATTTTTCGATGAAACTCATTTTTTGCATGAATGATCTTTATTACAAAACTTACAAAATAGACGGTTCAGATCATTGGTACGAATCCAAATTGAGACCTACAAGAGGAGTATGGAGAGATAAAAAAATGGAGGGGAGTATATCCCCAAAACGAGATACTTGTGTCAATTAGTGTAACATATTTTTTATTGTTACTAAAATTATTTATTTATTTAAAAAAAAAGAAATTTAAAGATGCTGTTATATCCTACCACCGTCGAAATTTCGTCAAACGGTTACCGGTGGCTCGCTCAAAATTTCAACATCACAAAGAAGTAACCGAAGTATCGCTAGAATTTAGCTGAAGTATCACCGAAGTATTTTGAACGTCACTAGAAATCGCCGAATTGTGTAAAATGTTCCTTGGCAAAATATGTTAAATATTGATAAACTGAAAGAAAAAAGAATATAATAGCAACAATGAGGGGGGAAAAATGTTATTTTTCAATTTTTAGAGGGTTTAAATATATAATCTCCAATATTGATCAAACTAAAAAACAAGTTTTAAAATTGTAAAATTGTTAGAGTTTCAAAGTATAATTCTATTAAGTATTTATTCTTATTAATCAAACTGAAAAACATATTATGAAACTGTAAAATTTTGCAATAAAATCATGCTATAAAACTGTAAAATTTTACAGTTCTAAAGTATGTTATGAAATTGTAAAATTTTACAATTTTAAAGTATGATTCATTTGGGCACCAAAAAACTGAAATTGGAAAATTTTATAATTTTCATCACCTGTAACTAAAACTTGAAAACAACTTGTTCAGAATTTGAAAATTTTCTCTATTAAAATCAGAAAAGAGAAGTGTGTAATAAAGAAAAAGTAAATAAATAAAAAAAAAACCTAAGAGATCGAAGGAGAGAGACCAATACAGAGAGAGGATTATACTCCTGCAACTATTTTTTGTTCAATCTAGCCGAATCTGATATAGATCTACTCAAATCTAATGTAGATCTATTTACTCATTCTCTTTGCCGGAAACTCATCTCATTCACTGTTAGTGAGAATGAAACAAGGAGTCAGTGGTTGGTGGTTGCCGATGAACCCTAATTGATGGTTGTCATAACCCAACCTCGGGTGCTTAGGGCTGAATTCGCAACTATCTAATTAATTCTAATTTGAACAAATTAAATGGCATAAGCGGAGACAAGATAAAGTAGTAAAGAAATTAAATAGGTAAATAAATAATCAAAATACTCAATAATTTTTTTAAAAAAATTATCGAGACTTTTATTAAAAAAATATGTAAAAATCTGCATTAAATCATATGCTAGTCCCATTACATGAGATTACCATTGTTCCTTACATTTCATCACCTGAAAAAAAATAATAACTGTAAGCACATGGTAGAGTGAAAAAAAAAAAAAAAATTGTTGTAAGCACATGGTAGAGTGATATATATTATACTGAGAGTATAAGAATATAAAATCACCATGGATAGTTATTTAAGTCAAATAGAGAATAGTTTGGTTCGAATAAATCATTTAAATAACAGAAACAAAATGCAGAATTATAGCAAAATAATCAAAACCACGATACGGAACAAAATGGAACAGAATAGAGAGTCAATAGATCCATAACATACAGAAGGTCACAAAGTAACTAATTAGAGGTCCATGGTTATTTAAGTCTCTCAAGGAATAGAATCGTCAGAGGGTCATTAAAATGACAATTCAAATGCTAATGATTGTCTAAGTCTCCCAAGACATGGAACCTGTGTCTGTAGTGGTACTTATAAAATAATTACTTAAAACATATTTAATAAACGGTTATATGCATAAGTTTTCATTTTAAGCAAATAGGATTCATAAATAATGAACGTAATTGAACATTAATGTAATTTATAAAATATGAATTGCATAAAATAATTTGTGGTAACTCTAGACATATATAAAATATTTTATGATGACTCAAGATATAATATTACTCACTTTAATACTAATCCCCTACTTTTACTCCTCTGTTTACTGAAACTCCGCCTTTTACTGACCACACCTTCACTTGTTACCTCTTCCTTACTTCATGCACCAATTTATAGATGCTGGGCCATTGCATTTGGGCAAGGTACCAGCACCTGGGTCATTGCATTTGGGCGAGGCAATCACGTGGCATCACAAGGCAAGTCCCATTAAATTGCCTTCCCAAGCTTATCTTAAGGTTTATTCTTATCACTTAATTCTTTTTTCCTTTTTTTGTTAGCCTAATGACTGGTAACTTAAATTAAATTACATTTTCACACATATAATCATTAAATTAAATATATTAACACAGTATTAATATTAATTAATCATTTGAAATGTCACAATGAATGACTATATATCAAAGAGAGAAAGAGGAAGAGAGAGGCGTGGTCGCCGAATATCAAAAAAAGAAAGAGAAGAAAGAAAACGTAGAGAAAGAGAAACGGAAAACTTTCATGACTTTTGGATCTAACCAAAAGATTGAGGGATTGAATAGAGTGCACATCTTTCAAAAAGGACATGTGAATTCAACTTAAAATTTTTTTTGGGTGAATACAACTTAAAATTTATCAAAAAAAAAAAAAGATAAATTACAATTTGAACAATTTTATTACTTGGATATGACTTTAATCCCCATAGTTTCAATTTGAACAATTTAATTCCTAAAATTTTAATTTTGTTGCAATGTGATCCCTCCATCATTTACCATTAGAATTTGAAAAATAAAAATTAAAATTAAAATAAAAAAAAACATGCTTACAATTAGAAGAACCAAAATGAAATTCAAAACAAACTACAAGGATCCCTGGTGTATTATATTCATTACACCGATAGTTTTTGTAATTTGTTTTGAGTTCCACTTTGGTCCATTTAATTTTGCACGTGATTTGTTTTTTCTGTTCAAAATATTAACCATGCATGACAAAGAGACCAAATTACAACAAAATTAAAAGTGTAAGGACTAGATTATGCAAATTAAAATTACGGGAACTAAGTGATACTTCACTCAAACTAGAGGGACCGGTGTTGTAATTTATCCAAAAAAATATTAAAACTACAATTATGATGGGATTTTTGAGCGAATTAATTTGCTAGTCATGAAGTTAACGCCAAACACAACATCAAGATGTGTGGCCACTATCCACAGGGTCTAGTTTTCCAGCTAGTTGCAGTGATAAAATTCTCTCCATTGCTTCATTCCGAGCACAATCCGAATGGAGCTTGAAATTACAAGGTGCACATTCAATGCTCCCGAATTCAACAAGCTCACTGCAACGGTCGCACGCAGAGATATCCTTAGGTTGATGAACACAACTGAGGTTGTGTGGGTGGTTTGCAATGTTGAGCTCACCCCTATATTCATCAATTTGAATACATAATGTATGAAGAAATAGGTTGTAGTCAACACAATGATAGAACCAGCACTTCGGGTTAATTTTCCCCCAACAAATTTCACAATAATTCTCACCCTGATCGCCAAAATAGGTTAGAATGAAAGGGTGTTCGTTATATCTGTGTTTAACTGTCTGCGGCAAGGATGCACATCGAGTGTGTAATGTGAAGTTGCAAGTATCACATCCAAACCCAACCCCATAACAATCATGCTTACATGCTTCACAAGGAACATTGCATGTTTCCTTTAGAGCAAGGGTGTGTTGATGAGATTCATGTGTGATAAAGCGTTGTGGTAAGAATCTAACTGGATGAATGCATTCCTTATGAAGAGACCGGTTGCAGTCATCACAGTGATAGAACCAACAAAATGGGTTTACTTCTCCCTCACAAATTTCACAGTAATACTCATCCTGATCGCCGAAATAGAGTAGGGAGAAAGGGTGTTTGTCAAATCTGTGGCTAACCGTACGTGGCAACAAGGCACATCGAGTGTGTAGCTTGAAATTGCAAATGTCACATACTAACCCGACCCCATAAAAAATTTTATGACATGCAAAACACAACCCTCCAGTTGTTTCTCTTAGGGTAAGGAAGTGCTTATGAGTATCATGCAGGATAGTGCCTAGTAAGGAAGCACACTTCATGTCGAGGAAGAAATCACAGGCTACACAACCAAACAAAACCCCATTGCAAGACATTTTGCAACCTTGGCATAGGGGTAGATCAGAATATATGGATTGCCATCTGTTCAGTATTAGCGGGTGGTTTGGGTGAATTGGGTGTTGCAGCTCAATGGGCAACTCGACACAACACTCATGCATAGTGAAGTTGCATTCAGCGCAATGGTAAAATGGGGCGGTGATTGGCTGTGTGCATCCAGCACATACAAGTAGTTTGCTCGCGGTGCATGATTCATCATTGATATGATTGTCAACAAATAATAATGTATGATAATGACTAACATGGTCAATCTTCATTGGTTTATTACTCTTCCCCTCCAAATTGATCTTCTTCTTGAAATGTGTAATAAGATTAATTGATTCATCAAGCAGTGGCAAGCTCATCAAATCGGGCTCAAGTTTTTCAACTCTACCATCATTGTCATCGACATCATCATCATCATCATCTTCATCAACCAGTGCCAAACCAATCAAATTGGGCTCAAGTTTTTCTAGTACAAACTTTGTTTTTTGGTCGATTTGTTTAGTTTTGCATGATTCTTCTTCCAACTCTCTAAGATCACAACATTAAGAATAGAATGTAAATCAAACAATTATAACATGACAACAACAAAAACAAAAGTAACACTATAATAAAAGGAGGAAGAGGAGATCAAACCTGGAAAGCTTTATCTTTGATGTCAAACAATTTATATGGGCGAAATATCTGCATTGGGCACAATAATATGCCCAATATATTCTGTCCACTTTTTCAGTGCAGATTGCGCAATAGGAAGTAAATCTGAAATGTTCATATGGAAAAAAATAGATGAGGAATAGAAGGTGATCATGCTCACTATATTTTATGGTACTTGGTAACAAAGCACAATTTTGGTTGACCCAGAATCGGCAAGTGGTACATTGATAGAATGTGCCTTCGTGTTTGGTGCCACAAGCATCACACAATAACAAAGTTGGCCTCTGTAGAGGAGTCAAAGGGTGTTTGTGACATATGTGCTCAATCTTCTGCACCAACAAGGCACACAATATGTCGAGCTGGAAATTGCAATCAAAACAGCTGTAAGTGAAGCTCTCGTAAGGTTGTTGGCAAGCACTGCATTCGTAAGCCGATTGAGAATAAGGCAAATCTGGGAGTAAGATAAGGTGGTGTTCTGGGTGCATGGGGTGTTCCATCTTTGTTGGTAGTTCTGCACACACTTTGTGCAAAGAGAAATGCTGACATTGCCTGCAACTATAGGTTGGACCTGAAATAGGTTGCTGACAAACATAGCAAGCGACTTCTACACCGTTATTGTTGTGCTCTTCCTCGAGAATCAATGGATGTCCATGGCTAAAGTGTTCCAACTCCATCTCTTCTCTCTCCCAAACCTAGTAGTGAATGAAAGTGGTAGCTGAACTGACCATTGAAGTAATGAACTCGATAAGACACTCAAATTATGGGCTCTATTAAAAGATTTAAGAAAAAATTTTGGGACTGAGATTCTCTCCATTATTACATTGTAATGGAAGATCTCCATTATATCAATCATCCAAGTGTTGTGAAATAATCATGAAAATTTATCGATATTTTAAATTTAGAGAGAATCATAACAAGCTCTTAGATAATGCAATGGAGAGGATCATAATCCAAAATTTTGTGCAGTTTACCCATGAATAAGTACATAAGCATGTTTGTTTTGAAGAATAAGGGTGTGTGATTGGACTATTAGTCCCACCGGACTAATAGTCCATTGTTTGTTTGAAAAATTTTGTTCCAAACTAACAGTCCATTGTTTGTTTGAAAAATTTGTTCCAGACTAATAGTCTATTAGTCCCACAAACATGGGACTATCCTATCCCATGGGGGAGGTGGGATAGAAACCATGGGATTGGTATCCCATGGGAATTATTTTGTGAAATGTCTATTTTACCCTAAATAAAATTATTTTTTATTGTCGTTAATTTAAAATTATATATTAAATAAAAAATATAAATTATAAATTAAATTTATTTAAAAATAATAAATTATAAATTATGGCCTTATAAATTAAATTTTTTTAGTGTTGTTGAAAATTTAATTTATATATTAAATAAATTATTTTTTTAGTATTGTTAATTTAAAATTATATATTAAATAAAAAATATAAATTATAAATTAAATTTATTTAAAAATAATAAATTATAAATGATGGCCTTATAAATTAAATTTTTTTAACCAAATATTGGATTTACTAAGAATAGTCCAATCTAGACATCTAATCCCATGACCAAACAAACATAGGATACAAATCCAATCCAACCAAATAGTCCGGGGGATAATGTAACCGGGGACTAACAGTCCGATGGATTACAATCCCCCTTATTCAATCCGTCCAAACATATAGTTTCCAGAAGTCACACATAGAATAAAACATAGGGGTGAGATGATTTTCTGGACAAAATTTAAATCAAACAACTGTCGTCGCTTAACAAACTAGGAAAATTCAGCACTTGCAATAGTTTATTTAGTTCAACCTCATAGCAAGCTCCTTGACAGCTATATACGCCTTAATTACAACAATGTCTACGAAGTCTGAAAAAAATTAGTATTAAAACAAGTGATAATTACTTTAGGTAACGTATGTATTTGATTACAGGATGTTATAAGAGACGTTTTCACTGAAAATTGCATTTTTAATTGAATAGTTTTGTAAGTATTAAATATTTCTCAAATTATTTGAAAAAAATACAGCACTCTCAAACACCTCAAAAGGCCCTGGTTGAGTGGTTTAGATTTTGCAACCTTAAAAAAATGAAATTAAAATAATATTTCTTAACTAACTTGAAATTTTAACATTATGTTAGTTTTAATAACTTATTTTATCGCATATTAATTTTTTTTTTAAAGGATAAAAGTTGTTTAAAAAAAAAGTTTGATATGTTTGACAAATGTTTAAAATGTTGTTTTTTATTATTGAGAAAGTTCGTAAGATTTGAAATTTTTTTGTCTTTAGAAACTTTTTGTGAATTTTTCCATTTGTTATTTTTAACTTCTTAAATTATTCTAGATTAGAAGGACCAAAATATAAAGAGCTTTAATAATATTTTTAAATTACTACAACAATAACAATAAAAAAAAAGTGACTTTTTTTAACATTTGAAAAAAAGGATTGATCTTGTAAAAAAGTGACTTTTTTCACAATTCAGTATTTTCCAAACACGCAAAAGAAAAAACAATTAATAATAATAATAATAATAATAATTAGAGTAAATTATAATTACACACTTGAAATTTGCTTCAAAGATAAATGACCCTACAAAATGAGTAATGATTTATTCCCCCATCCCCGTTGACCCCCTCTCTCTCTCATTGGTTACCTTTTCTTTTTCTTTTTTTTTTTTTCCTGCTCCCCCAATCACCACCCGCCATGTGACAAAGGGGGTGAGGGGTGACTCTAAAAGGGGGTCCCAAGCATTATTCTATTTATAATTTATCCTAATAAATTATCCAACCCCACTGGGTTAACTCGAAAAGTCGAGGCTCGAGTGGCCCCTTTGACTTTTCAACTCACTCTTCTCCAAACAAACATCCCCTCTGTTTCTTCTCCTCTTCTTCTGTATTTTTTACTCCACCACCCCTGTTTCTTCTCTTCTTCTTCTTCTCTATGTTTTGCTCCACCACCACAACATCAACTCCCATCTCAAATCCCATCTTCTACAAATACCTCATCAAAACTTTCTCATTCTCTGAATCCCAACCAAACCCAAAATCAAAATCAAAATCAAAAATCAATCCCAAAAGCAAAACCAAACCCACATAATCAAAATCAAAATTAAAACAAAATCAAAATCAAATCAAAACCAAACCCGCAGAATCAAAATCAAAACCAAACCCATAGAACCAAAATCAAAACAAAATCAAAATCAAACCCACCGCCATGGCCCCCTCTCTTTGTTTTCTTCTCCTCTCTTCCTCCTCTCTTTCTCTCGGCTCTTTCGCCTCTGTTTCTCTCTCTCTTTCTCTGAAACTGAAACCAGTTTCAGCGTGAGGGACAAAAAAATAAAAAATAAAATAAAAAAATTATCGTATTGGCGCTTGGACATTCCAGTCCAACTCCCGTCTACCAAGCAATTTTCTAAATCATCAAAAAGTATTCGTAAATTACCAAAAAGTAAACTTTTTTTTGATAGACTAAAAACAGATACTGTATCCGATCTATAAGTAACGATAAATGAAAGGCACACAAATTACTATATAAATTATCGTATCAATACATATATATTATGACATTGTTATTTTAAAATTATATACTTACTTATAATAAAAATTATAAAAACTTAAACCTTTTAAAATTATATTATAACATTCATTAATATATTAATTAGTATATTGATTATTATTTAATAAAAAAACACAGATACTGTACAATAAACGCATAATTGAGGGTTTGAAGTTTTGAAGAAATAGTGATGCATAAAATTTCTAGAAGGGCTTTCTTCAACAATCTGCAGCAATTCACAACTCAAAAGCATAAATAAAATACCCAGAGAGAGAGAGAGAGTATAGTGTGTGAAACTGACCTATCAGAAGGCAAGTCTTGTCTTCGTCGACGGTGGTCGGAGATCCTCTAGGAATGAATGGGTCCCAAATCAGCCTCTGAACAGATCAAGAATTCATATGATAAACGGAGATATAGATGCAGCAGAGAAAATGAGAGAGAAAGATCGAGGAGGAGAGTTTGACCTTTTTTTTTTTAACATGCTTAGGCTAAGCCACCGGGCTTGACATTCTAGACCGTGGTTCTATTTGGTGCAGCTAAAAGCTGTTTATTTTAATTTTTAATTTAATTTAAATTATTTTGATGTGTTTGATTTAGTTTATACTTTATAACTTATAACTTTTTGAAAGTCAGAAATCAGCTTATTCTTTGAGTGGGGCAGGAGATGCTTAATTTATAAGTCAGAAATCAGCTTATGTTCATAGTTATAAGCTATAAGTTGTTTAAGCATAAGTTATAAGTACTTTTCCACAGCTCTACCAAACAGGACCTGTGTTGTGGGTTAGATATTTTTTGGGGAGAGATTTTTGACAGAAAAAATACCACACCGTTTTCTTTCTATTTATTCCATTTCTATCTCTATCTGTATTTCTATTTGAAAAATGCTTGGGAGTACTTAAAAGGGAATCACTAAAAGGAGCACTAATGATATGGCAGTGAGCCCCGCCTACTTTCTATGCCTCATTTTATTTTTTTATTATTTTTTTGTCATTTTTAATGTGTTAGTGCTATTAGTGATGTATTTTTTAGTGATCTAAATCATTGTTGTTTTTATTTTTATATTTAACAAATGCCGCTCTCACAAAAATTTCGGTCTAACTAAAATTACCTCATTGCCCTTTGCTTCAAACATCATAATCATCACATGCCATCATATATGCAATGTCTCATATTAAGCTCCGTATAGTAATTACATATTTTAATCAAAGGGTCATTATAAATTATTATATCATTCTTTTTATTTTTTTATATATCATTTTATAAAAATCAAAAAATTATTAAAATAACTTATTCTTAAACGAAATCTAAATAAGAAGTTATTTGGAAATACACTAAATAAATGCACTTATATTTGATAAATATATTTATTTAGATTATATCCCTTTTTAACATTTTAAATTATATTTATTTTTCAATAAATTATGCTCACCCTCTTGAAGTTTGAAAAATACATAGTTAATTTCACATCTTTAACATAATTATACTGATTTTTCTCAAGATTTTAACTCACATAACACTAGGTCATTTTTCATTGATAATTTGTTAATGGTATAAATAAAAGATGATGACATTGCATCTTTCTTTCTTTTTTCTTTTTTTACTAACAGCCCCGTTACAGAGCCCGAAAGCCCTGGATCGAATTTGGCTCGAATTTGAGAAGAAAGAAGGAGGAAGAAGAAGAAGAAGAGAAGGATGAAGAAGAAGAAGAAGAAGGAGGAAGAAGCAGAACTGGAGGGGCCATCAAAATCAGGCTGGAGGCGGAGGCAGGGCTGCGATGCGACGATCGGCCGACGAGCGACGAGCTGCGACGATTGGCCGACGAGCGACGAGCTGCGACGACTCTCTCTCGCCTCTGTTTCTCTCTCTCGCCTCTGTTTCTCTCTCTCGTCTCTGTTTCTCTTCTCCTGTGTTCAAAATGAAGAAGAAGAAGAAAAGAAAGAAAAGGAAGAAAAAGAAAAAAAAAATTGAAACCCAAAACGACGTCGTTTTGGGTTTCGAGCCGAATTCGAGCCACTGATTTCGGGCCCTCAAACATTTTTCTTTTACTAAAATGTATATTTATCTTTATTTATTTATTTCGGTGTTTACCCATTAGTGTTTCAATTGTTTTAACCATACTAAAAGACAATTTAATGTAATTATTTCAAAAGTGTGAACTTAATTATATATTTTTTCAAATCTCAAGAGAGATAAGTATAATTTACCCTTTGTTTTTTTAATGCAAAAGCTATTTTTTTCTACTTCTCTAGGTTTGAATAATGCTTAGGTAGTGTTTAAATCATGAATTTGGGAAGATGTTTAAAAATGGTCCAAATACAGCGTTATAATTATGTATTAATTTAGTTATTTTACCTTGTTTTTACCATCACCAATAGGGATGTAATAAAAATTAAAAAAAATTGACCAAATCAATTGAATCGGACCTAGCTGGTCATATTTGTTTTGTTTTTTTAACAAGAATCAGACTATGCAGTTTTTAAATTTGATTTTTTTTTTCAATTTTTGATTTGGTATCGATTCAAGCACCTTGTGCACCGAACTAAACCAAAATCGACCGTTTCAACATATATTGTATTTATAATATATATAATCTAATAATATAATGACATTAATAAAAAAAAAAACAAATTATTAACCTCAACTAATTAACTTTATCATCTCTATAACCAAAGTTATTAAAATCTTATTATATATAATCTTAACTCTAATTTATTATTCTTGGCCTTTTGTATTTATTTATTGTTAATTTAGGAATTAAAAAGTATTTATTAAAATGATCGACTGGATATGTTTAAAGTAGTGGAAAAATAACTAATTCAATGTATTTACATAGATTAATGACTATACAAAAAAGTGATTTAAGTTTGAAAGGTTCTAAACCAATTAAATCGCATCGAATCGAATTGTTACAAATGATTTGGTTCAATGCAGTTTGATGTAAAAAACAGTTTGTATCAGTGCTCAAAATAATAAAACAAACATTATCGATTCAATGAAAATTTTTATCTAAATACCAACCGTACCGAACCGATATTTGTCTGGAGAAAGATTATGGTACACACCACAATATCACTAAAAACAAGTTACAAATTTTTGTGGTGTTATTTTTTTTTTGGGGTTAATTACAACAAAAATAAAATAAAATAAAATAAAATCCCAAGGTTTCACACATTTTTCACTTTCAACCTCAGTGTTTCAATTTCGACAAATTTCATCCGTATTTTAATTTGCCTTTCTGTCCATCTCCATTTGTATGAGGTAACAGAGGGAGTTTAAAGTGAAAAATATTAGGGTTTAAAGTAAAAAATACGTGAAATCTTGAGATTTTTTGTGTAATTAACCATTGTTTTTAAAATTAAAATCATTTAAAAAAAAAGGTTAATTACAAAATAAACTCCAAGGTTTCACATGTTTTCACTTTAAAATGAAAAACACATGAAACTTTTGGATTTTTTTTTGTTGTTGTAATTAACCCCTTTTTTAATTTATATTTTTTTCTTTGCAATAACTATATTTTCTTTTTCTTTTTTTCTTCTCTTTGTTTATATAACACCTAATTTATTAGGGGATTTACATGTAGGTCCCACTAAGTGGACTTATTGTCTAATAAGTCATATGATAATTAATAACATTTTTTTTATCATACACTATTAAAAAAAGTCACTAATTGTTAATTTTCAGTTACAGTTTGAAAATTTTGCCACAAATCACTAATTATAAGTTTCAGCGACAGCTTAAAAAAATCGTTACAAAAAAAGTCACTAATTTATAACTTTCAAAGACAGTTTGAAAAATTAGTCACAAAAAAGTCACCAATTTTAAGTTTTAGCGACAATTTATTAAGACCGTGACAAAAAAACAAATTCACTAATTGTCAATTTTTAGCGACATGTAAAAAATCGTCACAAAAAATTATTTTTAGTAACAATTGTAATAGGACTTATTTTCAATAGGACTTTATGGGAATTCTAACTATTACGACCTACTAGTAATTTACCCTACTTATAATCTATCTATACTATATATTAAGGAAAAATGGATTTTTAACCATAAACATTTTCGTCTGTATCTATATGAGAGGGAGATTCTTGACCTAATGTGGGCCGAGCTGGCTCGGGCCTCGGTCAAGGTCTTTAGCTCGATCAAATTTTGGATACGAGCTGGATCAAGGTATTAGCCCGGTCTTATGGTACAACTTTAAGGTGCTAGCACAGCCTGGGGATGTGCATCGTACTAAGGCGGACGAAATTTGTCCTCAGGTTAGGTTTGACAAGCAAGAACTTATCGTGGACTATAGAGTTTGGTTGAGCTCACACTCAGGTTTGACCGATGGGACCAAGCAAGTAGCGCTGTCCCATAGGAAGTTTGTGGCGCCGCGCCAGGCATAGCACGGTAAGGTACGCTACGTGGCATGTTCGGATTGCAGAAAAGAGATTCCGCCGTCTGTACACATCAATACCGTTAGGTGATGTGGCCATTTGGTGTTCGGCAGTATTTGCGCTTACACGTGGAAGAAAGTGAAAGGGGAACATATCCACGCGTCAGGAAGAGGACAGACAGAGGAGCGCACAGAAACTATATAAACGGTGTTGTGCCTCTATGCACAGGTCTGGAACTTTTCGTTGTCAGAGCTACCTACCCCTTTGTGTCCTCTCTTTTTCGCTTCTTATCCTTCTCTCTAAGCGTGCTAACTTGACCGTCAGAGGAGTTTTCCGGCCGCACACCACCAAGTAGCTCATCGTCTTTGTGTTCTTAGGTCATTCAGAAAAAAGAAAAAGCTTGGACACGAAGAGTCCAGAGAGCGATGATTATTTCCTTCCCGTACAATTAGCGCCGTCTATGAGAATCTTTGACAGACAAAACCTTGTCCTCCAAGCTTTCTCGACCATCTTTCATGGTGAACAACGAAGATATTTCGTTGTTCGTCAACGACGGTATCACTTCGAAGTCGGTTCGGAGAAGAGATGGCATTTCTGCCATTCCAACCATGGCAGGCCTGGAGACTTCCTCTCGAGGGCTCTCCAGAGACACGCGAGACAAACGCGCGAGGAACGCAAACCATTCACAGAGTCTTGAAAGGTGCCGGCCGCGAAGAGAGTCGCACACTCAACACCTGGAGCACAAATTGAAGGACCAAGATGCCATCATTCTTAGGATGGCAACTGAGATGAAGGTATTGAAGCGGCAAGTCAATAGGAAGGGTGCTGCTGGAATAGGAAACCACAGTAAGCGTGCCCAACCCCATCGTTCAAGTAGCCAAAACTAGAGGTAGACGCCATCCATCTCCATCACCTGAAGTTATAGGGTTGGTGATTCTGACCCGTTGGCGGAGAAGTCTTGCACATAGGATAGCAGCTACCATCCCTCACGTCTATCGATGACATCAAAATACACTTACTTTGCCCATTCAGAGGACTCGAGGGACGTCCTAGAAGAACGAACATGTCGGTGGGAGGCGCAAAGGGTCCCGACACTGCAGCGATTGTCCCACGGAGGTCGCACCAGTGAAGAGATCAAAATACCATCATCACGCCTGGCAGTGCACGTGCCATTGGACAAGGACTTAGCAAGGCTGAGTGCCACCCCTTTCTCCCTCAAGATAGAAAACACGCTGCTTCCAGCTAGCCCAAGTTCACACTCTATGACGGAAAGATTGATCCCTATATGCACTTGAGCCACTTCCTACTAGTCATGGCTAGCTACAGGCAAAACGACGCATGTATGTGACTAATTTTTCCATTAAGTTTGGGTGAGTTGGGCCTGAAATGGTTCGAGAGGCTACCAACGGAAAGTATCGAGGGGTGACAGCAGTTGGTAGAGGCATTTGTGACCCGATTCAAAACTAACACAAAAGCGCCCAAGGAAGTCGACCACCTTCTGGCTATCAAGATGGAACCGGGTGACTCACTTAAGGTGTACAACACCAAGTATTGAAAAATATTTAATGAGATTCTTGATTGCCCGACTAATCTAGTAATTACCCAATACAAGCGCAGTCTCCTAGTCAGATATAGGCTGAGAGACTCCCTCACCATGAATCAACCGACAACCATGGAACTACTGATGCAGCGCATCAATGAGCACGTCCGAGTTGAGCATGATGCTACTACAGCCGCCGCGAAGGTGAATTTGGTGGCAGTAGACAAAATGGTGGCCAAGATAGTTTATACTGTCGGCCAGGAGGCAAACCGTCCACATAACCGTGAAAGAGAACAAGGTCATGGAAATAACCATAATAATCGGGGTAAGGGTCATCACAATGACCGAGCTGACTACCCCGCGATACTGCGAAAGATGCAAAGAGAAAGTTGAACGCCTAAACTAGCATTACCACGGTTTTCAAAATCTCAATCTACCGCATTCTTAGCGAGATCCGTGACGAGGCATACGTCCGGTGGCTAGCTAAGTTGGGTGATGCACAAAGAGGCTTCAATCCAAGGTATCCTTGCACCTACTATGATGAGCGTGGGGCACCGCACAAAACACAATGTCCCTTTAAAGCAGCATTTAGAGGAGTTAATGGCGGCCGACCACCTGGACCGTTACATTGATGGACGCATCAAGGCTGCGCCCCACATTCAAGCTCAGCCAAATAGCTAGGCCGTTTTAGAAGCACCCCCCTAAGGCATAATCAATGTGATCCATGGGATCATTAAGCTAGCGCGGGTATGCGAGCTCCGAGGGATGACCTAGAAAGTGGAACATATGAGAGAAGTTCTGTCGGTCCAACCTCCCATCAAAAAAGGCAAAACCGAGGTGAAGGATATCCTAAATTTTTTAAGTCGAGATCTTGAGCGCATTCAAACGTCGTACAATGAAGCGCTGGTGGTCACACTCCGCGTGAAGGACTTTGACGTTAGGCGCATTTTAATCGACTAGGGTAGCTCGGTCGAAATAATGCATTATGACGCTTTCAAGCAGCTCAAGCTAAACGACAAGGACTTGGCCCCAGCGACCTCACCACTAGTTGGCTTCAACTTATAGCAGGAGTGGCCTGTAGAGAAGATCATCTTACCGGTCAAAGCTAGGTCCATGGTCAAGCAAGCAGAATTTTGGGTGTTAAAGGTGGCCTCCACTTATAACCTGATCCTTGGTCGAGGATGGCTTCATGCCATACAAGCAGCGGTGTTGACTTACCACTAAGTCATGAGATTTCCCTCTGCTACGGGTTCATAGAAGAAGTTTGGGGCGATCAAGTTATGGCCAAGCAGTGTTTTGTGGCTATGAATGGAAGCTGAGCTGCCAAAGGCTTCGTACAAATGATTGAAGGTCTAGAAGATCAAAGTGTCCTAGATGACGTGGCTACCAGAGCCGAAGAGAAGGCTATCGAAAACTTGGTAGAGGTAAGAATCAATGAGAGTGATCCTGATAAGTTCTTTCTGCTATGATCCACTATGACCACCCAAAAACGACTAGGGATGGTGAATTTCTTGGTGGCAAACATCGAGGTGTTTGCTTGGACGCCTTACGACATGCCTGCTATCGATCCAAACTTCATTTGCCATCAACTCAATGTTTTTCTTGATACCTGGCCAGTCATCCAACGAACACGAAGATCAGCGCTTCGTCACGACGAGGTGGTGGCTAAGGAGGTGAAGAATTTGTTGGAAGTGGGAACGATCCGGGAGGTGCACTACCCGCGATAGGTCTCTAATACGGTTGTCGTGCCAAAAAAGAATGAAAAATGGCAAGTTTGTGTCGACTACAAGACGGTCAGCCGAGCTTGCCCCAAGGAAAGCTTTCCCTTGCCTTGAATCGATCAACTGGTTGGCCTTACAGCTTGGCATAGAAAGCTGAGTTTCCTAGACACCGCGGTTACCACCAGATTGCTATACATGAGCCTGACCAAGAAGTTACTTCTTTCACGACGCCAAAAGGGTTATTCTGTTACAGAGTTATGCCATCGAGTTAAAAAAACGCCAGAGCGACCTTTCAGAGGATGGTTACTGTAATATCCTTGTTCCGTAATATGTTAATTGGTCCTTAATATGAGTATGATTATGCGTTTAATATGATTTTGTGTGCCATTATGTGGTCTTGGATTTCTATCTGTTCACCGTAGGAATATCTGTTTAATTTATCTGCTTTGGAAATTTAATTGGAGGCTTTATCGACCACAGAACCCGAAATTGATTACGCCATTGGGATTGGCATAATTTTTGGAACCTATGGTGAAATTTAATTGAAAATTGACTTGGGTCAAATTAAATCAATTAAATCGGTGAATTAGAGCCCAATTATCTTATTAATATTATATTGGCCTTAGTGGGTTTTGTTGTGAAGTTACTACACTCTCTATCCTCTCTTTTTCACTTCATTTTGGCTGAATTTGGGATTCAAAATAGAGAGAACCGGCTGTAGAGAGAGAGAAGGAGAGAATTGTGTGATTTTTTACTCAAGCTTGGGAATTTGAAGATTAAGCTCAAGATTTGGCTAGAACTTGAGTGTTTAAGGCTCCTAGGTGAGTAATTAACCCTTGAATCATGGGTTTTTCTTTGCTATTTGTAAATTCAGAGCTGAATAAGAATAAAGAACATGAATTTAATTGAGTATGATGAAATTGAATTGGTTTTATTGAATTGAAGGCTAAATTGTGCATGCATGTAAGAAATTGTTTTAAATTTGCATGCTTGAGCTTGAAATACATGATTCATGTAGAGTTTTGGTTAAAGCTCATGATGTAATCACCAATTGTATTATCTAAGTTGAGAATCATCACATGCATTTACAAATTATAAGGTTGAATGCATGACATTGTTATGTTGGTAATGAGTTTGGTGGAAAATGAGCCATGCATGTGTTTGATTCATGAGATTAAGCTCCATGTTAACGTCTTCTAGTGTTAGTACAAATATATGTGAGATTGGAGCCATTGTATGCAAGAAAAATTAGTTGAAAGTCGATTTGGAGCTCAAGAACTCATTGTGGAAAACCCAGAATTTTGGTGTCCGCTCGAGCGGAGGGGGGGGAACTACTGCTCGAGCGGGAAATATGTGCTCCCAGCACTTTTTGCAGACATGGTGTCCGCTCGAGCGGGGAAGTTGGAGCTCGAGCGGGGAGCTATGTAGACGGGCCTTCCGCTCGAGTGGCCGAATTCACGCTCGAGCGGGGATTTGATGTAACCAGTACTTTTGCAGGCCCTCAGGGTCCGTTCGAGCAAGGAAGTCCACGCTCTAGCGGGGACCCTGTTTTCTGAAATTTTGAAAATGCATTATGTGTTCTGGTTTCCGTTCCCTTTCACTTCTAAGCACTCTTAGGCATACTTTGAGCATTGTAATTGAATTAAAGAGATAAGAATGAAGCCTAAAGAGGAATGTGTAAATTAAAGAACGAATTTAGTTATTTGTGACCCATATATGTTATGTGATGTGTAGGGTCAAGCTCCAAGGCAAATCCACAAGCCGATCACTGTAAGTAATATCTTAACAAAAGATGTTTGAATATGTTGTTGTCCTATTGCTTACCTTTATGTAAGTCTGTAAGTTCATTAATTTGAATGGTGGACAATGTCTGATATGAAAGTTTGCAATGGGCCAGAGGCCGTTTTGACAAGAAATAATGAATGGGCCAGAAGCCGTTTTGACAAGCATGAATGATTGGGCCAAAGGCCAGTTTGACATGAAAGTGTGAATGGGCCAAAGGCCGTTTTGACATAAACGAATGGACCGAAGGTTGTTTTGACACGAACGAACGGATCGAAGGTCGTTTTGAGATATATGAATGGACCGAAGGTCGTTTTGAGATAAATGAATGGACTGAAGGTCGTTTTGAGATAAATGAATGGACCGAAGGTCGTTTTGACATGAACGAATGGACCGAAGGTCGTTTTGAGATAAATTAATGGACCGAAGGTCGTTTTGAGATAAATGAATGGACCGAAGGTTGCTTTGAGATAAATGAATGGGCTGATGGTCGTTTTGACATAAACGAAAAGACCGAAGGTCGTTTTGACATGAATGAATGGGCCAGAGGCCGTTCTGACACAATGAAAGTATAAATGGGCTGAAGGCCAGCCTGATACGAACCACGGTCACTTGACTTAAATTGTGTATATATATATATGTTAAATAGAAGTATGAATTGGGCCCAAGGCCGTTTGGAGTATGTTGTTCTACATATCGTTTGTATGATTTCTTTGTTTGATATTATTCACTGGGCTATCGCTCACGCTCATTCATGTGTTTGTAAGTAAGCCAAGAGAGGTCCAAACCCAACCTTAGTGAAGTTTGTGTGGAACAACCAAGGTTTTGAAAAGTCAGCCCTCGTGTCTCACGAACGAGACACGTCATCGCCCTTTTGCTATCTTGTGTCATTTTGTCATGTTGGCGAGGACTTTGGTTTACGTCTGTATATAGTTTTGTTTGGCTGACTTAGATTCGAATGATCCTGTATGTACAGAGGTTGTGTTAGTACATATTTTGATGTGAGTTATTAATATGTATCTGTACGATTGTTATGATGTGCCATGTAAGCACAGCTCTATGGACAAAGTTTTAAATTGCTTCCGTTTGGCCCCCATTAACTTTGTTAAAATACGTTTGGTTTGGTTTGAGGTCGTAGGTAATCTCATGATTATTGGCCGGTTACGTCCTTAACCCATGGGGGCGGGTTCGGGTCGTGACAGTTACCAAGATATTCGCTCCCTTGCTCGACTAGAATATGGAAGCATATATCGACGACATAGTCGTGAAGAGCAAATGTGAGACCGACTACTTAGCCGACTTAGCGGAGATGGTCGCCATTCTCAAATGACACAAGTTGCGTCTGAACGCATCGAAGTGTGCTTTCGACGTGGGGTCATGGAAATTCTTGGATTTTTTAGTCACCAACCGTGGAACTGAGGCGAATCCCTCTTAAATTAAAACCATACAAAAATTGAAGCAGTCCAACTCAGCAAAAAACGTGCAACATCTTGCCGAGATGCAAGCCGCACTTAACAAATTTATAAGCTGGTCATCAGATCATTGTCGCCCTTTCTTCCAAGCCTTAAAATCAAAGTTTTCATGGGACGAAGAATATGACAAGGCATTAGCTGAACTAAAGACATACCTATCCTCAGCTCCACTTCTTGTTATACCAAAGCAGGCAAAAAACTCTTTCTTTATTTGGCCGTTTTTCACCATGCCGTCAGCGCGGTACTTGTTAGGGTAGAAGGCGTACAACATCTGCCGATCTTCTATGTGAGCAAGACCTTACTCCCAGTAGAATCGCGATACTTGCCGCTCAAAAAACTTGTCTTGGCACTAATGATGGCCTCTAGAAAGTTGGCACATTATTTTCATGCGCACACGGTCGTTGTGCTGACTGAATTTCCATTGAAGGCCTTGTTTGAACAAGCTGACTTTTCCGGACGAATCTTGAAGTGGGCAGTCGAATTGGGGCAATTTGACGTCAAGTTTCAACTAAGAACGGCCATCAAGGTCCAAGCCTTGGCCAACTTCGTTGCAGAATTTTCACCTGGAGCTCACACAGTTTGCCCGGTGGACCTTACCTACGCAATCGGGCTAAGGGGGGTGGGCACCGCGGAAATTGCCCAGCCAACTCCCACTCCAGTCCAAGTCTTAACGAGTCAAACATGGAAGGCGACGCGAAAATTGCGCGCCCGTGCACAGACCCATCAATTGAAGGCCCACCTCACCTTGGCAATGCGCTAATGGATTTGGAAATAACAAGCTAACCCGTTGGATCCAACACCGCATCACCAAGGGAGGATGGGGTTATGCAGGTTGCAATCAACAACAGCGCACTTGACGCAAAAATAGTCGAGCAACCGAGCAACTCAAAATGGTTGGTCCTCCGAAATTCTAAAGACCCCGCAGAATATTGGAAGCTTTTTATCGACGAGATGTGGAAACTTTTCATCGATGGCGCTTCAAACAAACATGGTGCCAGGTAGGCGTAGTTTTGATCCAGCCAAACGAATTGACTAACATTCCATAATGTTGGGGTTCCCTGCATCGAACAATGAAGCCGAGTACGAAGCGCTGCTAGCTGGGCTGAAAAGTGCACTCCGACTACAAGCATCAGAGCTTATGGTCTACAACAACTCCCAACTTGTGGTCAACCAAGTGTCTGGGGAGTATAAAGCCAAAGATAGCAGGATGGCCAGATCTCAAACCTTCGTGAGAGAGAAAATCATGAAGTTTTAAGCCATGCGAGTACAACAAATAAGCTAAGAAGACAATAGCTGTCACGACCCAAACCCGCCCTTACAGGTTTAGCGTCATAACTGGCCAGTAATCCTTAGATTACCAAAAGCCTCTTAACAGCATAGCATATAATTAGGGGCTGCAGAAGCAAATAGCAATTATACAACGTCCATTGAGTTGTGCAGACCTATATGAGACAGAAAAATTTTAAACTTTATATACATACATATATACATCATCATATATACGCACATATAAGCTAGACAAAAAGGGACTTAGCGCTATTTACAAAATACACAAAAACTTGTCTAACTAAACAGGAAAACAAAACTTCAATTTATGCACTTAGTCATAACCACTAGGCATATCCGGAACCTCCACGGGGAGGCACATAGGTTGGCTGTCAAAACGAAATTAGGCTGAAGCCGCTAACTTTGTTCCGGTGCCTGACCACCTACATATATACAATAAACTGTGAGCTAAAGCCTAGTGAGTAACGAATGTGTAAAGGGGAAAAGAATGAATGTCATTTCAGTAATTAAAACAGTCAATTGCTTCTGTAGATCAGTTATTTAATCAGTGTCTCATATTTCATGTCATATCAGTCATTTAGAAACCATAGCAGTCATACGTGGTACATCTAGTAGCAGAACAGTACAGTAGGTCTTAATAGACTGAACAGTCAGTTGATGGCCATCAAAAAGTAAATAGTAGTAGCTCCAAACGTTGGAACTGACAGAGATCTCTGTAACAGTAGCAGTAACAGTAACAGTAGCAGCAGCAGCAGCAGTAGCAGTAACAGTAACAGTAGCGGTCAGTTGCTATGGATGCCACGAGTACAGTTCATAAAATAGGACAAACATTCATTCAGTAAATAATCATTTCAGAAAACAGTACAGTTAATCGTTTAGAAAATAATCATAATTGAACGTAACTTTACAGCATTGTTACTCACAGATGGCTCCACTAGTAGATCAGATAATGCAGATAGTTCAGATTGATTAGGCGAACGATAACCCGTGGCCTACACAAACCCATAACATATGCACATCGAAACACAATATCAATTCCTTGATCAAGCTTGACTTTTCTTGTCTTTTTCTGTCTAAGTAGTCCGAGATTCTACTACGTGTATTCTTCCTTTATTCAAATGAATTGGATTCTTATTTCACATATCCTTTCATTACTAAATCATTCTTTTCTGGATAAACCAATTCTTACTTGGCTTCTTAATCAAGTACTACTAAGTTAATGACTTATTCTTTAATCAACTAATTAATGTTGATTGTTAGTTTATTAATCCTTATTGAGCCATAAATCATGTCTAGAATGCTTTGGAAGGAGATGAGAATAAAAAGGTGAATTAAATGCAATTTTTTTCAAAATATGTTGAAAATAGGATCTTCGCTCGAGCGCCACTTTGGTCACTCGAGCGGACTGTAAAATTTTACAAAACTTTTGGGAGCTCAATTTTCACGCTCGAGCGAGCGGACAACATGAATTCTGGAATTTTAAATTTCTCAAAAATGGCTTCCTAGTGCATTTTCAATCTTTAAACCCATACTAACCTTGATCGAAACTTTGAAAATACTTTAGAAAATATAAACACTTATTATTTATAAATTATTTGCTCAAAATCTTGAAACACAATATTTAAATCAAAACTCATGAACTCATGACTCTAAAATCCCTTTTCAGAATCAAACGCACAATAAAATTGCATATAATTTATGGAGCTTGATTTAATTATAACTTCGAAAATCAAATCCAAAATAATTAATTTCTAATTAATCTTCATAAACTTGATCTTAGCTCCAATTCTTCATTTTCTTGTCAATTTTCCTAGCAACATTGCATACATGTAATTCAAATAAAACTAACTAATTAATATATTCAATAACATGGTTAAATCAAATAACACTCTTAAATCACATTACATGCATGGATTAGAGATTCAAACCAAACCAATTTTTAGGTTTCAAAAGAAAATCAAAACCTCAACTTGAAGAATTCTCACAATTATTTCCATAACCACAAACATGCATGTAACCCATTTCATGTTTAGAACCCAATTTCCTTCCATAATTTTGAATCCAATTCAATTTCTTCATCAGTTTACTAATTCCTCTTAAATCATGAAATTAAAATTACAAACTCTTTTAAAGAAATATTTGCATGTATGCAATTAGGATCAAAACTATTGATTATATATATATATATATATTTTTTTTTCCCAAGCAAATCATAATTTAATCCTTGAATTACTCTAATTTAGATTTTTATTAATTTTCTTCATATCTAACCCAAATTTAAACTTATAAATCTTTTGCACATGAATTAAATCTAAAACCTTGAAATTCTAACATGCATGTACGGATGAGTTTCAATTTATGAAGAATAACAAAAATCAAATTCTAACTAATTAATTTTCAAATTTATTTCCATAATCTTAAACATAATTTCAAGTTTCTTCATCTTCTTGCTAATTCCTATTAACTACATGATTTTGAGTCCAATTTCATCTTTAATTTCAAGTGTAATATAAAGATTCTATAAAAATTAAGCTTGATTTCATACCTTAAGCTTTAATTTCAGCATTGTAATTGATTCTCCTCTACTGCCCCTTTTCTTTTCTTCATTTTCTTTCTTTATTCCATAGCTTTTCTTTGAGTTCTTCTCCAGAAATAGTACAAATCTTGGACTCACTCTCTCTCTCTCTCTCTCTCTCTCTCTCTCTCTCTCTCTCTCTTCGGCTTTTTCCTTCCTACAACCTGATTGAGTTACTTTTTTCCATCTCATATACATGTAGATAATGGATGCCCAGCAATGCTCTCAACTTTTCTAGAAGTCTCACAAGCATAAATCAACATCTTAATTAATTATAACAATATTAGATTATCTTGCCAATTATGTATTAATTTAATTGATTACTCTCTCTCTCTCTTTCTCTCTTTTTTCCTAGTTAATTGTGATTACCACTTAGCTTAATTAATCATAACTAATCACAAATTTCACATCATTTAATTAATCTAATTTGACTTCCATTAAAACCCAATCTATCATAATTAATTTATCAATTTGAATCAAATTTTTAATCAAATTCCCAAAAGGCTCAAAATATCAAATTAAATTTATTGTCGTCATCGATTTTGGTTTCTCAAATCTTTAAGGACTTCAATTTCATATCAAATTCAAAATCTCCGCCGATAAATTGCGTATTGGGCAGCTCATTAAGTAAATTTAGTTCAAACTAATCGTAATTATCAATCCTCATAACTTAATTAATTTAATTAACCTTAATTCGGACCCAATTAATCAAATCCCAATTTTACTAAATCCGAATCGAATATTTAATTAAACTCCCATAGGTCCGACACTTGAAATTAAATAATTCAATTCACCATGTGTATTATCTTGAGCCATTTAGGCTTTCAATTTCTAATTCTAAAATAAACCCTTAGTAGAATCACATACAAATCAGCCTTCATAATTTTTCTTAAATCTCAGATCAAATTAGAATAATTAACAATTAAATTTCAAATCTCCTTAATTAATTAAGTACTAATCATTATACGTGGTGGTGTCGTTACAAAAGCCGAGCAGATGAATTACCTGGTTTTGCTTCTATGGTCGACAAATTAGCTTCTAGCCCTTTCCTGATTGAATTGCTCCCAAGACCCAGTATCGAACAACAAGAAAAGCAGGAGGTCTTCTGCGCCGAGTTAGGTCCATCCTGGATGGACCCCATCATTTTTTTTCCTGAAAGGCAGAATCTTGCAGACCAACAAGAAAAAGGCGAACAAAATCCGGGTGAAGTCTAAGCAGTTTTTTCTCTCTTCGTCTGGCGCCTTATATAAGAAATCGTTCACTGGTCCATACCTTAGGTGTGTTCATCCAAGCAAAGTTGATGCTTTTCTTTTTGAAATCCATGAAGGGATGTGCGGAAGTCATATTGGCTGCAGGTCTCTAGCCTACCATGCTATCTTGCAAAGATATTGGTGGCCGTGCATGCAAGCCGACTCGCAAAAGTATGTGAGGAAATGCGAGAAGTGCCAAAAATTTGCTTATCAAATTCATCAGCCAACCAGAGAATTACTTTCTCTCACAAGTCATTGGTTGTTTGCAATATGAGGACTAGACATTGTGGGACCACTCCCAACTGCCCCAGGCAACCGCAAGTTCTTCATCGCCGCGACAGATTACTTCACCAAATGGGTAGAAGCGAAGCCCCTGGCAACCATCAAGGAGAAAAATGTGAAGAAATTTGTCTAGCAAAATGTTATAATGCAGTTTGGAGTCCCCAAAGCCTTAATATCCAACAACAGTACCCAATTCGATGGAAAACTATTCAGAGAATTTTGTGAAGAGCTGAAGATATAGTTCTATAATTCTACACCGGCCTACCCTTAGTTGAATGGCTAGGCCGAAACGTCAAACAAAACCATTTTAGATGGATTGAAGAAAAGACTAGAAAAAGCCAAAGGAAAATGGACCGAGGAACTTCCAAATGTTCTTTGGGCCTACCAAAGAACGTCGAGACGCTCAACAGAGGAGACACCTTTTGCCTTGGCATATGGCATGGAGGTAGTCATCCCACTGGAGATCAGCATGCCCACTATCCGTAGTGAAAATTTTGAGCCAGACTTGAATGCAGAAGCCATCACCCTTGAATTAGACCTTGTTGAAGAACGTAAAGAGAGGACACTAGCAAAACTAGGGACAAATTGGGAAGGGCTTTACAAAATAACCAATTTGGTAGGCAAAGAGGCATACTGTTTGGAAGATTTAGACAGCCAAGTCGTACATCGGCCACGGAACGCAACCAATTTGAAATTGTATTACTTTTACTTTGTACTTCCAATGTAATTTTTGCAGAAGGCAGACATGCCCCTCCATTTTCCAATGTAATTCTTTTAGTCGCCTTAAGAATTTGTGAATTCTTTATGCTACTTTGCATATGATGGAAATGAATTCCTGTAGAATTTGTTGTATTGATATATTGCAATGCACAAAAAGCATTTAGCTTCGAGCCAAGGTAACTTTGCCCGGGTAAAAGAGTTAATGAATTGCCCAACTCCCAACTTCCAGCTTCTAGCCGATGTGACTTTGCCCGGCTAAAAAAGTTGATGAATTGTTCAACTCCAAACTTTTAGTCGAAATGATTTTGTCCGGCTAAAAAAGTTAATGAATTGTTCAACTCCAAACTTTTTGTCGAGATGATTTTGTTCGGCTAAAAAAGTTAATGAATTGTTCAACTCCAAACTTTTTGTCGAGATGATTTTGCCCACTAAAAGAGTTGATGAATTGTTTGACTCCGAATTTTTAGCCGAGATGATTTTGCCCAGCTAAAAGAGTTAATGAATTATTCGACTCCGAATTTTTAGCCGAGATGATTTTGCCTGGCTAAAAGAGTTGATGAATTATTCAACTCCAAACTTTTAGCCGATATGGTTTTGCCCGACTAAAAGAGTTGATGAATTGATCAACTCCAAACTTCTAGCCGAGATAATTTTGCCCGGCCAGAAGAGTTGATGAATTATTCAACTCTTGCTTTCTAACCGAGATGATATTGCACGATCTAAAGTTAGAAGTGAAATGCACTACAAAATTACAAATGACAAGAAGTTGAGATTTTCATTAATTGAAAGTTCAAGTACAAAGTCGGGGGAAGTAGCCCGATTACAAGAGTTCAAAACAAAAGATAGAAAAAATTGAGCTAAACTAGGGGAGAGAGATTGGCAAATTCATCTCCAGCTCCGGCCGCGGTGCTCTCCTGGTTGACCATGACGGTTGCATCACCGAGTTCTTTTTGACCAACCTCGTGCTGTCCATCTCCTTTTTCGACCTCTTCTTCAGCTTCCTCTTGTAAAGAGTTGAAGACATCATTAGCATAAGGCACCATGTAGTTCGGCAGGGAGGCGGGGGGAGGAGAGGTAAACACCACGATTTCAGGTCCTTGGCCGAGCTACTCACAGGATGCCGTCCAACCGGACTTGAAAAAGATGTCCTTGGTGGCTTTGACCTACTTTGTGTAGCTTTCCTCGGTCTTTTTTTAGCCGAGGTTATTAGCCTCATCCACAGTTTTGTCCCTCGTCTTTTTCACCTTCTCCAGCTTGGCCCACAAGGCATCTCTCTCTTGCTCAGCTATACCAAGCTGGCCAAGGAGCCTTGTGTTGTCAGCATTCGCGATTTCGAGCGAAGCCTTAGCTCGGCCCAACTCAGCTGAGACATTCTTTCTAGCAGCGTTCAACTCGGTTACTTTCTACTGCAAGCTGGTAACACGGTCCACAACAAGGTGTGTTTTTTGGATAGCTTACAAGAAATCAGAATAAAGTTAGCCTAAGCAAGAAATCAACCGAGCAAATAGTTAGAAAAATTTTGAAACTCTTATCCTAGTCATTGACTTCACTGCGGACTTAACCATTCGGGTGTCTGGTACATGCTCGGTTCCAACCATGTTTTCTGGCAGAAGTAGGGACTTGGAAAGATCGAAAACAAGGAGATATTCCTTGTCCCCCTTCACAGAAGCTTTGGCCAGGATGGGATTTCCCCGGGATTTCATCTTTGGTTGCCAGGTAGGAACTGGCTCAACTTTGGTTGCCGCATGCTCGACATTAAGCTCGGCCTCCAGTTCAACTAAAGGATCGGCCGAGCAAGCCCTTTTGCCAGCCCTGCGCGACTCAACGTTCAAATCAACCGTTGAAGCCAACGCTATCACGATCCCTAAACTTTGACCAACTGTTAGTGCAGGCGATGGCTTACTCAGCAGCTCGATGGAAATGGCAATGATGAGGTTCTTGATTCAACTTCTCTTTGCCATCTCTTGTTCCTTAGTCAACTGGATTAGGGTCACGTCTAGAAATGTTAGATCTAGAGGTGAAGATGGTGCTCGAAGAAAATCAATGACTCTACTTTTACGAGGAACTGAGTAGCAGTAGCTCGGCACGTAATCGAGAAGCTCACGTCAATCTCGGTGACGGTACCTTAGCACGACTCTAATCGCAACTTCGTTTGGGTTGAAGTAGTTTTCTTACAACTCTTCAATAGCTATAAAAATAAAACAATTAATACAGAATAGTAAAATTAAATAACTTGACTGGTTAAAGAACTCAGCTTATAGGATGAACCGAAGTTCTTGCTTGAAGGGGCTGAATATAAAATGGGTCGAATCCAAGCCTTGGGCTGGCCCAATCCATTAAAGCCCAAATCCAAATAGATTAGATGAATATATGGGCAAGCCAATTGAGCCCAACTCCATGATCAATTGTCTACCCAAGTCCTCAAGCACTTGGGCCCAACCCGCAGTGGAAAGGCTAGCCCAGCCGCGATGCTAGGCTGGGCTGAGCTGCGAAACCTAATCTATGGGCCGAACTAAAGTGGGCCAAGCCCACACTAAGATATTTGAATAGACCAGCACGTCCCAACGGAAGCCTTGTATAGGGCCGAGCTAGGGTGCGAAGGTACCAAGCTGAGGGAACCTTGCAGAGAAACGTTGAAGTTGTGAGTATGTGCATGTGCAAGTTGCCACCTCAGCTGGTCTCCTACACCTAGAATCACGGAAGCTATTAAACCAGAAGAATGAAGTTTGTTATCAGCATGACTACAATGAATATATGCTTTTTATAACAACTATCAGGTGGTCCCCCACCTTGGGCAATGTTAAAAGGAAGCCTGGCAGCACCAGAGCTCCATGAAACCATCTTGAGAAGCAAGTAAGGAACACTATATATACTACATGAACTTCACATTAAAGGTAACTGAACTATTCCAAGTAAAGCTCCATTTACTTACAAACTCAACTCTCTACATCTCTTCTACGATCACTGATTCCCACACCGAAGGGGTTATCCGGCCAACCCCGGCCGGGCAGCTCTTACGATGTTTCTTGTGGTAGGAACCTCAGTCCCTGGATAGTCCAACCGAGTGCAGAGCCCCGATCCACTTTCATCTAGTGCAGAATCCGGTACGCACAATTGGTGCGGTGAGCGTGGATTACTTCATCTCTAAGCTCTACACTCAGTTTCGACGATGGGGATTGAGGACATTCCACCTTCGACACATACTCCATAGACGGAGAAGACGAAGGACAAAGGCTTGGCACTCCCAACAATCTTAGAAAAACAAACTGGAAACAATAACCAGACCCCTGAATCGTTCGTGCACTGATTACCCTTCGCTGGAGGTTCTTCTCATCACTTTCTTCTAAAAAATGATTACATAGATTAAATCATAGACTCCATGGGGATGGAGATACATGAGCTGAAAGCGCAACTTAAAAAAGGGTGTTGGGTGATCCAACGGAAAAGAAGACTAAAGCAGAGCTCTCTCGCTTACGACAGAGGAGCTTATCTAGAGAGCCACCAGTGAAAAAGTTCCCCATAAATGAGTCTGGGCAACAAAGCCAGTACAGAGTGAGGCAGCGAGTAGCCACACCCGTGGGTCACGCCGGAAAAGGGCTAAGAGGCAGAAGACGGTTAGCCAACAAACTGAATACCCTCCTTAAGACCTTCGTACTTGGTTGATCGACAACAAGCAGAACGAGTAACATTGGGATCATCTGGACCGTACCATTCACCAGAGAGAGCACCGAGCGCTGGATAGGCTCATCTCCTCGCCATTCTCCCCGGAAATTGAGGCGATGAGACCTCCAAACAAATTCACCCCACCAAAGTTTACTTCGTACGATGGGAAGTCGGACCCGCTGACACATATTAGCCATTACAGACAGATGATGTCTCTATAGAGCCGAGATGAGGCACTAATGTGTAAAGTCTTCCTAGCCAACTTGGGAGAAACCGGACTTCGATGGTTCGATCGACTCCCTGCTGGATCGATTCATGGCTGGAAGCAGCTCTCCGAAGAGTTTCTAGCCAGGTTTGTCTCCAACACTAGGATCTCGAAGGAGCCGGAAACGTTGTTCGGCCTCCGAAAGTGTCACGATCCAAACCTGCCCCTATAGGTTTAGCATCGTAACCGGCCAGTAATCCAAGATTACCAAAGACCTTCTTGTATAATCAAAATAATTGGGGCTTGCGGACGCAATATACAAACACATACCAATAGTCCAATGAGCTGTGCATCTATATGAACAAATAATCACATGCAAGAGTGTTAATTTACCCACTTACATTGCATAACATATAACACAACATATTATACAAAAACAGATGTACGGGTCAAAAAATGTATAACATAACCGAAAGCTTACTAACGGCCTTCCAGGCCTAGCCCCAACTCGGAGGCACCCAAAACACTTGGTAGGCTTCAAAACAGTGTCTCGGTAAAAACCCTCCTACACTTGCCCTTCAGAATGCTCACCTATAAATATATATATAAAAACGGTGAGCTAAAACCCAGTAAATAACAACTGTGTAAAGGGGTTAAGAATGGATGTCCTTTCAATAATTAAAACAGTCATTTACATCAGTAGTTCAATTATTCAATCAGTGGCTTATATTTTATGCCATATCAGCCAATTAGAAATCATAATAATCATATGTGGTACATCCAATAGCAGAACAGTACAGTAAACAGTAGGTCTTAATAGACCGAACAGTCAGCTGATGGCCATTAATACAGTAACAGTAGTTCTAAGGATAGGAACTGACAGAGATATCTGCAACAGTAGCAATAACAGTAACAGTAACAGTCAGTTGCTATGGATGCCACGAGTATAGTTCATAAAATAGGACAGACATTCATTCAGTAAACAATATCATTTCAGAAAATAGTACAGTTAATCATTCAGAAAATAATTATAATTTAACATAGCTTTATAACATTGTTACTCATAGAGGGCTTCCAGAAACGGTTGGTCAGTCTTTGAGTCTTGACCTACAAACATAAATGTACATAGCACAAAACATGTCTCATTATTACTCATTCATGTGATCATACATGGCTTAGCTTTCTTTCTTTAATTTCCTATTCATTTCATGCTACATAACTCGTTCATATTGCCCATATACTCGGATTCAACACATATTTTCTAATTCACTTACTTATGTTGTTCTTAGCTTATTAATCTTTAACGGCTCATAAATCATGCCTAAGAATGCCCATAAAGAGATGGGAGTGAAGATATGTACTTAAAACATCTTTTCAAAACATGCTGAAAATAAGTTGGTGGCTAGAGCCATCTTTTCTTGGCTAGAGCCAGCAGAAGGCAAAAACAAAGCTCGTTCGAGCCAGAACTCCTTCGCTCGAGCCAGCTTCTGCAGAGTTCAAAATTCTGAGAGCTCGTAATGTTGGCTCGAGCCACCACTTCTTCGCTCGAGCCAACTGTAAATTTCTGGGCATCAAGCTTAACAAAAATGGCTTCCAAACAACTTCCAAAACTTGGGGTCTTGCATGATTTGATCAAATACATAAAATAGCTTTAGAAAACTCCAATACAAGACCCTTAAAACATCTTTTATTCAAAAACTCATCAATTCTTGAAAGATTTGAATCAAAATTCCTTCATGCAATATTTCAACTTTTTTCATGGTTTTCATAACATGCAATTGGTGATTAAGAAACTCATGAATTCTGAAACCATGGACATGATTAAAGCTCACATGTATGCAAGGCCTTCAAGACCAAAACCCAAAACATGAATGAACAAGGTATAATCTTCCATAAACATGCATACAAGCCACTTTCTTGCTCAAAACCCATCTTCATTTCAAATTCCAATAGATGATTCAATAATTTTCTTAATACAAGATGCATGGAGGAATAGCTACAGAAATTAGACATAGAATCCTTACCCAAAGCTTAAATTTCAGAAATATGAGATGAATCCTCCTAATTTTTTCAATCTCTAGCACAAAAACAAGCCTCTCTCTCAAGAATGAGTTATCTCTCTCTCTAGCTCAAGACATTGATGAACTCAATGAAGCCAAATGAATGATATCACATTCCCTTAACTCTCAGCAGAATATACACAACACACACACTCTCACATTGAGCACAATACACGTGCACACACATGCATTATTCCAACACACCCACAAGAGTTTTAATCCTCTACATTCAATATCACCAAATGCCTCAACACATCATACACTCAATCACATCTTGGATCATGGATAGGATTAGATTAGGTGCCGATCATGCATCATTTAAATCAAACACAAGTAACCTTAATTAATCAAGGTTGGCACAAAATTCAATTATTCAAAAATAGTTCCAATTAAGGCTAAATTTAATCACATGCGATTTTACTAAACTGAATCAGTTTTTAACAAAACTTCTCAGATGGTTCCAAAAATTCTAATTAGTCAATCCATGTGCTCAATTCGGTTTCTGAAAGCATTTAGGCTAACAATTTCAGATTCAAAGTAGAAATCATGACAAATAATTTTCAAATCGGATAGATATGCACAAATTATTACAAAGCTCATATCACAATTAATAATAACACATAATTCCATTTTAAACACTTAGCTAGCATTCTTAATTACGAATTAGTAGCTAATTACGGACCGGGGTTGTTACAGAAAGGAGCAGGAGGAAACGCTGCGCAGTTACGCTAGGAGGTACTGGGAAGAGTACAACGACCTGGAGAAAAATGTGTGCAGCGAGCAGATGGCCGTTATGTCTTTCAAACATGGCCTGCGCCCAGAAAGTAAGTTTAGACAATCACTTACCAAGTGCCCGGCCACAGCATTGAAAGACTTGCGTGCCAGGATTGATCAGTATGCTCGCCTCGAAGATGATCAGATCCCCATCGAGTTAGCATCAGCAGAACAAACAGCTCGGCACAAGAAGAGAACAGATCGAGGAGAGCACCGAGGGATCACAGTGAATGAAGTGGATAAGTCCAAACCTCACAAAGCTGTTGTAACCGTATTCAAAGAGCCGATCTATCGAATCCTGGAAAAAATCAAGAGAGAGCCCTTCTTTGTCTGGCCACCGAAAATGTTGGGAGATCCTGCTCGGCGCAATCAAAAGCTCAGATGCACCTATCACCAAGATAGGGGGCACATGACTCAGAACTGTAGGGCACTAAAACAACACTTGGAGGATTTGGTAGCAGCTAGGCACCTCCGGGATTACATTGATCAGGATAAAAAAGTGACCGAACCGGGAAACCCACCACCAAAACCAAATATTGAGCACCCACCTCGGTTGATAATAAATGTGATCCATGGGACAGCGACTCAGGAACCTGAGGAGACACTAAGAGAAGAGATTACTAAGGTTGTGCAAATCCAACAGGTCATGTCAGTAGAGCCTGCATCGAAAAAGGTACGCACGACACCTAAATCCCCCTTGTGTACTATTTCGTTTACTAGAAAGGATTTAGAAGGCACACAGCACCCACATACTTATGCACTAATTATAACTGTGGGAATTGAGAAACGATTTGACGTAAAACGAGTCCTGGTAGATCAAGGCAGTGCCGCAGACATATTGTATTATGACTTGTTGAGAAAGCTTGGTCTCTCCGAGCAGCACCTCACCCCAACGGCAGCCCCGTTAGTTGGCTTCAATTCATAGCCAGAATGGCCGCTTGGCAGAATAGTGTTGCCAGTCGTGGCAAGAACAAAAACCCTCCAGATAGAGTTCCTAGTTATTAATACACCATCCCCTTACAACGCCATACTTGGCCGTCCATGGATTCATCAAATGGAGGCGGTCCCTTCAACCTACCACCAGCTTATCCATTTCCCAACGGAACACGGAGTAGAGCAGATCTTAGGGGATCAAGTTGCGTCCAAACATTGCTTCATGGCGGCATTAAAGGCCAAACAACTCTGCAATCGGGTACAGACAGTGGAAGTGGCAGAACAACCAGTCTTGGAAGATGTAGGGGGAGCCCCAGAGGAAAAGATAGTAGAGGATTTGGAGAAAATCCTGGTAAAAGAGGATGATCCAGAAAAGTACTTCCTTATCAATACCTCGCTAGGCGCTGATGAGAAACTTCAGTTACTGGAACTGTTGAGGGAAAATATGAAGGTATTCGCATGGTCAGCATATGATACTCCAGGGTTGGACCCAGAATTTGCTTACCACAAGCTCAACATCAACCCTTCTGCTCGGCCCGTTGTATAAAAAATTCAGAAATCCTCAGTTGAGCACACTGAAGCAGTAATTGCCGAAGTCGAAAAACTTTTGGTATCGGGAGCAATCGGAGAAGTTCAGTACCCGCAATGGCTGTCCAACACAATTGTAGTAAAAAAAAAGAACGGAAAATGGAGAGTTTGCGTTGACTTCACTTGCTTAAACAAAACCTGCCCTAAAGATAGCTTTCCGCTGCCTCGTATCGATCAACTAGTAGACTCAACAGCAGGGCATGAGCGCATGAGCTTTCTGGACGCTTATAGCGGCTATCACCAGATACCACTCTTCGATCCTGATCAAGAAAAGACAACATTCATCACTCTGAGAGGAATTTACTGCTACAAAGTGATGCCATTCGGCCTGAAGAACGCCGGAGCAACCTACCAGCGGATGATCACTCGGATGTTCAAAGACCAACTTGGGAAAACCATAGAAGCTTATATAGATGATATGGTAGTAAAAAGCAAGCTCGCTACAGACCACCTTACAGACTTGAGAGAAGTTTTTGGCATCCTGAAAAACCATCAACTTCGCCTCAATGCCTCGAAATGTGCTTTTGGGGTAGGAACAGGGAAGTTCTTGGGATATATGGTCACTCATAGAGGAATCGAGGTGAACTCGGACCAAATAAAAGCAATACAAGATCTTGAAGTACCAACAAAGGCTAAAGAGCTACAAAAACTGGTCGGAATGGTAGCTGCCCTGAATCGGTTCATCAGCAAATCTTCAGATCGGATGAAGCTCTTCTTCCAGCTTTTGAGGAAAAGGGCAGCGTTTGAATGGAGTTGCGAGTGTACCGAAGCACTGCAAAGTCTCAAAAGATACCTCAACACACCACCTCTTCTGTCCACTCCAGAATCAGGAGAGGAGCTGTACCTCTATCTAGCAGTCTCAGATCATGCCGTAAGCGCAGTATTAATTCGGGAAGTGAACAAGGAACAGAGGCCAGTGTACTATGTTAGCAAGACCTTACTAGATGCCGAGACACGGTATCTACCATTGGAAACGTTAGCGTACGCGCTGCTTATTGCCTCCAGAAAGTTACAACATTATTTCCAAGGGCATACCATTAACGTCCTCACCAAATTCCCTCTTAGATCTGTATTCAGCCGAGCTAATTTCTCTGGCCAAACAGCAAAATGGGCAGTAGAACTTGGTGAGTTTGACATTCGATATCAACCCAGGACGGCGATCAAGGCCCAAGTCTTAGCAGATTTCGTCGCAGAACTTGCTCCTACCTAGAGTACCGAGCCGGGGAATCCGAGTTCGGCACAAGTGCCACGCACCACCAAATAGGGAAAGCCCTGCCCTTCGGAAGCATGGAAACTCTTTATTGGAAACATCTGGCAGCTTTATGTTGACGAGTCGTCTAATAACTGAGGCTCGGGGCCAGGAGTAGTACTTATCTCACCAGAAGGATTTATCTAGGAACAGGCTCTCAGGCTCGGTTGGAAGGCTTCAAACAACAAGGCAGAGTACGAAGCGTTATTGGCTGGCTTACGTAGTGCCGAACACTTCAGTGCAGAACAGCTTCTTATTTTCAGCGATTCACAACTAGTGGTAAACCAATTTTCTGGGGTCTATGAAACACGAGATGAAAGAATGGCTATGTACGCAGGCAAGGCTAAAGACCTACTCAAAAAGTTTCAATCCATACGAGTGGAACGAATTAGTCGGGACAAAAACAGCCATGCTGATGCTCTGGCTTGTCTCGACTCATCAGTGGATACCAAGGATGCTAGAAAGTTCGGATTGAGTTCGTGCCAGAACCAAGCATTGCACCTCCAGTCCTCTGCAGCGACATAGAGCCGAGCTGGATGAATCCAATACTTGCTTTTCTAAAATCTGGTACTCTTCCCAAAGACAAAAAGGAAGCCAACAAAGTCAGACATAAGTTAACTCGGTTTTGGATCTCATCATCTGGGAAGCTGTACAGACGCTCCTATCTTGGCCCTTATCTTCTATGTGTGCATCCAAATCTGGTCGAGAATGTTTTCTACGAAATTCACGATGGGATTTGTGGATGCCACATTGGTGGAAGGTCACTGGCGCACCGAGCCCTTACTCACGGGTATTAGTGGCCACAGATGCAACAAGATGCGTAGCAGTACGTATAGAAGTGTGATAAATGTTAGAGGTTTGCTCCACTCATTCATCAGCCAGCCAAAACTCTCACTCCACTCACCAACCCATGGCCCTTTGCCCAATGGGGTCTGGATATTGTCGGACCATTGGTGCGAGGCACTGGGAACATGCGATTCTTTATTGCTGCAACCAACTATTTCACTAAGTGGGTTGAAGTCGAGGCGCTGGCAAGTATCAAAGAAGCAGATACAAGGCGGTTTGTCATGAGAAACGTGGTGGTGCATTTCGGCATCCCACGGATACTGATTGCGGATAATGGAACACAGTTCGATGGTAAGATCTTTAAAAAGTTTTGTGCCGACCTTAGAATTGAGTATAAGAACTCTTCTCCAGGATACCCGCAAAGCAATGGACAGGCAGAAGCGTCAAACAAAACCATCATCAACGGAGTAAAGAAACGACTGGAACATGCAAAGGGAAAATGGGTTGAAGTGTTACCCCACGTATTATGGGCTACCGAACCATAACACGGCGCTCAACGGGGGAAACACCTTACTCCCTAACTTATGGAATGGAGGCCATCATCCTACTCGAAGTAGGTCTCCCAACCCTTCGGTCTGAATTGTTTGAAAGCACCAGTAATGAGGAAGCTATTGCACAAGCACTGGATATGGCAGAGGGCTGAAGAGAATCAGCACTGATCAGACTTGCAGCGTATCAGCAGCAGATCATCAAGAGTTTCAACCAAAAAGTTTTCCCAAGGCAATTTACACCTGGAGAACTGGTTCTGAGGAAAGTTATGGATCACAAAAGGGTGCCTGGCAAGGGCAAACTTGGGCCTAACTGGGAGGGTCCGTACAAAGTCACAGTTGTTGTTGGAAATGGAGCTTACTACCTAGAGGATCTAAAAGGCAGAGCTATACCTTGGCCCTGGAATGTAGCAAATCTCATGAAATACTATCAATAGAATTATCCCCCAACTTCTCTATCAGAATGTAAAGGCATTTATCTGTTGACCAATACAAATGCTTCCCCATTTCTCTCATAACTATCAAATTCTTGTAATTAGCTTTAATGTTTATCGAACGAAATTAGCTTTGTGTAGACGTCCCCGAACGCCCCAGGGGGAAATCTCCCTTTTTGTTCATTGGGCTCACTACAGTTCAGGACTCAAAGTCACGGTCCTATATCTAATCTCACAGAGTGCAATGCAAGACCAATGAATCATCAAAGAGTCCAAATCCGGCAAATCGTTTTTGAAAACAGATTTTTTGAAAGAAATGCCAAACATGGACTGCTTTGCCAGATACAAAGTCGCTACCTAAATATTTTATTTTGAGAAATTTAAGAAACCTTGACTCGTTGCCTAAGGCCATGTGTCCGTCATCACCAAAGTTGCCTCGGCTCGGGAACTTGGGTACGATTGGGGAAGGTCACTTCGTGAGCACCCCCGCTCGCCCGATCAAAGATCGGCCTCTACTAACCATGATATCGAGTTTTGAAAACATTATGCGTTCTTATTCCGGTTATTAGCCTAGATTTACTATGTGATGCGCACAGCATACAAGTATAGACTAGATCGCCTGAATTGGAACAAAACATCTCATGTTTGTTTTTTTTGAAAATGGTTTGATGGTGCTACTCGTAAGTAGGCTAAGACGTGGATTTGCCACCCTCGGGTGGGCTTAGAAAAAATTGATGTTGCCACTATCTAGCGGCTTAAAACTCACA
>NW_021024516.1:1400182-1415371 GCF_004153795.1 Camellia sinensis
AGATAGAGAGAGAGAGACACAGAGAT
Organism: Camellia sinensis; assembly: GCF_004153795.1. Lineage (NCBI taxonomy): Eukaryota > Viridiplantae > Streptophyta > Magnoliopsida > Ericales > Theaceae > Camellia > Camellia sinensis. The sequence goes on from NW_021024516.1 coordinate 1,400,209, forward strand.
AGAGTGATGAGCGAGAGAGAGATAGACAAAGTGGTTGCTAAAAGTGTATTTTCTTGTAGTGGATCGATAAATCGAGAAGGAGCTCGATAAATAGAGAAGATGTGAGTAAGAGAGTAAGCAAGGCGAACATAGTAAAGGAGAAATAGACAAATGGACAAGTAGACACAGAGAGAGAAAGAAGAGTGATGAGTGAGAAAGAGAGAAGGAGAGAGAGATAGACAGAAAAAGAGATAGAGAGAGAAAGAAAGATAGATGGAAAGATAGAAAAAGAGAGAGAAACAAGAGATGAACGAGAGATAGACAAAAAGAGAGAGAAATAGAGCAAAAAGAGATGAGCGAGAGAGAGACACAGAAAAAGAGAGAGACAGAGAGATAAGAGAAATAAGCGAGAGAGATAGAGAGAGATAGAACGATAAGAGAGAGAGAGAAAAAGAAAAGAAATGAGAGAGATAGAGAGAAGAGAGATGAACGAGAGAGATAGAGAGAGAAAACAGATGAGAGAGATAGAGAGAAGAGAGATAGGCGATAGACACAGAGAGAAAATGAGAGAGAGAGAAACATCCAGACATAGAAAGAGAGAGAGATAGAGATAGAGAGAAATGAATGAAAAGAGATAAAGAGAAGAGAGAGAGATAGAGACAGAGAGACAGGAAGATGAAAAAATGAATGAAAAGAGAAATGTTATATCAAAAGAGTAAGACGACATTGTTTTTTTTAATTTTTTTTGCGACAGAAAAATACCGTTGAATTTATTCAAACTATTTTGTGACTGTATATATATGAAGCTATCTCAAAACCACAATCACCAAAATCTTTTAAAAATTCACTGCCTCGTTTGGGAACAGGCTAATTTAGTAACTTTTTGGCTATTTGGCTAAAAAGGTAAGTAAAAAAAACGTGTATGTTTGGGATGACTTTTTGGCTAATTACGAAAAGATGTGCAAAAAAGTAGAGAGAAAAGAGAATCTTTGACTTTTTGGTATGGGTTGTTGGCTTTTTGGCTAATTTAGTAACTTTTTGGTTAATTGGCTAAAATAGCCTCTTGCCAAACGAGGCTTTAAATACCAAAATACAAAAAAAATACCATAATTCAATACATTTTTTTTTTTTGTATTTTTATGTATTTATTAATTTTTAAAAATATTTTTTCATAAATTTTTTATTTTTTAGATACATCTAAGTAAGGTACATCTAAAAAAAATATTTAAAATTTTAAAAATATTCATTAAAAAAAACACGAAAGCCACTTTTTGTGACGGCAGAAAATGCCGTCTCAAAAAAGCAGAGTATTTGCAACGGCACCATTTTCCGTCTCAAAAAAGCAGAGCATTTGCAACGACACTATTTGCCGTCTCAAAAAATGAGAGTATTTGCGACGGCAGAAAATACCATCGCAAATACTCTCATTTTTTGAGACAGCAAATAGTGCCGTCACAAATGCTCTGCTTTTTTGAGACGACAAATGGTGTCGTCGCAAATACTCTGCTTTTTTTAGACGACATTTTCTGCCGTCACAAAAAGTGACTTTTTGAGACGGCAAGTGTGTCGTCGCAAATAGTTCCGTCTCATATACCCAGTTTTCTTGTAGTAATTTGAATATAGAACTTGGGCCCAAAAAAAAAAGTATAGATGGATTTCCTTTTGTGGCCCAATGGGCCTAATATTGGGCCACCTATGTCAAAGAACATAATCAAAAGAAAGACACTTTCAAAGTGGAAGAGAAAATTTCAATCATATGTTAGTAGGAAGATTCGAACTACTAATTTGTTAATGAAATACAAAAGTTTTGAACAATCACGCAAGCCCCGTTAGTTGTATTTATCTACTTAAAACATCTACAAACTCATTGTCCTTCAATCTCACATTATTTCATATGGTTCCATAAACAAAAATCACAATGTTAAATTATTACAACAGTTCGACATTACTCCGCACTCTACTGACTTAAACTTAAGATCTCACATCGCTGATATCTAAATGCTCTTTATGAACACGTGAGTTACAACCTAAATCTTGATTTAGTTATAGTTGTTAGCCTACTTCTAATTTGTGTTTTTTATACTTTTGAAAAAATGTGATTTTGGCAATCACATGAGTACGTGTTACGAATAGTAAGAGAGGCGTTAAAGATATTATTTAGTTCTTTAGAACAAATGTTAGAATGAAATAATTATTTTGTCAATGTCAATTCCTTCATTTGATTCACTAGAAAGTGATAGAATATACATTTTAGATTAAATCATTATTCATTAATATAAGAGAATGATATTTTCAATAGGAGACTAAGGTCTTCAATTTTTTTAGACAAAAATGTCCCCTTTACACTTTTACTTTTACAAGAAAATTTCATTTTTGAAATTATAATCTCATGACAAGAAATTCATCTTTTTCTCTCGTCTCTCTTCTGTCATCAAAAAAATTCGTTGCTAGCCACTCACTCTTACATTGATTCTTACATTTCACCAAACATTGGGAATGACCATTTCTACTTTATTCCATTCTAGACTCACTTCAATCTCTATTATATTCATACCCAAAATTATTTCAATTAATCAAACCCCCTTAAGCGTGTGTTTGGATTAAAAATTTGGGAAGAGACTTATGTAAGTAAATCAAACCAAACTAAGTATTGTGTCTCAATCAAGTACAACTAGCTACATAAATCTTTTTTATCCATTCAGTTTTATTAAGAGCTATTTGCTTAGTTAAACGAAATATATTCATTTTTTTTTTCCAGTACTACTTCCTATATCAACTTAAGTCTTTTTGTAGAGGAATTTGTGTAAGAAAAAAATAAATAAATAAAAGGGTAAAAATGAACAAAATTTACCTTGTATTTTGATTTTTCCTCTTTTTTTTTTCTTCACAAATCTTATTCAAATTTTCTATCCAAACATAGACCAAATATATTGTGAGAATTATCAACTCATGTAGCAATTGAGGATTGGTTCCACACGCAAGGGCGCAATGCAACTAGAGTAAGATATAGGTACTTGATATTTTACAAATTATTTTAAATGAGTTTCTAACACTGTACTATGTGAGTCCCACACTTGTATCAAAGTGTATGAAAAAATGTGTAAAAAATTAAGTACATCAAATCTAATCGAATATTGTTGATGCAACTAACCAGCTTAAACTGACAGAAAAGTAACATGCACAGGTGTCACCAAGTCTTTATCAAGGGGAACCAAGTTTTTTTTTATTAGCAAAAGAAATCTTTATTGATGAAAACATACAAAGTATGATAATATACATCAATAAAGAGGAACTTGGAGCTAGCACAAGCTCCAAGCTCCAGTTGGTGAGAAACCAACAGGCAAAGCAAAAGCCACAGCTGGGCATAAACAAACAACCAGTAGCTACTGTTGGGCACAAACAGACCCACAAAATGGCTTCAACATAACCATAAGCAACCAGCTTCTACTGAAAGGCAGAGTAAGACCAGGACAATTAGCAGACTAGTAGATCAACAAGACTATTAGCAGGCTAGCAGACCATTAGTAGACAACTTCAACCCTCAGACCCTCTTTTTAGCACAACAGAGCACTACAGCAGGGCATACAGATCAACTAAACCCAGCTTGACAGCTTGACAGATCAACTCAATGACAGCCCCTTATTTGCCTCCAGTTGAGAACAATATCGTTGATAGAGAAGGGGAAGTCCTTCAGAGAGGCTTTGAGCCAAAAAGCTAATTTGACCTTGATGAGTTCCCACAGGTCAGCCGAGTTAGGATGGACATTAGAGAAAACACACTCGTTCCTATGCTTCTAAAGAGACCAGAAGACAACTGGGGGAATGGCTCTCCAAAATTTTCTGAGAAAACACTTAAAATTCACCCCCCATCCACCAATTGAGTAGACCTGCCACAGATATTGGAATGCACCATTGAAGACCCTAATCATGAAGTACAGAGGACCAAATGGCCCAAGAGAAAGTGAAATATAGCAGAACATGATGAGCAGATTTTGAAGTAGAATTGCAAAAGATGCAAGAGGTGGAATAGTTGTTACCTAAAATGCCAAAATTGTGTAAGAATTCAAATGTTTTAATTCTATTTTTCTAGGCCAACCAACCAAAGAAATGGACTTTGGGGGGGGTAAAGTGTGATTCCAAATAAACTTATACATGCTGAGAGGAGGCCCAAGAAGAGATGTGCTAAAGGAGTATAATGAAGACACAGAGAAGATACCAGAACAAGCAGCTGCAGCAACCCAAGCCAGACTGTCAACACACTCAAGACTTAATGTAAGAGCAGAGGATAACAAGGCAAATAGTCTAACTTCAACAGCCAATTCCCAAGCATATAGAGCTTTTCTATATAGGAAGTTCCAATTACTAGAGCTAGTTTTCATTGCATAAAAAAAGTGAATGGAACCAGACTTGGCAGAAGAGAGAGTGAATAGAGAAGCGAATACATCTTTGAAGGAAGTGACTCCATACCACTTATCATGCCAAAATTTGATTCTACGGCCATCTCCCAACTTGATTAGGCAGTTATCCAAGAAGTATTTGAATATGTTCCTACTCTGAACCCCTATGAATGTAATGTCCTTCCACACCCTAGAATATTTGTAGGAAGATTTCACAGGAGGATGCTAGTAGTCTACCTCTATCTTATATTTACTACATATAACTTGCCTCCATAGTGCATTAGTTTGAATACCAAATTTCCACCACCATTTGAGAAGCAGACAAGTATTGACATCCCTAATCCTCTTAATGCCCAGACCCCCTTGGGGAACACTCTTTGTTACTTCTAACCATTTTACCAAATGAACTTTCCTTTTTAATTCAGTACCACCCCACAGGAAAGCAACCTCTATTTTCTCAAAGTTACGAGCCACACCTTCAGGCATCCTAAAGAGAAAAAGATAGTACACAGGTAAACTTGATAGGACAGACTTAATTAGAGTTAATCTTCCAGCGAATGACAACATTTTCCTCGCCCATCCTGAAAGTCTTGCTCTAACATTATCAAGCACAGGTTTCCAAGTTGACTTCCTACCTGGGTTGGCACCTAAAGGCAGCTCCAAAAATTTCAAAGGTAAATTAAGCACCTTGCAATTCAAGAGGTGTGCGAAAGAATGAAGTGACTTCTCCGCCACACCAACACTTTTATGGTAATTGATTCTCTGACCGGATAGAACTTCAAAGCATTTAAGGATTCTTTTGATAATAACCATCTTATCCAAATCTGCTTCACAGAAAAGAATAGAGTCATCAGCAAATTAGAGATGAGATAAAATGACCTTATTAGCTCCAACCAAAACTTCTTTAAGTATGCCAAAATTAATTGCTCTGGTAAGAAAAATATTAAGCCTTTCAGCCACAATATTGAGTAGGAATGGTGATAATGGGTCTCCTTGCCTAAAGCCTCTTTGCGGAGAGAATTCATTAGTTGGTGATCCATTCACTAGTATGGAGATCCGGGAAAAAGACACATCGGCTTTCTCAAAGTCCAACTTGATAATTAGCCCTTACCGTTTGGCCTTCTTCCAATCATCAACTACTTCATTTGCAATAAACACCCTATCAATGATATTCCTTCCACTTATGAAAGCTGTCCGAGTCTCACCAATAATTGAGGGCATCATTGGCTTCATCCTATGCAAGGACTTTTGCCAAAATTTTGTATAGAGAACCAACCAGCTAATGAGTATATAATCCGTCAAATTAATGAGATTGACAATCTTGGGAATGAAGGTAATGAAAGAGCTGTTGATATCATAGGTGAGCCTACTGTTTGTGTGGAAATTTCTAAAAAATTGCATGATCTGCTGCTTTATAACTTTCCAAAATTTTTGATAACACAACAAGTTAAACCCATCCAGGCCCGGAGCTTTGTTACTATTTACTCTCTTTGATGGCTGCCAAAACCTTTGCTTCAGTGAAGTCAGAAACCAGGTGAAGAGATACAGAGCTGCCCTCAATTGATTTGAAATCCACATCCAACACAGGCCTATTCACCAAACTTTCCTTGAATTGATTCCTGAAATGAAGGAGCACCTCATGCTTGACTCTACTAGGTTCCTCATAGAACACACCATTTACTAAAATGGAGTTGATCATATTTCTACTTTGTCTAGTACTTACAATAACATGAAAATACCTAGTATTTTTGTCTCCCTGCAAGGACCAATTCAATCTGGATTGCTGATGTCATAACCACTCCACCCTTCTATAGAGCTTCCATACTTCACCTCTAACCTTCCTTCTTCTGTCCTTTTCTGAAACAAGTAGGTCTCTGGCCTCTACAGTGATGTCTAATGCATGCAATTCATCATTTGCAGCCTTGAGCTTAGATGAGACATTGCCAAACACTTCCGAATTCCATTTCTTTAATGCCAGCTTGAGGTGCTTAAGTTTTTGTTAGATTATATAACCAGCCCAACCCACAAAATTAGAATTCTTCCAACAAGTAGTAAAGAGATGAGAGAAACTGGGATGCAAAGTCCAAGCGTTGATAAATCGAAAAGGTTTGGGGCCCCAATCTCTTTCATCTTCCATTAATAATAAAAGACAATGATCTGATATGAGCCGAGACAATCCCCAAAGCTTCATGTTGAAGTGAATCAACATTCAGGGCTTAGCAAGACCTTATCAATTCTACTTCATTTCTGTGCCTCTTGAGCATTACACCAAGTATATTTTCTACCATAGAAAGGAAAGTCATTCAATTCACATGCATCTATAAACTCATTAAGTTGTTTGATACCCCTATCTCTCCGGGAACAACCAACTCTCTCTCTATATGCCTTATCTCATTGAAATCCCCTCCCAAGCATCACGGAAAAGGAAAAGAGACCTTAAGGTTAAGAAGAGTATTCCAAAAGAAGGATCTGCTGCTAACCTCATTAAGTGCATATATATTAAGCAGAACACAATGAAAAGAGTTGTATAATGTACTTGAGAGTAAAATAAATCTCATGTTGCAGCAGCTGCCAGCTAATTGGAAAACACCTAGATCCCAGATGCACAGAAGCCTTCTTGCAGATCCTTCAAGGTCCACGGACAAGAACTCCATATTCCTATTACCTCAAATCCCCCCTAACCACAGTGCCCGAAGCCACTACCTTCTTAGTTTCTTGAAAGAATGCCATATCAATGTGCTTATCTTTTAGGAACTTTTTAATTCTACCTCTCTTCTCAGGCTTGCCAATACCCCTAACGTTCCAGGATAGAAGCTTCATAAAGAGACAAATTCACACATTTTAATTCCCCAGATACTACTATTATAGCTTAGCCTTACTCTCTTTGATAATTCTCTCTTTGTCCTTAAGCTCCAGATCATTGATCTTATCCATCACTACATGTTATTTCCCTCAGAAGTTTATTTCAAGTTTTTGCTCTAGTTGAACAGTAGCTTCAGCTTCTTTGAGGAGATAGCTATGTGAGCTTGAATAACCCTCGGAGAGATCTAATTTTGCAAGGGCAGCTGCTGCTGGTCTAAAGATAACATATTTGGAGGTATGTTTGCTGATAGTTGATACTTTGTGACCATAAAGTCAAGCAAAACGAGAGAAGCCCTCCATCTAAGCCTTTTTTCTCCCTGGTTTCCTGGTATTCCGCAGGTGACTGAGGGTGATAGTAGGTGTTTTGACTTGGCCTTGACTCAGAATTTTCGACCCACTGGTAGCTATATTTGTTTGTGGCCCAGAGGATGTGGAAAGTAGTAAGCCATTTGTAATGGGCCTAATGCTCTGAGATTCATTTGGGCCTTAAGCAAACTGCTCACTTAGTGGGTGAACCAAGTCCACCTCAAGAGTAATGCCAGGCCCAAGTCCCTCTCTTGGTCCACTAAGACTTTTGAAAAAACCAGGTGTGAAAACTTGTTCGATACACTTTTCAAATTTATCATTGCTCTTAAAACAAGGTGCAAGCTCCTCCATCATTGCCTCTTTCACACCTTCAGCACTAGGCCTACTAAACTCCATATCACACCGCGTCTCCTCAACCACTGTGCCCACCTCCTCTTTACTATAACCTTGAATAAGCTCCTTCATATTTGCCATCTCATTGGAGAGAAGCCACAGCACTAGACAGCTCGTATCTTGCTACCACCTCATTTTTATCTCCCTTCCCCTTGCAACACTCCTCAGTAGGAGTAGCTTCCACTACCCTATATAAATTAACATTAAAGCCGCAATCTTCCACTGTTGAACTAGAGGTCTCCTCTGAGTTGCCAAGATGATCTTCATAGACAAGTATTGGGTGTAGTTTACCCTTGCACTCCAGGTTTATGGTTTTGTTTATGAGCTCTATGCACGAAGTAACAACTTTGACTCTGGAATAGGAAAATGACTCCAGATGGCTAGTATCACCCTCCAGATTAAGGATTGTCTCCCACAAAGTGCCAATGTTGTTTAGTGTGTTCCTGTTCTAGAGGTTTAGAGGTATACCTTGGCACCTTGTAGACACCCCATTTTTGACCGACCTTAAGATTCAGACGTCACCGATTGAGCGCTTGGTGATGTTGCATATTGTGCTCGTTTTGAGGTTTCAAAGTTTCGGCTGCGAGCCTTGCCTCCGGACTTCGGGGCTCTTACGTGCTTTGCCTCGGTTTGCAAACAAGGCTCGGTTTTCTCTGTTTCTCTTCTAGAAGGGAGAGAGAGGTCTCGTAGATCATCTCTCAGTGGCCGTAGGCTACGTTTCGTGGTTGTAGGCCATTTTGCCCGTTTGGAGTCCAGTTTTCGGTTTTTCGGAGCCGTTGGCCGTGTGCCTCGGTTCGGGACCGCTTAACCACCTCCGTTTGCTCCAGTTTTTGGCATGCATCTTATTTACTCCCTTTTGAAGGACACTGCGGTCCGACAAAACCAACTTCGTGGTCGAACACCACTTCCGGTGCCTAACAGTCAGTTTTCGGGGCCTCGGGCTGCGCGTTTCGGTCCCCGAACCTCCATTTTGCATCGGTTTGAGTTCATTTTTGGCAGGGATCTCTGTTTCATTGTTAGGAAGGTCGTAGAAGGGTGGGAGGCCAGCAATTGTTCTAACGACCATGTTTTATTCCTCCATCGCCCTCCGTCGCCCGTTTTTCCCACTTGAAAGCCAATGTTGATCACCCTTGGGCCACTTTTTCTTGCCCCAAACCACATATTTGTGTTGTACACACCTGGGAGGCCACCAATATCATATGGCCGGCCAGTAATTGTGTGTGACCCTTTTGAACCCCTCCTAAAAGTGGCCTTTTCTCTCTCCTAGTTCATTCTCTCCAGTTTTTGACCACATGGTTGTGTTGTGCACACATGAGAGGCCCTCTTTTTGGCATGGCCGGCCATTAATCTTCATTGACCCTTTTGACCCTTGGCCGACCGGCCATGGGGAAAGCTGACCGGTCACCTAAACCCTAGGAAACCGGTCGGCCATGATCCTCTCTCCAGGTACTTTACAAAAATGCCCTCTGTTTCCACCCAGATTTTGTATCCGGGGGGGCCAACTTTTGGGGGGAAATTTGAATTCCATTCCCCCCCTTTTTTCTCCCTCTTTTGCCTATATATCCAGGCCCTCCAGCCCCCATTTGAGAGGTTAGAAAATTTGGTTTAAGCCTCCTACATTGTATCTCTCTCTCTCTACACTCCAACCCTCAAAACCTCTCAAATCCTACATCCATTCTACTCCATCTCCAAGCCAACCAATCCACACTCCATTCCAACAGCTTCAAGGCCATTTCTAGAGGTCAAGGGCTCCCAAACTTGGTCCAAGAGTTGTTGAAGCATTGGTCTTCAAGGGTAAGTCTTCTATCCCTCTCTTTGGCCCTATTTTTGCTCAATATATTAGCTCTTGTTTCTTGAATATTTGGGATCTGACCCTAACTGAAAATAGCATTATTTTGAGCTCCTTTTCATGTTTTTTTAAGGGCCTCTCCCTGTTTGAGGCTTCCTTTTTACACTTGCTTCTTTACCTCTCTTGTGTGCCTCTTTCTTGCATAGTATTTTAGGCCTATTTGTAAACTGTTTTGAGCTTGGTTATAAACTGTAAAGTGGCTTATTTTGAGCCCTTATTCAACATTGTTGAAGGGATCTTCACTGTTTGAGGCTTCCTTTTGTCACTTGCCTCTTTATCCCTCTTTTGGCCTTTTTTTTGCATGTCTTGTTAGCCCCTTGTGCTTGTGTTTTTGGGCTCTGGTCCGAACTGTAAATAGCCTTATTTTGACCCTCTATTCATGTTTGATCAAGGGACTTTTGATTTTTGAAGCTCCCTTTTTGCTCTTTGTGTTTAAACCTCTCTTTAGGCCTTATTTTGCATAGTATTTTAAGCTTGCATGTGCACTGTTTTGGGCTTGGTCACTAATTGTAAAATACCATGTTTTGATCCCTTCTTCAACTTTTTTGAAGGGCTCTTGGCCATTTAGGGCCAGCATCTGCTACTTGCTTCATTATCTCTCTTTTGGGGCCATTTTTGCATGTTAACTTAGCCCTATTTGTGTTCACTTTTTGGCCTTGCTTAAAACTGTAAATATGCTTGTTTTGGGACTATCTTGATTCTTTCTTCACACTTCATGTTCAAATAATGCATGCTTTGCATAGCCATAGGTCATTCCATGTACCTAATTTTGTGTTTCGGGGCCATTCCATGCATCGGGCGCCATGTTTCCATGTTTCGGGATCATTTTGCATCACATTTCAGTGCTGAAACTTGCATGTTTGCATACCATGATCCACGCCTTGCCATGTCTTGTTAGAGTGGCATTTGTGCCTTAGGATCGGTCCTCGGTTTGCGTGCATGTGTGCACGCATTTCGAGTGTCTCATTTTCATCTCATGGCCTCCTATGTGAGTGCGGCTGAGGTCCACTCTCATTGGTGTAAGCCCATATTGCATTGTGTATGCCATTTCATTTCATAGCATTGTGTATGCTAGGCCGTATGTTAGCGCATTGTGTATGCCATGTTATCTCGTGCATCGTGTATGCCATTTCCTAGCATTGCGCACGCTAGGTTGTATATTAGCTGCATTCATGCATGTCATGCATATTGCATTGTGTTTGGGATAGAAGTTAGCCCGAGCACGGGAAACGAGGGACGTTTCGTACTCCGAGTGACGGAACGTGTCTCAATTCCTGGTCGCCGACACTCCGGATTATCAATGATGGAGTCTAGGCCCTGTTGTGTTTTCATGTGCATTCATTCCATATTAAGTCATGCAATTCGACTCCCCGGCCATCATGCATCGAGATGCGTGATTGGTGGCACGAGGATCGGACTACCACTCCCCGAAGAGTTAGTCATGCTATACATATTGTGAAAATCTTTGGCCAATGCCGCCTTTGTTGCTCTCTGTGCACGCAAATAGAAATCGCAAGCCTTCCGGAAGCTCGGCACGCATTCCAAGAACATTGCAAACAGAGGCAACCGGGGCATCGCAAGGGATTCTCGCGCACAAGGCAACCCGAGCATGCAATCATTCATCAATCCGGAGCAGATTGAGGCAGTCCCTGGCTTTTGCATCGCCAAATTTAATTGCCTTTCCTAATTAATTTGTTTTAAATTAATTAGGGTTTTACATATTTGGCTGTAATTAATTTGGGACCTGTAAATATATTTATCGGGACCCTCTGCGCGAGGGGTCACAGTTGGTAATAAGTGTGCGTGTGTGTGATGTATGCTCTTCCAAAACCCCACGTCTTTCTCCTTTTTATTTACCAGTTTATGATGGTAGATTAAGGATATTTAATTAGCATACAGTTATGATAGCATGTTTTGCATTCATTCTGCTTCTTGCATGCACCGGGCTCTGGCGCATCATACTATCTGCTCGTATTTTCAATCCAAATTGAATACATGTTAGCTGTGCATTTCATATGCCATTGTTTAGAATTAGCCGAGCCTGCTATAGTTTTTTGCATTTTTGGCATGTGTTTGCATTAGGCAATCTTTGTAATAGTTAGGATCATGCATGGATTTCTAACCAGCTTCTGTTTGCTGGAGTACTTCAGGTAAGTTTTATGCTTTTTAGCATCCTTGCATGTGTTGTGAGTGACTGCATGATCAGCATGCTTACCATGGAGGCTAATTGCTTATGTGATATAACTGCCTGAGTGCCTGTGGGTGAAGGTTGGGTTTTTGGATTGGAACATTCATTAACATGCGAGTTTTAAGCCCCTAGATAGTGGCAAATCATGTTTTCCTAAAGCCCACCTGAGGGTGGCAAATTCCACGCCTTAGCCTACTTGCGGGTAGCACCATCAAACCATTTTCAAAATAAACCAAACACATGGAAATTTTTGTTCAATTCAGTGATCCAGTCTAATTACTTGTATGCTGTGCGCATCACATAGTAAATCTAGGATAATAATCAGAATAAGAACGCATAATGTTTTCAAAAATAGGATATCATGGTTAGTAGAGAACCGATCTTTGATCGGGCGAGCGGAGGGTGCTCACGCAGTGACCTTCCCCAATCGTACCCAAATTCCGAGCCGAGACAAACACTTTGGTGATGACGGACACGTGGCCTTAGGCAAATGAGTCAGATTTCCTAAATTCTCCGCAAAATAAAATATTTAGGTGGCGACTCTGTATCTGGCAAAGTAGTCCATGTTTGGTACTTCTTTCAAAAATCTGTTTTCTCAAAACGATTTGCCGGATTTGGACTCTTGGGTTCAGACTTAGAACCGTGACAATTTGAGAGTTCGAACTGTAGTGAGCCCAATATCGAACGGAACGGGGGACCTCATCCCTCCCGGGGGCGTTCGGGGACGTCTACACACCTCAACCACACACATCTCTCCTGCTCTATATGGACTCTTGGGTTCCATTCCAACACAAATAGACTCTAGGCTTGAAACCATTCCTTGATACTATGTATATTGGACTTCAGCTCCTCCTAGGATTTGAAAGTCAAGACTACATCGTGACCTCTCCCCTCTCTGACCACAACTTGATCTAACCCCTTCTCCTTCAGGGCCTTTTTGATGCTGTGAATGGAATAATTCGAGTGGAGTCTGATGAGTACACTTTCATATAACCAACCATGACCATCTTCATTGACTTTGATGGTCATGACTGCTGTTCCAGCCGCAAATCTTGTGACCCCTTTTAGTACTTCTGCAAACGATCTGTAGCCAATATAAGGTACTTTTGCTTCTATGTGGGTCAAAAGCCTCTCTGCTGGTCTAGGGCCGACCCCTGCTGTGCACATCCCTTGAGTTCCTGTCATAAATGGCGTATTTCACTTCAAGTACCCTGTCATCCACCAAAAGTCCATTTGTTTTCTGTATGGCGATATCTGAGGCTACATGGCAGTCGTATCTCACAAAGCCAAATCTTGAGTTTGTTGTTTTTCGTCTTTTGAAATGGATGAAGACATCTTGAACGATGCCAAACTTTGTGAAAAGTTTGAACAATGATTTAGCATCCATTGACCTTGGTAGATTGTCAACAAACACAGTAAATAGGCCATTCCTTGTTGCTTTTCCCCGTGACCCACCTCATCTCCATTGATTCACCACCGGGATCCATCCACCATTTCCTCCTTGCTTGTCCACCATTTCCTCCCCGAACTTCTATATTTCTTTGATCTGCAATTGAAAAAGAAATCTCAATTTTGACATTACATTAACCTCTCTTTCATTTAGTAATGTTAAAGGTACTAGAACTACTTAATGCAGATGATGCAAAAATACAAAGATTGATGAAAAATGGGTTAAACATCATATGAATTATAATATTAAAGGAGTCCAATATAATTATATTATACTTGTGAAATTTATTATATTTCCTCCAAAAGATTAGTGTAATTTACCCAATTAATAAATAAGAACACTAAATTTCTAATCTTATTGAATAAGCTCAAGTTTCAAATATAAAATTTTAAATAACGAGGTGAAGTATGATGTGGGAATTGCATTTTATTTAGAAGAAATATGAAAAAAGTAAAAAATAGATAAATAAATAATAGATAAGCATTGTCAAAATGGATATGGAGTAAGGCCCACACTGCAGACAATTTATTACATGTAGGACACCATGAAATGTGGTGATGCTAAATATACGCATAGAACTATACTGTGTCATAAAAATAAATATTAAAAATATAATTTTAAAATTTTAAAAATTATTTCTAACCTTTCAAAAATAAAATTATATCAAAATAATAATAAATATATTTTATTTTTTTATTTTTAAACAAATTAATTTTTTATTTTTTAGAAAAAATTTCTAAAACCAGATTTCAAAAACCAAACCAAACATGACTATATAATCTACAATTCAGAGTCACTCTCAATCCTCAGATTATATCATTCTCAAATTAATCTTGCTCCCGTAATGGGTTATATTTAGGGTGTAAGTCAATATTATTTTTGCTCACCAAAATAAATAAATAAATAAAACTATGGGTATTCATCCACCTATTGACAAGATGGATCAAGGAACCACCTATTGAACACAACCATACATTTCTAATCAAAGTATTTTTTGTGAATTATAGTTTTTGTTTTTTTTGGATAAATTACAAATACATCTTTTAAAATTTGTTTAAAATACATATTACTTCTAGTGATTTTAAAAATTACAAATATTTCACTAACATAATTTGTCATTTAACAATATTGATAGAAAAAAAAAATTTCTTAACTATCCTCCCATATAACAATGAAATTACAAAAACTGTTTATTGAAAATATCATTAAAAACTGTTAATTGAGCTAATAGTTGATTAATGAAAATGATTATTTGTTATGCGATTTGAAATTTTAGGAGACATGATATAATTTTCAGAATTATTTGAATAATTAGTATTTTAAGTAAATATTTATTTTTTATTTTTTATTTTTTAATTAAAGACACTAATAATACTTAGATAACAGAGATACACCGAACAATAGTTGAAACATTTATTTAAATAAAATAACTAAATAAATAAATAAAGAGAAAACTATGGGCATTCATCTCTACCGCTGACAAGATGTACAGAGAACCAAGTATTCAAAACCGACCTTTCATTTCCAAACATGGCTAACATATTTAGGTAGCGTTTGGTAACGTTTATATTTTTTGTTTATTTTATAAAAATTTTATAAATTGATTTTTGTTTATTTTTAGAAAAACATAAATTACAAACGTGTTTGGTTTGAATAAAATGTTTAAAAAATTTTAAAAACATAAACTAAAAAATATGTTTGTTCAGGCCTAAAATATTTATATTTATTTTTATTATTTAT